>MNCL01000019.1:1200000-1794328 GCA_001932985.1 Proctacanthus coquilletti
CTCATTACTAGAACGTAGTCTGCTGTAAAAGTAAGGACTTCTTGAAATGGGATTCAACAGCAAGAAAAATCGGCCAAATGAATGCAAAAGGTTCCGTACCATGAATTTTAACTGTCTCTGTCAAATTTTTTTATATATTTAAGTACTTGTAAGAGATAATAATAATTTTAAATGCCAGTTTCAGTCTTCACACACGTATCACAGAAAATAACTAAAATAAGATCCCATTTGAAGTATGTAAATAGAAAAATTCATTGAAACGAGTAGTAAGTTAAGTTTGTGGTAATAAAAAAAAGGAGGAGGAAAGCATATCTTGCAACATATGTTTGGAGATATGCTACTTAAAATTAAAAAAAGAAAAACGAAAACCCTTCCAAGCGATACCCCACATGTCACATTAGATGAAAAACAAATTTTGGCTATTCATTCATTATTATGAAATTATAGTATAATTTCAAGTTCTTACGTCCAACTATTTTTGAGGCTTGCTTAAAAAAATATGGTTATTAAATCTTCTATTAAGCGATAATATTGACCACAGTTTCTAATTTTATTAATAAAGCTATGAGTCAGGAGAAATTTATACGTTCGTTTCCAAAAAAATTCCTAGTACATATCGCATGACTTCAGTATATTCCTATAAACTATTTCGCCATTCTAACAAAGTTGACCAAATATATTTTCTGATCGGGAATTATTTGTAAGTTTAATAAGAATAAATTCAGGTTTTTAAATAGGAAAATAGTGTGTTACTTTTGGGGAAGATTTGGAAAACATATTTTTGAAAACGCTTTTGTGTGCATTTCGTAATATTTTAATATATAGTCATCCTTTTATTGCTTATAATAACTTTATTAAAAAGGCTTATATATTCTATGAACTCTGTTGGGAATTTATACACACAGAGCTATTGTAGTAACAACAAATTAGTAAAGTAAACAAAGTAGATAATATTTCATGCAGAGGAGGAAATATTAAATAGGCCCTATCCTCTTTAGAGCATCTTTTGCAGCTAATGCCATAGTGTGCTCATTTGAACCCTCAGGTTCCATTAGAAGGATTTCCTCACATTCCTTCAATAATTTCGTAACCTCTCGTAGACGCTTCCGTAGATCATTACTGGAAATGCGCTTAGCTTCAAACATTCTAGTGGCTAAAATCATAATTGGAGCGTGAAGTTCATACATGATAACACCTTCAAACAAAGAAATAAAATATTAGACAATATTAAGTATTATATTAAAGTTAATTTTACCTCTCAGACGAGATAAACCTGGTTCGAGAATATCTACTATTTTTAAAACATCTCTGCAGTACTTTTCTTTGCGCTTAAGACATTCCTCCGATAGTTCATTTATAATGTACCCATCGATTCGTCCATACAATTGCAATAAATTATATTTTGCTGAAATGACCAGGTAGTGATCTTTCGTAAGAACATTTCGATACCTAAAAATATTTGTAAAGTATTGTTAACGTATTGTACAGAATATACCTCTGAAGATAATCTTCTAAGCCCGCAATATCATGAGGTTCCATGGAATCTAAATCCTTAAACATTTTTTCTAGCAAAAGGAACATTGATTGTGAAGTTACAGTGTAATCGCAATTTTTACATCTACGGGAAATAGATGCCTTTCATATAATTTTGTCAATTTCATGAAGTTAAAAAATGTTCTTACTTCCATTCAGCCTTGTTATTAAGCGGCTCTGTTGATAAAATTATGCCATTTTGGCATTTTGGACAGTGTAGGGCGCTGGAATATGTGCCCAACTCAGTGGGATCCGAACATCTTTCGCACTGGCACCAGAAAAATTTTCCTTCTTGTAGGTGCTCCCTTCGCTTAAGAGTGCCCTAAAAATAAATTTTGTATTACAAATTCGAACAGAAACAAATTAACTGTAATTACTTGAAATGTATAAGCATAGCTTAAAGTAATTGGTTCTCCTTTTTTCAGAGCTCTTGTAAGCCGTATTGACATAGCGTGATTTCTGGGATCATCTGCGTGTGTTGTATTTGAGCGGCAATCATGGGCTAGTAAAAACGCGGAAGGATAAAGTGCTCTGGCCTTAGCACCATTTTGTCCTATCTCGAAGCAATTAACTTCGATCACGCCGCAGACTGTGTGAATTTCTTCTTCAGTAAAGTCATCTATACCCCATGTCTTTCTGATCCTGTCTACAATACACTTCTGATTCCGATTCCATAACGAAGGAATCTTTTTGCGAATATCATTATGTGCCTCCATCTCCATCAACTGTTCCCACTGGTTTTTTAAATCAATTTTTAACAAAAGGCACCGCAAAGGAAGTACTACTTCGTATATGAGTTTAATATCGGTTTTGTTATTTTTCAGCAACACATCGCCGGGAATCTTTTCACGAAGTATTTTGCATTCCGTGATTCTATGACCATAATCTTTGTCAAGACCAGGACAATTAGAACCACATAATGGCCATTTACAACCAGGACATCTGTAAACGATATATTATTACTACTGATAGTTTAACGCAGTTAGTTCTGTATTTCTACTTGTATGATGACGTAGCACTTTCTAAAATTTGGTAGCAACCCAAGCATACGGGATCACTGTCAGCGCACGGCCCAACGGCCAAAGGGGCCACCTGAATTATCAGTTCTCCAGCTCTGAGAGACCTGGATGCTACTAGATACCTTCCCATGACATCGGACGTTTTGATTTCGTAAGGCAGCGCATTTTCTGAATTGCCTTGGCATAGGTTGGTTGAGGATTCCTCGTCTCCATCTGAGCGGCATACTAGTTGAGAATTAGGCGGGTTGTTTTTTCCTTGCTTCTTTTTATGGCTCTTCTAAGAGTTTACATGGTAATAAGCATTGTAATTCATTAATTTTTTATCAATTAAAGGAAACATATGCTACTAGAATTGTTTACTTAAGGAGTTACTCTATTATACACTCTTCAAAAAAATTGGTTTTACTAAGAACCTTAGAATTTACTTTCAAAAAGTATCACGTAGACGTCTAAAGGAACTTTAGTATGATATGTCGTGATACAGAGCAAAATGCTTTAATAGGTAGCATACAATTTTAAAAACGTCCTTCGCAAAATTATGTTTTTCAAAATGGTGACTTAAAATATTAAACATATGTACAAAATAGTTGTAGTAGTATTTCTGATAGAGTTTCTTATTTATCTTATAATATATTTTCATACTGATAACTGCCGTTAAAGTTAAAATAAAGTTCATTTAAACAAAAAAAGTTCAAGTTAAAATAAAGTTCATTTAAACTAAACAAAATAAAAAGGAAAAAGTCGGTTTCAATTTTAGTCATTTTTTTTAAAGAACGAAAAAAAATTGGATTTTATTTGTTGTAAAAACCAATGGACAAAGTGAAGAACATCGTTCGGCTCAACTGCAACTTGGCGGAGCTTCTCACAATTCAAATCAAATTTTACTTGGATACTTATTGTTATATATGCTAATAATACTTATTATTAATTATTTATTTTCTTGAAACGAAGTTTCAAAAGTAGCTTTAATTTTAGAACCAACATTGTAGGACTCATACTTTTATCATATAAAATGTAGACGCGAGGGAATGGTACAGTGAGTTCAATGCTTGAGTTTAAGAAGCCAGGAAAAAAATATATAGGAGAATATATGAGCCCTTTATTTCGAAAGTGACCTAAGTCCATTTATAGCTATCGAGACGTGTTATTTTTTAAGCAATGTTCAATTTGCGTATGTGGGAGGGATTTAAACTAATTATGGCGAGCAGGTGGTCTATGGTGTAATAAGTCCATTATATCGGTGTATCGGTGTTGGGATTTGTTCTATATTTTTGTACAGTGGTATCAATTCAATTTTAATAAAGTTTCCCAGTTTTCAAAGTTTTGAATTCTGTATCCAATTAGGATACATTGCTGATCTATAGAACATTTTACAAAATTCATTTCTCAACAATAGCATCCAATATATTTGTAATCATATTTCTCTATTAGTATTTTTTAATCATTTAAAAACCTAGTCTCGAGGTTTAGATGAAATGCAATCCCCTTGTTTTATTTATGATTACTTCATAATTTGAATTACTAGTATTTAAAATATCATTAACTGATCTAATCGAACCCTGGTACTTTAATAATAAAGAATGAAGAAGTAGAGCTCTAAGTGATTTTAAATATATTAGCTGAAAATTATTTAAAAATGAAAAGATAATGTAGAATTGTAAATATTATAAACTCTAGCTTGAATAATCATATAAGGCAAGTACATTTAAGAGACACTAAAATGACAAGAAAGCAAATTATCCCTATAAGTATTATCAGTTTAAAGGAGAGAGAAATTATGGCTGAAGAATGCAACTATTTCCTGCAATTATGATTGTAGTCAAAAGTCCCAATATGTATAAATTTAATCCAACATTCATAAAGGAAGTTCTATACCAAAAAATCTGCTTCAAAGAACTAAAATTTTTATTCATAACACAAGTTATACAGTTCAAAATGTAAGCAAGATGCTATCAAATTCTTGCAAACAGCCGTTACAGTTGAAAACACGTACTATGATCTTTTAGCAATTTTGCTTTAGTGATGAAATTTTCGTTGTAATATGTCGTTCCTTTTCACGAACCGACTATGGTCACTCACCAATCCTCATATTGTCTGTGAATAAAGCTTTTCTCACACAAGTCACATAATTGAGAAAGGCATTAATTATACAATTTAACATATATTTTCTATTATAATATAGTAATTTATTTTTATATTATATGTTCTTGGGAACTAAGAGCATTACAATTATATTATTTGTTTATAGATTTGGTGTGTTTACTTATTGCGCTGATTCTGAAAATGTAAAGCGATGTAGAGCCAGTATTATTTAGTATATGTCTATGATTTTGAAAAAAAATATCTAAGAGCAAAGTAAATTTGAAAAAAATTTTGGATAAAAAATAAAGCGTCATAACGATCATATGAATGAAACATGTGAATAGGAAAATAGAGTCTAAATCTGATTAAATAAATTATAAGCGTTATTACAAGCAATTTTATGCTTTCTAAAAGAGAAAATTTTCAATTACTAAACTATAATAATTTAGTTTCGAAAATGCCATTAGAATTAATCTTGTTTTAACTTATGATACTGCTTACTTAGATTATATATTTAATTTATAGTCAAAGTTCCTAGTATATTAGCGTAAGACTGAATTCGATTTTTCGGCATTTATACTAAAATTAAGTTTTAATTACAAGTCTGAAATTAATAGTTTCTAAAAAAGAAAGTAAAATTTTCGGGAATTACAATAAAACTGGGAATCAGATTTTCAGATTCCTGTCGATTAGACTTTTAACTAGAAAAGCTGGTATTTCAACAACCATGGTATGTAAGGAAAAATGTTAGCGAACTGAGGAATATTTTTTCAAAAATCTAAACAAAAATTGGCATACATAGCCTAATATCCAAAGTGTAATGAGTTCTTATAGGAAACCTACCATGTTTCACGCGATCCTTGGGAACCTCCTAAACCTTAGCCAGGACTATAGTTTAGAAGGTATACGTGCATGAATTACACACAAATGGGAGAAACGTTACAGTATTATGTTATATATACAAATTTACTTTAACCATAAATTAACTTATTGGTTTTTAAATGTTGATAGCAAACAAATCTTTCAATAATTCTCAAAATTTTGTTTTGAATTATATGATGGCATTTGCCATCGGGGCATCTTGTTTATAAAACCATTCTTATATTTAAAAGCACATGCATGTAATAATCACTATAGGAAAATTTAAACAAAGTGCCTTTCATGCCCATGAACCATTCATTGGTCTGAAGAATTTTATGAATTCTAAAAAGTGTTGGGCTATAATTAAGTGGCGCATAGCTGTAGCACAGAAAAATCCCCCGGTTTACATTATTAATCGTCCAAAATAACACATAAAAAAACCACTCTGTTCGCCTTGCATCTGCTACTACGAATTTTGCAAATTTAATGGATCTGGTCTTTTCATACCAGCAGGGGTTTTGGTAAACAAGAAGAAAAAAAGGAATTTTTAAGACGCTACAAAATTTTTATATTGATTTAACAAGGTTCTGTAATGCAGTACACTACTCCGATTGACCGAAATGTGCCAAGCTCTACAGTTTGTGGCTATCAAAAGAGTTTCTGTGAGGAATTGATTAATTAGATTTTGGAAGGAAGCAATCTGAAAGTGTGCTGTGAGTACTCAAGTGTGCAATGGACTGAATTACACCCGTAAACAAACCGAAGTAATATATAAACAATTTTAGTCGCAGCAGGAGAACGAGCTGCTCATCGTTGCTATAATTTGATGATCTTGAAAATGGTAATAAAACGAAAGGGTCTGCGTAAGTAAATAAAGCGGCTTCACCGACAACGAGTTTTATTGCTACTATTTTACGCATGTTTATTTACTTTAGTAGTGATTGTGTTGAAAAAGGGCTTAATATCATTGTATTTCGAAACTTATTGATAAATGTGGACCCAGTGCCTTAATTTACGCGAAAAATATTCATCAGCATGAACGAGCGCGGTTAGAGCAAATAAACATTTGACACTGTGTACTAATTAAAAGATTGATCCTATTTTAAAATATTAATTTAAGGATGACTGTCTATCAAAATGTATATCTTATAGACTCGTAATTGCCTGGGGCTGGTTTTATGATATTTATATGCTTTAAGTTCGATCGGCTATCTATACTAGGCTTGAGCTCAGTTTCACAATATTCGTAGGTATGTATTTCCAGTATTAACTTTCAAGCCATTTTTACTTAAAGAACTCTTTACAGTGTAGTTCACTCGTTGAACCGTACCTCTTGATACCCCTTTAGAAGAATCTATTTTACAATATGTTTTTTTTCATATTTATATATTTACATATACCTTTCTCGTATAATATAATATGTCCAAAAAGTACATTTTTGATGAAATAATTTAGTGAAGGATTGTAGTGAAATGAATTCGGGGCTTGATGGTATTATTATAATTTTATTACCCTGGGACGACGTATTCATTTATTTTCAGCGTATTTACTTCCATATAAGCTACAAATCACAATGCTTCAATTCAAATTTTGAAAATCAATTAGACACGCAAATGATCTTACAAGAAAATTTAAATTGCTTTTGGCGTAAGCGTTCGTGAAAATCGAATATTTTAATTATCATCGTCTTCTCACAGCATGGTATTAAATACCTTGTGAAGAGTGAAATATCGAATGCAATGTAGTTCTATTTTTGATCTTATTTCAATGCTACTCTTATGTAGGTGGCTAAATGTAGCCTTCGCACAGATATCTTCTTACAAAAGTGCGGGAAATGTATCATTCATCTTGATAAGTTGTAAGACAAAGCAGAGCCGAGACGCGGAAGGCCGATTGAATAGTTCACGAAATAAACTTATAAATTAATTATGGCATTTAGGAAAATTTTCTCCTCATAGTAAGCCTTAATAGAGAATACAAGGCGTTAAAGGAGTTTAGGAGTTTAGTTTGTGTTTTTGTTATAATTTTTTTCTTTGAAAATGTACTTTATATTCTAAATTTAATTTATTTGTCTTAATGTAAGCACATATTCGTATAGAGTTTTTTTTTTAAATAGAAATTAACATTTAAGTGTGATCCTATCATTGATGTCCCAAAAAATATGGAATTGTAAAGGAATAGTCCACAATAACGAAAAATCATAACTGATAATTTTGATATTGAATTTTTATCAATAAAATTAAAGTTGTTTCTAAAGTAGGACACAAGTTGTTAGAACCTGACACTGGCCTTGATAGAAATAGTTAACATAGAAATTATTACATGCCCAATAAAAAAAATAAATAAAAAAAATTTTTCGAGAATTATGCGACGCAATGAGCTAATAAAAGTTGTTTAAATGAACACATTTTTACTACACTTAATGAAAAAATTGCTTTATGAGACTGAGAAAAGAGGCAATTATTGGAGGAGAGTTTGTAACAATTTATTTCTTGGCAGGTGTTTTGTAAACTATCTCTGTTCTATATTTGCTATCATTTTCATTGAATTCGTTTTATTAGCAACATATATTTAAAGCTATAATAAATTATGTACGCGAATTAGCCGGCTATTCCGTTTCTTCGGAGTCTAATGAACTCTGAAATTCCTAATATTATATTTAGAAATTGTTAAAAAATTCAGGAAACTATTTAAAATTTCAATAGTTTAAGCCGCAAAGAGATTTGATCGAAATAAACTAACAAAGTGGTTTAATTTCTTCGATTTATTGCGATAGGCTGAATTTGAAATACAAATCGTTCAGAGTATGTAGATTTTTGAACGTGTTAAAATTTTGTTCATAAGTTATTTAACAACTTTAACCCCTTTTGGTGCCAACCGAAAGAGTTGTGCTAAAACGAAGAATACTGAGCCAATTTGGTGCAATTAAGTTTTGAGAAAAAAATAATAAAACAAGTAATTTTCAAGATTCAAAAAAATGAAATAAAGTGGCAATAAATTAAAGTTAAGTGTACTGATACTGCTGAAAATCATACCAATAATATTTATTCAAAATCATAAGGAAAAGTTGAAAAATAAATTTCCTTTCATAAACAGTATTTGCAAAAAATAAAAAATAAATTCATCGTTTAATCCTAGTTTGATGTAAAGCATAATTGCTGCATTTTTAATAAGGATGATCCCTTGATGCACAAAGCAAACCAGTCGAATTTCTACCTTATCGCCCTATCCTATACACAGCCTCAGTATCAATCATCACGGAACATAACAAAAAGTCAAACCCATAAACAATTTTTTAAATTTGTGGACCATCTCACATAGGGCTTCTCAAGGGGAATTCAACCATTTAAAAGTTTCTATGAATTTATTAAAAGACAGAATTCTCTCGCGATCCGAATAGCAAGGCGCCATCGCATACGCAACGAGATGTCGCCGTTGGTACTCTTCGAAAGTGCTGCTAACAACGATGTATGATGGCTCGGAACTCAAAGGGTTAAACTGATTCCATATGCTGTTTTGACTATTAGTACACTAGCATAATATACTAGAGTATTAATTACTTTGAAAAGCTGTCCTTTTTTTAGTAACAGGTGCATCTTTTGTCATGAAAAAAACCTTTTTAAGTAAAGAGTGCGGCCATGCCGAATTTAATTTCTGGTGTAACGAAAATTTATAAAATTCTGGATACAGTCTTTCCAGAACAACAACGAAGTGTCTTTTTATTATTGTGCATTTTGTCATGGCGAATACGGCTGCATAATTAGATGAAGACTAAAAGCAGTTTTAGGCTTGTAGATAAAAAGATAATCAACATATTTTAAATAGTTATCGTATGTTGAGTTGTCCGTAATTGTTAAAATACATTGTGGTACAATCGACTTTATTCCGATAGTTCATCCGATTCGAACTATCATGTTTCTTCTAGCTGAATTAGCAGCAGGATTTTTAGTAGGAATCTTCGTACCTAGATCATTGAGCTATACGCCGTCGTGTTGCATTAAAGCGAGTCTACTACCAAGTCGAAAAGATTTGTTTCTTCTCGTCTTTGAAATCTAATCGTATATGGGATGAATTTATGAAATAAATTGAATGTAATTCAGTGACTGCAAAAGACGAATCATTTCATCTTACAAAAGATGTACCTTGAATTATTGAACAGCTATTATATATTAATTGGAAAGTCGTTCTGAATCGTGTCACTCAGAAATTGCAAAAAATGAACGGTCCGAAAACGCAATCGGCGTGTAAACGGATAAGGTTTTACTATTTTGCATATTTTCAAAGTTTTCTAGAGAAATTATATAATGAAAGTGCTAAACATTGAAGGAATACTTAAGTAAGAATAGTAAATTTTCAGCTTTATATTCAATTTTGTCAGGGAAAGAAATTACGGGATATTACCGAACATATATCACTATTGTTATTGTTAAGTTTAAAAAAAAAATCGTTGGAGCTATTTCTAAGAAGACTGTTTTTTTATTTTTATTTTGTATCGAAATTGCACTAAATATTGGGGAATTTCAATTAACACTTAGAGATATTTATGCATTATTTTTGGGGTTATCCCCATATACTAAATTTGATTGACCTCCTGGTTTAGACGGTAGAACCTTCAACGAACGTATCCTATCTCAAGCGGAGTTTCCCAGTCGAAAGGAATTACGGCAAACAACAATTAACAATTAAGGTAACCTTCCTACAACACGGTGTAGCTCTTACACGATAAAATTGCGGAAATTCTCGAATAACACTGTACATATATTATTTAACGTATCTATGTATATACATATTAAGAGATCTTTCTTAAATGGCCTTTAAAAAATATACTTGCTTTTAATAAGTTTTCAGAACCTAGCCACCCGTACTTGCTCTGGTTCTCGTATAACACGGTTTCACACAACACGGCATTTTCTAAGAATCTATTTATGGTGTTATGGGAGGGTTATCTGTATGCTAATCATAACGAGTATTAATAATTTTTTAAAAGAATCGTTTTTTTATTACTCTGTTTTCTCGAAAGTAATAAATATAAAAGAATGCCAAAATTAACTCTGAAAATCAAGCACTTTGAAATTATAACAAATTAATCTTTAAGGTTGTGACAAGGTAGAAAAAACAATAATCTATATTATTGTAATTATAGCAATATTAAAAAAAAAACATGAAAGAATTAAAATTAGAAAAGACAAACAGATAAATTATAGTCAGAATTTTCATTTGTCCCAAAAATAAGTTTTGTCAAGATTTGGTCGTTTCTAGTTTCTTAGATGTAACTGAAATAGTGCTAAAAAGTTTATAGAAAATAATTTTATCACTTTTATTTAATTAGAAAATTGTAAGGTGCCATCATTTTTCATTCTCATTTCTGATATCCGTGACTGTGTTCGCATTAAATTCTATTTATTGCTGCAGGTTTAATTTTACTCTTTTTAACGTGAGAAATTGATCATCCCATATCGCGACATTTCCACGAAATCTTGTCAGTTTGGCTAGTCGTGGGATTAACAAATATATGCATAAAAAAGTGTCTTTCAATGGTTCACCTCAGCAATTGTATTATTATTTTTCTTTGACTCATTGTTCTTTCGAAATAATGAATCCTTTTTTATTTTTGTCTTTATTGTGCTTGAAATTACTATTTTTTTATAATCAGCAGAATAATATATCACATTTATTGCTTCTATTTTAGAGTCACCTATTCATTCGACAAATTTTATTTATTCATTTTGTTATTCAAATCGGGGACTGTTATTGTGTATTATAAAATTTCAACAAAAATTGTACAATATAAGTCGAACTGAAGATCAAAATGAGATGATTGCATAAAACGAATTCTTTGGAATAATTTTAGCAAAGTAGAAGAAAGCATTCTGTTTTTATTTCATGCTCAAAATTAGATTTTAAAAGAAACTAATTTACTACTTTACTTTACTTTCAAGGTTAATTGTACACTTCTTAGTAGAAATATGCATTCTTCAAAGTTCTGCTAGTGAAATTCAACAAAGTCAATTCTAATAAATAATTTTAATGCCTTTACAATACTCTTCCAAGAAATGTTAACAAAGTATGCTAAAAATACAAATCTAGGAAATTGATCTAATCCACAATCTCGCGTTGGCGTATGTGGCGGTGAGTTATCTCGGAGAAAAGTTAGCTCCTAAATTTTGATGGCAATTTTTGTGATCGCTTTTTAAATAATAATAATAATAAGAAAGTTCAATCTTGTCTGTGTTCTTTTGTTTTTTAGATATACTACTTTCTTATAATTATTTGTATATTCTTCTTTGCAAATTTAATTTCGAATACTCCGGTTTGAGACCGGCACCAGTAATATCTAAAGTCTAGATTGCGTCGCCACTGACGGGTCGTCGGTTTAGAAAGAATCAAATTGCGTACGACGCAATTCGGACGTCCTTGACATTGAATGAGATACACAAATGACCGTGAAGGATGGTCACTAGGCTGCCACGGTCAGTAGCGCTCACGGACACTGTGCTTTAGTTTCACAAGATGCAAAAATCGAAAGATTGAAATAGAAGCCGTTTAAAATAATAAACACATTTACAGAACATACATCGCTTTTTTTCTCATAAGGACGAACTTTTACTATGGCTCGCTTATACCTACTGCTGCATTTCTTCTTGAACAGGTGTTTCCCATCATCTCTTCAGTCATGCCCCCATATCGTTTCACTCGTGCTCATCACTGCTCTGAATTGCATGCATTTATTTATAAACTTGGGTTATATGCATTCGAACAATGAAATAAAATATTTTTAATCATATGTTGCACGGTACGTAAAAATTAAGAAAGCAAAATTGTTTAGAGGATTCTAAAAGGTCGAAGGTTTTGAAAACAAAAGTACTTTTCATCTTAACCACATAAAAGTGTATATAAAATGAGTATTTTGAAAAAAAGAAGACGTTTTAGTGTAAAAGTGTCATACACCCATTTTCGAGTTAACATCAGAGATGAATTAACCCAAAGTCTTAGTTATATTTTTCCATGACTTTAAAACTTAAAATAGCCGTAAAAGTAAAAAAAGCGTATTCATTTTCCTTTAAAATTCGTATTTCATATAATCTTGGAATACACGTAACCGACTATGGTGTAGACAAAATGAAGGGTTGTAAGTGTACGTATATATGCAGACAAATTTCATCTGTTCCTAAATTTCTAAAATATAGCACTGATTTTCACAAATAAGGTACAATCGATTTATCTTAATAATAAGTCAGGTACAGGCTATACAAAATCCTATATTGTCCATGTTGTAGATATTTCTCATCGAAACATATGAACATTTGGTACAATGGTGATTGCAATTCTTGCATAGTAAGCTAATGCCAAATCAGGCCAAAAAAAAACAGATTTCGAATAACTCGAAATAAATGGTAGTGGCCGCTTTTGTAGACGTTAGTCTACGCAAACTCTCGAATTTATGGTCCTCAAGTTATAAATTCCTGACTTCTCTGTCCGTAAGCACATGTGGCCTGCCGCGCCACATATTACATGGGGTGTTTTGAAATTTTTTAGTTTTAAATTTCACAGGTAGCAGGTTAAAATTCGCTTTAACATAAGTTTCTCCATCCATTAGAATCAATCAAATCTGGCCAAACACGTCTCATATAACTTTCGAGCTCTCTTGCCCACCTCCTTTTCTTTTTTCTCAGAACGAGTGGGTACTTGCCGAATTCTGTATGATTTTAATTTATTTCTTTTTCTTAATCCTTTCAACTGTAGACTTCGATGTCCCTATTAGAGGCCTTATCCCGTAGAGAAGTATTTATTAGTCGGTATTTATAGACAGCTTGAACCTTCTTCACTAAGTCAAGACTTAAAAGACAAGGTTTTCAACCCGACCTCACCTTTCTTACCGTAACTACAGACGTTCCCACCTTTTCGGCCAACACAGAATGTGTATGGTGTTTTTTAGATATTTGCAAATTATTTCATCACGGGCTGTTTTCGTTCTCTTAAAAATATCTTTACTTTTTACCAATTAAACTCTGAATGGCTAAAGATCTTTTTAGACCACATTTTATAGAAAAATAAATCACCACCACGCATATTGAGGGATCAAGACGGTTTAAATTTTTTTTAGCCAAGAGTAAGTATCAATTTTTTCTGTGGACTGTTTTTATAAGTCTCTAAAATCTTTGAACCATTTTATCGCAATGTGATACAAAGTTTCCCATGCAAATTTACTTGCCAGGTTTCGGGAAAATTGTCAGGTAAATATGTTTTAGAGAATTATTACCAAAAATTAACGACAAACAATTCAATCACATACCGTAAAAGCCAGTTTAGAATTAAATTATTAATTATTTTATTAATTATTTTTTGTAATTATACATTTGCACATTGACTTATTGACATTTCAATTTTATACATATATGACCCCGCAGTGGTGAAAGGTTGTAGAACCAAATTTATAATCGAAAGTCCATACATCTGTACTTTACTTTTGTTCTAGAATAGGATTATTATAATGTATTATATTAGCATTAAGATACAAGCACTTCTAGATGATGTACTTGCATTTAAAGAGAATACGAAAAAATTAGTAAGGCGTTTTGTTCCAGCCCGATTTTGGTCTTACATCACTTTTTGCAAAAATTAGCAATTGGATTGTGGGTTAATGTTCTTATGGGCATTATTTTCTGATTATTTTCTGACTTACTTTACTGATTTATTGATTTGTTCTAATAACTCGAATATCAATCCGATTTGAGTGTATTAAAAATGTAGGATCTATCTTTTGATTGAAAATTGCGGCAAAGTCATCTTTAAATAGCATTTCAAATATTACATCATGCCTTGAATTAAATTATGATTCTTTAGATATTTAAAAATTTAAATTATTTATATACATTAAATTTGTCTACAAAAAAGACGATTTGAAATACTATGGATTTTTAGATATAAACATTGTAAGAATTAATGCAAACATCGGTTATTCATCTTCAAACATTTGCCAAACATCAATAAACATCAGTTTAAATATTAAGTGAAAATTTTTTCCAAGACAACAAGTACTAACTATAATTTTACTCATAAATGAGTCTACAAAAACAAAGTTTTGTCTAACAGAATTTATAGACCTAGTGATATCGTGTCCTTAATGCGGCGCTAAATTGGAAGGTGTACAAATTGACTGGTGCATGTAATAATTATATTTGATCTTACACTTCTGTACTTTAAATTAGCTATTTTCAGAGTAACTTAAAAGATCATAAATAAAAATTATAGCTTATAAATTCGGCCTCGTTTATAAGAAATTGCAGTTGCTTGAAAACCGCAATTTATACGGGGGCTCGACTGTTTCTTGTTAATGGAAATGTTTTGCATTTTTTTCTTTTGTTTTCGTAAAATTAGTTTTAAGAAGGATTGTTGGCACAGCGTACTGTAGAATGAAGAATGCTTGTATGCCAAGAAACAGAATAGCAATAGGAAATAAAAATATTTTGAAGAATCAACAGTTTTATTTTTGTAATCTTTATCTTAATCTTCTGTTTTTTTTTTTATCAAATTGAAACAACGGAAAAAAATTAAATTATATTGCACTCGTAAGAGTGACATATGCTGCCACAAATTGAGAAAATATAAAAAATTACATTCAAAGTTGACTCGCAAGTGTATTAAATCAAAATTACAAAAATTTATGATTTTCGGAACTGCCTGACCACCAACTCAATTTTTACTTTCTATTTATAAAGAGAAGAAACAAGCGATGCGAAGTGAAATGTGTCAAGTGAGGACAATAAATATGCTTTTGGCGGCAGCCAGATCTTATAGAACTCTAGTAAAATTGTAAAATGTAAAGTAAGGAGGTATATGAACGATATACAAGTGTATGCATGTTACCTTCTTCCTACAATTTTGCGGCATAGCGGATGTGACACCTTTTGCGGTTAAGTTTTCACAATTTATAAAGTACAATATGCTAGTATTAGAAAACTCCCACAGTTTCACTATCACTAGTCCTTTTAAAAGTCATACGAATGTCTCAACGTAAGTTAAGCGTAAAATTAGCGACGATCTCTACCCCAAAAACAATGCCTCGCACTTGAGTCAAGATTTTTTCTATTCTTAAAGCAGTTGCTTGTCCTAGTGAAATCAAAATTCGACTGAGAGATCTCAGCCCGAGGAAATTCAGAGTTCAGTTGGAGTCAAATGCTTTTCCCAATGCGATTTGATGGTTGCTTTTCGTTAGTATTGCCAGACACTGGACGTCCATGTGCATAAAAACATTGAGGAAGCTCACTTTTACTAAGAAGCTTATCTTTCGCGTGTGGATTTTTTCATTACGAACTTTCCTGGGATGCTTCCAGGTGCTTATTGAATATTAAGTTATTCTTGCCGGTTGTTTAATCATATGTATCTTGACGATATTTTGCCAACTTTGCTAAGATTTATAAAGGAACATTGTTTTCTAAATCTGCACTTGATTATTGCAAGTTTTCTATGATAGTGATAGACAATTATAATTATGAGAATAACAAAATAACTAACAAAAGTATCAACTAAGCTGTTACATTAAGCCTTGCATATTTTGAATATTGTTACTATTGAACGTCATTCGATTTTTTAAGTACACTTTTGAAAAATAGTAGAAAGGAAAAGTGTATTTTCTTGAAAAGAACTAATAAGATAAAATACGGACATACCTGAATTATTGATATCATAAATCTCTTAATTTTAATTATTATTATAGCAAAAAAAAATCCGACTCCACAAGATGCTGCATTATGGACGGACAGATGCCCCGGGATTTAACATATGTACCTCAAGATCGTAGACAGCAGAACATGAAAGCTCTTGAAATCAGATTCCAAAATGATATGTTTATTGAAAGTGTGCACATGGTTTAATCGTCTAACCTTCCTTTGAATTTAAACTTATCTTGTTTTTAAATCAGGTTTAAAACATTATGAAGTTGTTTATTACGAAACTTTTGCTTGATCAGTGCCCGTGCGTTTTCTGCTGGATTGGCATTTGCAATGGATGATCAAATGTTCGTTCCTACTTCGTTCCTTTATTTCTTTGTACCGACCACTCACAATCTGCTTCATTGTCTTGGATCAATCTTTTCTTGAAGTATCTGTGATATAACAAGACAGCAATTTTGGGAGAGGCTAAACTAAACTATTTATTGGCTAGACTGCCAATAAATGATGAGCTGGGGGAGCAAAATACAATAGTAAACATTTCTAAGACGGATAAAAATTGTTCTCTTTTCAGGGAAATCAAATTTCCATACACCCTGAAAAATTATCATCAGGACGAAAAAGATGTTTTGTTGTGTGGCGCTAATAGACATTTTTGAATCCATTGCATGCCATAGCCTCCAAACCTGAATAGTATTAAATGTAATACAATTTGGAATTTTTAATTTGCAATAATGCAGCAACTTTTTAAATGTAACCCTTTACATTCTTCAATAGGATACCTTACTGTATTATGAAATCATCACGTAAATATCCATATAAATAAGTAGGTAAGTAAGCTTTGACTGTCTTTCTCCTATAAGCAACTATTCATAAGTCGATTTGGGGCTTTCTAAAAGACCTTGCTTCATATTACAATAATTGTTGTAAAAATAAATGAAGAAACAATTTCAAAGCACAAATATTTGAATGAAAAAACATGAGACAATGAAGAAAGTAGTTACGTAAGTAAGGGTGTCAAATCGTGACGAAATTTTATTTAAGTATCGAACGTCTATCTGGCCGTGGTATTCACCCGTACTTTCTATTAGGAAATTAGAGTAAATATGCCATAATTCAGGTTCACTTTTCATCTTTCTGCTGTTTGAACCGTAATAGCCTAAGAAGTTTACTTTATCTTACAAATTGACGAGAATAGGCCGTACTTTTTCATCAAGTTTTTAAAAGTTAACATTATTACATTACCCCAAACGGCGTCTGTCAATAAATTAATACTCACAGAAAGTAAAATCGTCTTCATAAAGTACATCATTGAATGTACATTTCGCTTTTATTTCAATGAGATCATTAGAAACTTACAGAGATTGAAATTTTTCAATTTAAGTCGACTTAAAGGCTTAACAACTTTTATTTATAAAATTTACGAAATACTCATGTTTTTAAACTTATAAGCTTATGTTTATTTGCGCTAAGATCTCACAGAAGTACATAATTAAATCTGTGTCTTAAATTAATTCCAAAAATCATCGATATTTACACTACCAAGAAAATATTTGATTCGTTTTTTAAATATGTATTGAGCTATTACTCATTTATTTTATTTAGGCACACTTGTTCCTTCCGTCCTTAATTTTTTTGCTGTGTACCTCAATTGCATTTACCTTAAGAATAGTAGTTCTTGCGGCAAATGCAAAGTTGACTTGAATGCTATTTCATTATTATTTTAGCCAAATAAAGGTTTTGAATATTCAACCACAATAATTACAGGATTTCATTTGTTTAGAAACTGACATCTATCTAACTAATAGAATAAAATTGTAGCACCAATCTGTACATTCGGCTTTGTTATTCAGAGGACTAATAAATTATACGATGTGGAGACGAAATCCACACTTTTGGAATTTGTATCTCTCTGTCTGTTTGATTGGGATAAGTTGGTGTCAAAAGCGTGATTGCTTCAGTAGCGTATAAGAAGCAATCTGCACTTTGTTTTATCAAAATCGGACAGCTTGACCTCTCTGCTATTGCTCATTCCCCTCCATGCTGACTGGTTTGGAGAATTTTGTAAAGGCAGTACCTGATTTTAAGAATGTCTATTTGTTGGAATTTAACACACCCTGTGTAGTAGTATTGTAATATTTCGTGCATAGCTTATGAAGTAATGTTAGGTATTCTGCGGCATAACTTGAAACAGAACTGAAAGTGATATGATGTGACCGTTCCGGGTCCTTCAAGTTCAAATAGAAAAAATAACCCTGAGGGTATATCTTTACAAAACCCCAATCCAAAGGAATGAGTTTGATGAAAAACAGAATCCATAAGTGTTTTTTTGAAAAAAAATTTCGTTTTCGCTATCCAATGTGCAGAAGGCGCTGTCGTACCTCATTTATTTGGCCCCGCGGAATTAGAGATTTTGAGCCCAAAAGATCATACGCTAACGCTTGAAATTTTTTCAAAAACTGTGATAAAATTTGAAAAATTTCTTTTCCGACGCCATACGAAGGTGGACGTAGAAACACTAACCTTTTTTTGTCGCAGGCATTGAATTTAACCTAATTTCGTAACAACTCTAGTATTCTTTCTATTTTGTTTTTATTTTTGACTATCAATGCTATTACAAACATGTCTGAGGCCACTTTGATTCATCTTTAATAATGATA
The DNA here is from genome assembly GCA_001932985.1 of Proctacanthus coquilletti. NCBI lineage: Eukaryota > Metazoa > Arthropoda > Insecta > Diptera > Asilidae > Proctacanthus > Proctacanthus coquilletti. Next base: position 1,218,826 of record MNCL01000019.1, read on the forward strand.
ATAACGATGGAAACTCTCTTTGAAAGTTAACAAATGTGCTTAAGTTTAGTCAGATTTAAATATTTCATTTAAATGCGCGTTGGGATAAATTTTCTCTTGAATAATCTTCAAACTCTACATGCATTTCCAGATGCCAGATCATATTTAATAAATAATACTAGCACATTTTTTTTGCGAACTTGCACTTGCACATAAAAAATTAAAGCTCATTTATAATTTCGTGATAAAGGGACTTGATATTTGAAGTAAAGTTCATCGTTTTATAAACACTACACTGCATACATTTTAATCGACTTCAAAAAGAAGGAATTATCAACCCGTCTGTATATTTTTTTAAAATCTTATATTTGATAATTCTTTTTTATTTGCAGGCACATACTTCACAGGTAGTCCAATACATGATTTTGGAAAGTCGATATTAGTTTTTAATAATCTAAACGATATTCTCTGGAACTACTAGCTCGATTTGGATGAACTTTTTTGTACATAAATTAGGAATATTATACTGGAGTTTTGTCTGCTTGCATGTTAAATCTGTTCCGATATTACGCAAAAATTGTTAAACGAATTTTAATGTTACTTTAATTGTAGGATATGCGCTTAATCTATTTGCATTACAGCTCAAAATAAACGCCTGCCGTGTATCACTCACTGCGCATCGATAGTTCTTTTTTATTTTTGTAATTTTCAGAAATTACGTGTAATTACCAAAACAACAGATAAAATTATACATGTCTACGGTAAATAAACTTAAATTAGTAATTAGACTTTATTAATTAGTGTGGTAATTTTTAAAATGGTCGATACATGGGTACATAGAAATCACATAACATTTGAAAACAATTTTTTTTTCTTAGTGACTGACTGAGGTAAATACATAAGAGCTCTACTCTTTTATTTGTTTTTTCAAGAGAATATAAATATTAAATTTTAATAGCACCATGTCCACAAAATAAAAAAAAATATTCCTTTATATGCTTTCTTAGATCACCGCTTGACGATTCAAAAGGGTTAAAATGCGTTTTCATCTTTCTGTTTGGTCCTTAGGTGTGATCTTGACGGTCTCGAAAATAACCAGATCAGTATGGCGAAAATTGGTTTTTCTTAAATAAATAAGCCTTCTTAAGCCTTTGAGAGGAGAGTTTTAAATACATTACTAAAAATTCGTCTGTTTAGAGTTTAGGATCTTTCCGTATAACACAAAATTGCGTGGACCGGAGACCTACAATTGAATAATGAAAATTTTGTCTCGTATTTGAAGATAAATTAAAAAATAAATAAAAACTTCTTCGAAATCAAGGCTTAAAAAGTATAAGGGATTTTGATAATTTAGAAAAAATGTGCATTTAAACATTCAAACGAAATAAAAAAAGTTGGCCCTATTCTTTTTACAAATTGCATGGCTTTTTCATTTCTAAACTTCGCCTGTATAGCGATTTAAATTTATGTCGTCACGATTTCTGCAAAGCGTGTAGGTTTTGTCAGTTCACGTCACGCTCATTTTGCGTGCTTATGCTGAAGTATTATTTAAAACAGCATAATTTAAAGTGTAGAATCGTGCGTTTATATATTTTTTACAATTGTACCACTGTAGTAACTATCATAATACTGAAAAATTTACAAATATTGAAATTTTCTCGAATTATATGTTCGAAATCAGCTTGGCTTCGCCGCCCACCGGTGACCCCCATGGCAACGTGGGATTGAAAACCTCACCAAGTATTTTCGACGTCACTTCCTTTTTAGTGCAGGAACCCCTTAACCGAGTTAGTTATCCAATTACATACTTCAAGGCGAGCCAAAAAAGAAAATTCAAAGATGCGTGGTTTGTGCATGAACTTCATTCTTATCCCAATCAGCCTATGATTTCAAAACGTTTGTAATAGTCAAGTCTGCAACCTGAGCTTCTTTGCACGAACGTACACGGGTAAATTCACGCCCGAGCAACTTCCCAGTGGAAAAAATTGGCAGCGCTCCTTCTGGGAGCAAAAAAGAACGCTAAAATTTTCCGAAAATTTGTGAATTCTTCCAAGGGAGTTCTAACCAGAGCAATTATAGAAATGTGGGAGAAAAAATAAAATAACGTGAATAATGCGTCATTTTTAACCCAACAGTTATGCCCCAATTTTTTCCTTTCATTCTAAGTTGAAATTCTTGAGAGTGCGTGTCATAAAGTGCCTATAAAGGTGCTATTTTTTTTTTAAGAAAAAGGTGAGTATTAGCATTTTATTTAAGGCATAACAATTTTATTTCATTTTAATGTTACTATAGCATTAACCCTTAATCCCTATCATAAAAATAAATCACGTTTAAATACTTTTTAAAATAAATTTAAATATAGAAGTGTAATTAAATATTTAATAATAATTTATTTTTTCGCTTAGAACAGTAATTTTTAATAAACCATCATGCACGAAATAAATTAATTACGAAATAACAAGTAACTGATGAAAAATTATATTTTATTATAAATAACTTAAGAAAATTTTCATAAAAACCACCACTCCTCTCATGATCGTAATGGATCACAGGAGGATGCATCTATTTATGATTTTTCGAAACTAAACAGGAGCATTCACCTGTCTCTTCAAAAATCCACTTTTGTTCGCCTCTGAGGTGGAAAAGTGCACTCCTCTTCAGTGACATGTAAAGGAGCAAAAGTAGAGCGAGAATGGGGCGCTCGTCTTAGGATGATCCTGGTAAGATTGAGGATTTGCCGAATGCTAAATTCCAATTGCTGAAGATGGTCGTGTTCAGGCGTTTCAAAATAAGCATATTATGAAATTTTTTATTAAGGCAAGTAAATAAGAAATCAATAAAAATCGTTCTGAATTTTCTTAAAAATGTTGAAAACTTTTTTAAATTTTCACAAATGGCGGTGTTATCGTGGGTGCATCATAACTACGAGTATTATGCTATCAAACATCTGCAACGCCGCGATATGCGCGTTGTAATTATCTTAAACAAAAAAAAAATCAAAAGGGTTTTTTTCTTAAGAAAATTTCCGATGGTATCGGATGGAATATTAAAATTTGAGAAAATGTCGCACATTTAAAAAAAATTAGAGTTTGATTATTTTTTTATATGAAAAAATGGTGATGAAAAATTAGAATTTTTTTTTAATATCGAGCTAAACTGTGGACGATACGACGCATTATTGTCCTTGGAAATTGTCCTCTTAAAAGTCGTATAAAATCTGGAATCGATCGATTCAAACTCAGAAGAAATTCTCATAAATCGTTACTACTGATGGTTAAAGCTGTTCAAATATCTTGAAACAAATGTCCCACATGCTTTTAATTAAAGATAAGACACAAAATTAAAATTAGTCCTCTAGAAGAGAAATTTTCCGATTTTGAAGTACTTTTTCTAATGTAAAAGGATATGCCACAGCAAGTTGCCAGAAGTCTTCGAAAAAATGAATTTGAACACGTTTTCTTAAAGATTTTAATATAGAAGAGGTCTGAGTTTTAATTAATTTAAAAATTTCTTCTCTCTTTGTGTAGAAAATATCTCTATAACATTTAAATAAGCTTTGCTAAAGGCCAATCAATAAACACAAATATTTATTTTGTGTGTGTCCTTCAGAATCGGAAAATTTATAATTATCTGGGACATTGATTAAACTCTTCAAAGAGGCTATGTCTTCCACAGAGGGTATTTTCTGGTGAGGCCTTGAAGGCAGCTTTGGCCTTTACATCCTTACTCATTAAACTTTGTGTAAAAGAATTAGAATGAAAAGAATTAGGCGGAAAAATGCTTATTTTTTTCTATTTCCTAAAATCCCATTTCGTCATTAGCGGCATGACTTGTATGGGACTTTTGTTTAATTTTAGACAATCTTAAAATGGCTCAATTTGTTCTTGTTTTTCGAAATCGCTTATAACATGAAAAGCATAATTTTAAACATTATAAGTTTGTAAATATTTAGGCCCCTCTACATTTATTACTTTCAAAATAAATAAAATTTGCAATTTTGTGCGGTTGGACAGTAGATACACCCCTCCTTTTGATGATGATATCAAGTTGTTTTTTATATTTACTCCATACAAAGCAAAAATTAATTTCTTGGTTTTATTATTTTTCTTTTTTAAAAAAAGTAGTTGTTGCTAAAATGGCTGATGTAGCAAAGCAGTGGTTCTGTATGTGATTTTTTCGTTCAACTAAATTCAAATTCTGTGAAAATTTAAGCATTTTTACTTTTTAAAATGTAAGATTATATCGAACAAAAAAATCATTATGTAAAATATTGCAATTACAATTTTTAATAAATTGGTTAATGTAAAAACCTGTAAATCGAATGCAGGGAACTCTTAGAAGTATTTAAAAATTCTAAGAAATAAAAAAAGGAGAAGCCTGGCATTTTCAATAAAAGTTACAAAGTTTCAAAGAAAGTTACAAGTTACAGAATTGATTACGCAAATGGAAAATATTTTCCTGGGAACTTCTATGCAATATGCCTCCATTTTTGCATTCCTATTGCTTACTATTTTCCCTTTTGCATCAATCGAATCATCTACGCTAAAATCATCAGTTCTCGATTTTGATACTGAGTAGAATGAGCGTTCGAATTTCGCTCTGGGTTTCTGTTCTTTAAAGAACAATATTAAAAAAATGTAAATACTTTTCTAGTAAATTTGATATAAAGCACATTTTACTGATTTCGTTCCAAATTTGATGTTTTCTTAAAGCAGAGTTTACTTTATATTTTATTTTTTTTTAATTCCAATTTATCAGATTTGAGCTCATTTAAATCTCCGTGCTGATGTTTTGTACTTCTAAAACTAGTAATTTTCAGAAATTATCTTTTTAAAGTCGTTTGTCACTCTGCAAACTTAAAAAATTTGTATATTTAAGCAACCCCATAGGTCAAAAAAACTAAATTTTTCAGGAGAGATAAAAAATTGTTTCCTAAAAGGACAGTCACTCAAAATAAGTTAAGGTTTTTTATCATGTTTTTTGTCTATAAATAGTACATTTATTAATTCTAAGTGGCTAAAAATTCAATCCAAATCAATTAACTTATGGGATTTCTCAATTATATGAATAAAACTCGAATTTTATGAACAAATGATTTTTATATATTTTTTTTGTATCTTAATTACTACTTTTAAATTACTTTTAACTTATTCCTCATAAGTTCATTTAACTAATCCTTTTAATTTAATTATTAGCGGGAGATATTGAGCATCTTTAAAAACGAGTGTTACTCTGCATATAGTTCAGAAGTGCTTTAAATTAGTGACTTTCTCTAATCTTTTCTAAATTAACACTTTAAACTATTTTAATTTACCACTTTTTCCTTCTTAAAAATGTACTACAATGGAATCAGCTCAGTAGATAAGTATTTTCTTTCAAATAACCAAAAACAGCTTTACAAAACTATCACAATTAAGTAGCAAAATTACTTTTTTCACAACTCACCCAGTGATTTACTGGCTTCGTTTGGATTAATTTTGTTTAAAAAGAGTTAATTACCTTCAATTTGGGGAAAGACTATATTCAAGGGTGAAAGGGTTAATGTTATCTTTCGCCAGTGGTCAGGAATTAAAAATCAAGGTGTATTGAGATAACGTGGACAAAATCAGAAAATTTGCTTTCCCTGATCTTTTTCTAACTTTCAATTATTGTTGGGACAAAATCGAAAAAAATTTTAGTTATTTCGAAGTACTTTCGACGCGTGTTAGTTACGTGCAAAGTTTACCAATACTGCCATTGATTTCGGCGTTCGAGCAAACGAGAGGCAGACACAGTTTATTTTCATGAATTTCAGGTTCGATTGATTAAGTAGAATCGATTTGCATCAAGACCTTGTATTTGATTTTGGACGATTAACAACACTTCCCTTGTACAAGTTCTGCCGTGATGCAATTAGTTTAGCGATGCATTCACATTACTCGCTTGGGGCGAATTTTAGAATTGTCGGAGAATTACCGATATTTTACCCATTTAATTGGAGTTTTCCTGCAGCACTTATCATAACAATCGCAACAGATTAATCACAAAAATTTATTGAACCATGGCCTAATCCAGTTTGACGCTGATTTCTCGCTGCAACAGCACCAAGATCCAGAAGAGTCCCCTGCCCCCGCCTCGTGCAAATGTTTCCTTATGATTTATGCACACTCCGAGCATAAGAAGCACGGAGCTCACGACCTGCACTTGCTTGCTCGCTAGCCGACCTGTCGGTAGAAGCCATTTGTACTGGCCTAGGCTTTCCGCCGGTTCTAATCGCGTTAGATGTTGATGGATGTGAATTTATTTGTTGCATTGTCTCCATGGTGTATAAATATGAAGGAACAGTTATACGCGATTTAATTAAGCATTAATTCTGCTTTGCTACTCTTCTTCTGGCCACAAGAACTCAATCTGGAACAATCGGTCAAATCGCATATATCAACAGTTACTCAGAAGTGGAGTATGCGAACGTTTCAAATATCTTTACATAAGAGATACGCACAATGTGAACTTCTTCGACGTGACGCATGGATGAGTGTCAAACTTTAATAGAGCATAGATTGGATTCTTCAAACGTAGACAACAAACAAACAAACTTTACAGCCAAACATCAATTTTCGAAAGCCATTTCTACAAGGCCACTATTGTCCCAAGATCATTAAGTATCACATTTCTTTCTTCCTTAAAGGAAAAAAGCTTGTTAGATTTAGAAACATTCAAAAGTGTTAACACAACTATAGAAAGATAATTTATAGTTCCAACGATAAAGTTTTTATTGTGACTATAATCGGTAGCATAAATACCAAAGTTTAAAAATATAGGAGCACTAAACAATGCTACTCGTAGCTCTACCTTCTTAAAGAGGGAATCCGCGTATTCAGTGACACTAGTTGAATGGGTCTTGCGAGTGTCGAAATAATTCAATCATTCGAGTAAAATCGAGGTTGTTGTTCTATTCCCGGGAAATGGAAAACAATTTTTTTACGTGATTTTTTTCACTTTTAAACCTTTTCACCAAATTAAAATGAATGTTTGGAAAAAATCCGTAATTTAAGAAATTCTATTCATGCATATTTTTTAGGTGTACTTAAATTGGTACCATAAAAAATGACATAAACTATTTGTTTTTGTTTGTTATGAATAGGGCGTATAGTAATAACATCAAAAGTTAAGATTTTCGTCTTATACTTATTACGAATATATAAAAAAAAAATACTTTAAATATTCCTTTAAAAGTCTTGGTCAAGATACTTCGTCTACGTAATTTGGATGCTATGGAAAGTGGTTTCATCATCGATATATCCAATTTTCAGGGGTGAAGTATTGTTCTAAATTAACGGCTTGATTTTTTACATTAATATACTAAACATTCCCTTTCTTATCCATTTTACGTTATATTAATAAGTGCAATTTTGTTAACCCGTTGCGGTCACTGGGGGTGCAAAAGACCCCGCCAGTTTTTTCAATAAAAATTTTTTACATTTTTTTTCAATTGAAACGTTAAATTTAGATAAGTAAACAATTGGATCTTGTAAAGAAGGCCTACAAATCTTTATGAGGTGAAATCGCAACTAATTGATAACCAGTAAAGGATTTCCCGCATGGGGCCCATGTTCTTATTTGGAGGTGTGACCGCAACGGGTTAAGCAAGCTTCAATCAATTTCTTATTATATATAATTTTAAGTCGACCTCAGATTTATTTATCTGCCCTTTATAAGAAATTGTGATACTTGTTTTATAAGATGAGCTCTAATAAATGTGGATACTTAAAATTGTTAAGTTAATAAGCGAAATTTTTATGACATTGTTGCAAGAAGTTGAAAGTAGAAAGTACTTTTTGTAGAAACCATCAGTAAATAATTTTCTTTCGTAAAGGACCTTATAAATAAAAAATTTACCATTCCAAATAGAAGATAAAAATAAAAGTATTGTTTATGATTTATTATGATCCTTTAATTGCAAACATTTAAAGTTTTCAAGTTTAGGAAGTTAAAATAGATCAATATACCATGAAATCGAATTAATCAATCATTAAATATTAAAAATATCAACGCTTATCTATCCTATGAAATCTGCTTTTAAATCAAAGAGCAAAAGAAAAGTTGATTTATTTTAAAATTGTGAAAAAAATGTTTATTGAAAAATTCAAGAATAGCACGTAATAGTACTTTCCTAATGGAAATTGCCTTGATCAACCTGGAAGTCGGAGCACTGTATTTAAAGGAAGACATTGGTTATAATGGAAGATATTTTTATATGACGCAATTTATATTGTACATATATGCATAGAAATTCCCAATTATTTTCAGGAATTTTGGAAAGAAGATGTTGTTAATTAGTTATTAGTAAAAGTAAAGACATTTTTGAGACTATTACCCATGTAAAAAATACAGCACTTTTTAACTCTGCACTCAACCCTTTTGTTTGGTAGTTACGTGGAAGATAAAAGGTGATGGACACTTAAGTGTATAGGTTTTGATATAATTATATACTAATCTACATACGATAAATATTTAACATATTTTGCAGTAAAGTCAAAGTCACAAATATTTCAATTATGTTTCAATATAATAAAATTAATACATTAAAGGCGGTCTTTTTTTGCACCGTGTTATTTCAGAACAAAGATTTGCGTGTAGATTAGTATACATTAATATTGACGATTGAGGATATGCAACAGAACAAGAAATGCTTGATCTTTCTGCAATGGTATTTCACTTGAATTCTAGAAAATGCAAAAGAAAACAAACACGTTCAATTACTCGCCGCGAGGCCATTATCGAGCCGATTATGTAAATTAATAAATCTCTACATTACGTAAGCTCACAGATCCACATTAGCCTATCTTAATGATAATCAGACAAAGGAGGAAATTGCTCCATTTGGGCTAATTGCCCCCAATCTCATCAATCCTAAGAGGCGAACGCTGTCAAGAAGCTTTCATACAAACTTCCATGTGCAAGTTATAATTAAAATTTAGTCCAATAAAGAGTAGAATTAATGTACCTCGTTTTTTGTCAAAATGAAACACAAAAGAAATTCATGGTAATCATCCGTTTTGATTAATCTTCAGATGCCTTCATTCATTCAAAAGAAATAGTGAAGATGCTGGAGCTGATGGCAGTCAATGGACGTGTGTAGTTTCTGAAGCATCAAAGTTCTCATGTACTATTTGTGTCCGATTCAAATTACAGGAAGCAATGTCAGGTTTGATGGCGAAGAATTGATATTTCATGTTTTTATTAAAAATAACAAGCTCTACGTTTTATCTGAGTAGTTTTTTTTTACTGTAGGGAGTAGTGGAATATGTAAAAATTTTGATATTACAAATTTTACAAAGGCATAAAGGCATAAATGTGTATAACGACAGAACCTAATATCGGACTACATCAGTAATTTCTGGATGTCTGTTTTAAATATGTCCTGTCTAACTAAATATAGGAAATATAGTTCCAAAGCCTTAAAATATAATTGAAATCATTTGTACTTGCAGCGTTTTGCATCCTCGATACTAAACCGAATTTTCAGTTAACAAATCTGAAGATAATGAAGGAAAAGTCCCTCGCAGCAAAATAAGTTGTAAGATTATTGAGGAACCAGGACTAGATGGTCGCAATACTACAAGATCATATTTAATAATGCCCTCAAGCGAAGAACATTACCTTTTTCAAAAAAAAAAAAAAAATTAATTAAAAATACAACAAATGAAATTACGTCAGTGTTTGTTTCAAAGAAGATTTTACATTGAAATTATAATCGGAATTAAAACAGAAATGGGCAACTTTAATAAAAACTTAGTAACGTAATTTTTCTCTCACGTGCATGAATAAAATATTTATGATTGTGTAGAGGATAATAAGACAGATATACATAAATTTTTATGGTCACAAAACTCTGCGGAAAGAAGCAAAATAGGTTAGGTGTCGGTAATTTTTAAACAACGTAATATCTCTGTTGTTTTTTATTAGAGCTATACTCCTCCATGTTTCGCAGGTAAGCGCATAAGAGACGTCATGCAGTGGAATCTCTGGAAGACACTGTTGGTGTTGTGTTCGTATAATGAACACTATTTGATTTTTGCCTTAGGTACGATTCCAACGAAGTCTAAGCTACGTTGTTGAATTTTTAAGCTTTGTATATACACCTAACCCTCGATTTACACGGTAGATTGTTTTCCCGAAAATGCCGTATAAATTAAAATCGTGCAATTCGAGCCCGCTATTCACATTGAGAAGAAATACATCCACATGTAATTAATTTGAAAAATATGTGAAACAGTATTATTTATGTTTTGTAAAGTAAAAAATGATGTACATGTATTTAAATAACAATTCATTAATTCAACAAAATTCACATAATTTACAAAAAAAAATTAAAAATGTTTTTATTCGGTTTCATCTTCACTTATTTTGTTTCTTCGTGGTATGACTAACCTGGCCGTGTTAAAGTGAAATGCTAGTGCCGTGTAAATGGAAGTTCTTCCGCTCTTCTTCAATCGTGTTAAACCGAAATCGTGCAATTCGAATGCCGTGTAAATCGAGGATTAGGTGTATCTATTAATAAAATGCTTGGAATAAAAATATTGTACATAAATTTTAAACTCTGACCGTGATTTCCAATATAAAGACTGTTCACTGACTTGTGGAGCCGCCACGAGTTACAATAGTATATTTTGTTTATATGAGCAGACGTACGCACACGGTGTACGCAATTAAAAAAAATTTGTATTAAAGAATGTATGAAAAAGTATATCAATTCCTCTGTGGCTTCGTTGTGGTTCTATTATAGACGTAAAATACGAAAAGTTGAATTTCGAACTGCGAAACAGTGGGCGAATGGATAGGTCAGCAAGCAAAAATTTTTTAAGATCATTGTGTTAGGTATCAAAAGTAAGATTAATAAAGTGCAACTACAAAAATATGTAATTCATTTTTCTAATCTGAATTTTTTTTTTAAATTCTTTCCTAGAAATCTCCTCCTCTTTGTGTATGTAGTTTAGATAGCTTATTATAGGAGTATATTGAAGTTGTGCAAGCTTGTGTATTAAAATATATAAATTATTTTTTAATTAGGTAATTAATTACCCTTTCTGCCATAAATGTTAACTCCACTTTCTTATAATTAAATATTTAATTCATTAATACCTTTCATCAGGAATTTGGCACGTGATGTTACAACCTAATTTACCTTAGGGCATGCAGACCATACTAAATTGCAAGAAAGGACGATGTGGGGGATAACACGAAGTAATGAATATTCTCCATCCCTTTAAGATTCAAAAGGTTTGTCTTTTTTATTTATTTAATTAGTACAACCTATTTGCACCTATGCTTTACATTAAATTTTTATAATGGAAGACCCAAAACAACTTTCAGAGAGTCTTTATTAATCTTAGCCTGCTGACAGATCTGTCCTTCTGAGAGAATCACTGGTTCATGCTGCAGATACTTAATTGCTTTCTCCGTATATTCAAGTGATTCCTGGAGGGAATTTTGGCAAACATCGGTGTCCTCTGCCGAGGCTCGTCTTCCGCGTTCTGCTAGTGATGCATGTAGTTCAAAACACAGCAAACCAAGTATTCTTACCTCGGCTGAAAGGAAAATTATTAATTGTACTGAAAAAATCTGAGATTTTGTTTACATGGTGCTAGTTTCTCGTATAATTGTATCATTTGTTTGCAAAATTGCATTTTTTGTTCTAATTCGGATGTGGAGATTGATTGTAAGACTTCTGGTCCTCCAGATCCGATTAATTGAGCCAATACAACTTTCACTTCAGACAAGTAGTGATGATTTGGCGGGAGCCATTTGCTATAGTGATTAATATATCTAAAAAAGAAACAGGATTACTATTTTCTCATCTTACTGGTATAGTTAGCGAATATACTTGAAACAGTTGTCTACATTCTCTTTTCCCATAGCAGCCAGATCTTTACCAGCTCTATCTAAAATGCTGCTCACGTAAATTTTAGCCACTACCTTTCCACAGGTTTGACATCTGAAAAACGAAAATTATGATGAATTTATGGATAAATCAAACAAATTTAGGTTTTCTACTTCCAGTCATCATCCCATGTCTCTAAGCTTAAAGGTAGAGCTAAACCTTGGCAATCTTTGTTGTTACAAATAATTGCACTATAGTTCGTTTCTAGCTCTGTAACATCTTTGCAACGCAAACATTCGCATTTGAATAGCTTCGTTTGAAGAAGGTGGTGCTGTCTACTTGCAGTGCCCCACAAGGCATCAGAGTAACAAATGCTAATATGCGAATCTTTTTTTATTTCGTTGGGAGCCCATAACACCACTTCGCCCGTTTTGGTAAAGCTCTTCGCAACATTTGGGATGCAGGAGTGTTCAATGAAGGACGCATAATTGAAGACAGCAACATACGGCGGCTCAGAGAGTGGAACTTCGTGACCATTAATTTGGAGTATTCCAACGACCTTCATAATTTCCTCTTCCGAAAATTTATTGCATTTAAAAAATCTTGTATAAGACAATAAGATGAATTTTACGGACAAATCAAATTGTGTTATTTAACCTCGGAATGAATTTTGCTATTCCTTCGTAATCGCTCCGCCATTGCGGTGTCCCTTGTCGCTCCTTATCATGGGATTCCAAACAAATAAATCTCTGCCATTTTTCTGGATTTTTATCTTTTAGTAATAGGCATCGCAATGTTGCCAAACATTGATACATGGGATGAGGTGCGACAAAATGCTGAATTTTTATCTGAAAAAGTCGAAATTTTTTATGCGTTCTAAAATTGCTTAACATTATTTTTCTCGAAATCGTATTATTAAAATTGTCTACAACTCATAATTCGGTAGTTTTGGCAAATTCGGTGTTAAAATATGAAAAGCTTTAATACTTATATAATGAAATAGTAAAGTTAAATAAGTTTAAAAATTACATATAAACAAACAGTAATTGTTAAAAAAGCTAAATTAATTGCATAAAGATAAATAGTTTTTATTCCAAGTTGACTTCTGCGCACTAATGTAGATTTATAAACTGATCGAATTTTGTTTATCAAACTATTTCCCAAGCACGTAGGACTTTCGCTGATTACCCATCCCTATAGTGTTAATATGCGTATATGGTATATTGAGTTTGTTGTGTAATGTATTAAATTGCGACAATTGTTTTCTTGAAACCTTCATGTTATCTTAGACAGGCAATAGAATGGTTGATCGTTTAAACATGGAGCTATGGAGATTTTCTCATCTCTATCCATCCAATCATGTCTGATACGTGATAGTATTTTCCAGTTTATTTAAATACGAACGTTGAGTTGAATATGATGAATATGATATGTTTTTTGTTGAGAAGATTGTGAGTTTTCCTTAAATATTATTAAATGTCTCAGGACTCGACACAATTTCAGCGCACCAAATTGCATTTTGTCACACTCTCCGTAACTTCTCAATGCTATAATAAAAGTATTTAATAAATATCGGATGGTTAGCGTTTTTATAACTATTTTAAATCGTGTTTCTAGCGTGCTATTTTTTTTAGATAGGACACATTACACTATGAAAATACATCTCAATACTTTAATATAAAAAACCACCTTTCTCTGTGCCTATTTTGTACCCGATTTTATTCAACTTATACTTTCTATTTAAGTGAAATTTTACAATCAAGTTTGATACGTGTTCAGAATTGATAATAATACAATTCATAAAAAATTTTGCTCCGAAAGGTTAAATTAAATTAAGTAAAAACTGCACACTATCGATGTATGCATATCAACAATATTCATTTATATTGATAGGGTGTCGTTTTGTGCTGTTTGTCATTGAATAAAAATGCATTTCCATCAACTGACCCCAATTCGTCGATAGCCGTGTTTATTTTCGATACAATACTTAACATTTTTTGATAAAGATCAATTGTAAGGCCTCAAAATAAAAAAAAGTATAAAAATATAATAAATGTAGGAAATACTTATAAATGACTCAGTTTTATCCGAAAATGCACTAGTAAAAATAAACTATGAAGTAAATAATAAGATTTTAGAATTTCTTCTAGTCCATTTCATTTGTGAAGGAATTTGGTTGAGTTCTCAAGCGCATCTCGATTTTATTCATCAGGGTAAGCCTAAAGATTATTTTGTGTATTTTATTTTTATTTTTTAATAATGCATTTAAAAATCGTTCCAATTAAAAATTTCTTTATTTTTGTAGCAAAACGGAAAAATTTTGATTCGTAAGAATACTTTGGAATTCTGGATATACGGCAACACGTATTTCAAATTATGAAAAAAAAGCTCGTAAAACGATTTAATCCAATGAATGTTTTACAATTTTAAAAATGACACCACTGTCGATCATCGATCAGAATACCGTGACTTGATTATCCAATTAAATTATCAAACGAATTCGTAAATTAATCAGCGCCTTGAAATTCGGACTCGAAGACGAGGCAGCAACTCAGTGAAACCTTTTAAAATGTGTGTGATGGATAAAAATTATTTTAATGATTTATTACTCAACAGCGAGTTTGTAAAAAAAAACAGATCAGGTTTCTTCACTGACGTCAAATAAAAATGAAGTTCTCAATTGTCTACCTCACATGACACCATTTTAGCAAACAGGAAAAGAAAACCTATTTCTTAGTCCAAAATTGTGTTTTTAATTTTAATTCTTGGCAAGACAAAGTTGTGAATTTTTCGGAGTATTACTATGCTAAAAAGCATTATCTAAATTTGATATTTTTGATAAGACCGTGACAAAATTCGCTTTAATTAAAGAATTTAGGAAAAAGGTTATTCTCTCCTGAAAGGACTTAACAAAAACGAAATAAAAGATAAAGTTGAACGTTGCTGTCGGTTGTTCTCCTTTAGGGAAGTATACCAAAGGCTTTGGATGCCTTGTATAAGGCGAATTTTTTCTGTATAAAACTTTTTCAAATTTCTTTCATAATTGCTATTCGAATTAATTTATTCAGTTTTTTTATGTCAATTCAGTTAATTCAGTTAATTCAGTTTTTTTATGTCAATTTATAAAGAATGAGCAGTTCTTGTTAATTCGGCGTCGATGGGTATCTATTTCCTCTTTAAATTTAAAATTATAAATTTAGTCTATTGAAATCAAGAAATAAAAAGAAATCCAAGTTACCTTTGTCTCCATAACGCTTTAATTAAAGTGATTCAGTAGAATTTATCCTACAATCAAGGAATCGGATTTATTTCCATACTTTTTAAGAAAAAATGAAAACTTCAGAGGAATTCTTCCTTAGAATTTTTTTAAGAATCTTTAAAGTTATTGTAATTAATTTCCCTCCCGATTATAGGACAGGCTTGAGTGTTTTATGTTATTTTGTTCCTTTTATGTAAACAAATACTTCTTATAACAAGAAAACTCGTGTTAAGTCTTACAAAAGACGACACTTGAAACAAAAAAAATTGTTTCCTCTGTTAGAGGATTTGAGGTTATAGTAAAATAATACGAGGGTGGTTTGAAAAGTCCGTGGTGCGTATCGAGATTATTTAAACTCGTCAAGAAAGCAATCAAAAAAAAAGATTGCCGCAGCTATTGAATGAATTAAACCTAATAATATTACAGTTTTAGAAGCTGATAAAGAGAGCCCAGTTGTTTTTAATTGAGAGCTAAATCTGTCGTACGCGGAAAGACAAAACGGTGTAATCACAACTGAAAATAAAAACGAAATTTTGAAAGAATTTTTTATCAGAAATTTCAGAGGAATTTGAGTACAAAATGGGACACTTCCCATAGTAAAATTTCGCCTTGATATCTAAAGATTTTGGAAATAAGAAACTACCAAATGTGATTTTAAACGGATAAGAGATAAACCATATTTTTGAAAAATTCAGCGTTTTTATCATGATTGTTCTATAACACCTGCTTAAAAAAAACAGTAATGTATCAAAACAGCGGATTCGGAATAGTTAAGTACTAATTCTTATATACTTTTTATGCTAGAAGCCTTTGTATTTAGCATACAAAGTGCGTTGTTAACAATAAAACCGGACAAGAGTCAGCCATTTGATAGCCTTTTGTTTAACTACCTCGGCTTTTTGAATTATTCAACATCTTGATCGTAAATATCGAGTTTGTATTTAAGGAGTAAAACTGTTTATTAAATTTTATAAGCCTTATTATACGTCACAAATAGGCGTTCTGGGGTGCACACATATTCAATTTATGGAATTTTGTTGCTGTTCTAGATCCTTTAAGCTTTTCATGTGTATAATCCTTTTTTTTGAAGTTAATAAAAAAGTTTTGAAGTTATAAAAAAGATCATCTTTCAATAATACCAGCGGTTTTTAAATCGTTTTATACTTTCTGCATTGGGAACTCGCATAAAAAGTGCACATTTAAGAATGTATGAATGTCGGGAAGTACATGTCTAAACTATTGCTCGTGAGGATCCCAAACTTTCAATTTTTTGACTGTCAGTAGTATTTTCCTACATCCCAAAATTAAATTACTCCTAGAAAAGAAAAAAAGTAATAATTGGATTTATATTGATATTATTAAGGATATTATTCTTCAGGTATAACTCTACAGAGTTAAATTGATTAGTACTTTCCAGCCGTGTGAATTAGAAAAGATGACGAAGAACTATTTAAAAAATGTATATAGAGGGTTTTCAAGACAAAACAAAATCCTACAGTCTACATTCAGTACAAAAATCTTGTGCAACAATATTGACTTCAAATATTTCGTAGTATTATTTTCAAAATCATTACAAGTGTAATTCTAAGCCTGTATCTACAATCAATTAAAATCGAATATTGATATGTGGTTATTCTGAGTGAAGGCATATGTACTTAGGTTTCTGGGCAGTGAATGGATTAATGGTGGTGGATTAATTACTAAATAAAAAGTTATCACAACGAGGCTTTTTCTACGAACGTACCTTACACTATTGAAATGCAACAAAAGTATTCATGAAACTAGCGAAAAGTTTACAAATATTGATTCCTACTTAGGATTTAGAGACGGTCAGGATCCAGCTAGATTGCTCTATCTGGAGTTATTGCTTTTTTTTTTTGCTAGATGTGTATAAGACATCGACCGTAGATTCGGTTGTTACCATGATTAGATGAGTTCAAAAATGAATTAATATAAGATATAGGCTGATTACTTTCCTTCACATACCCAGTTGTAATGTCACCTACGTCTCCGGTCGGGACTTTCGACATCATATGAAATATTTTAACATTTTGTCCCGAAATCTAGCTTCCCTTGTCTGGCAAGTATATCTACTTACCATGTATTTCATGAAATTGTATTGTACTTTAACTTTCTTTTACTTGAGATGGTAATCAATTCCGAACTCCATCTTCAGCTATATTTTCTCGTAACACTTTCAGGCAGCTATAGTAATAGTATTTTTGGAGTAAATTATGAATTTGTAATCAAAAATATTTCGTTACGTGATATTTTTCATAAAACAGTATTTAAACATGAAGGAACCCCGTTTTTACAAGATTATGAACAGCTTTAAAAATATCATGGGATGTTGTGCGATTCAGAATAGACTTGTGTCGCAAGTCAAAGTGAACAACCAAAGGAAGAGCTCTAAAGTGAAGTATTTGGGCTTATATATCACAAAATCCTTTTTACAAAGCATGGTAATATTATTTGTAGGTTTTCTACATTTTGCAGATATACTTTACAATTTACATACGTATGTAAACTATGTTTTGAAGTTATAAAACATATCTTTATTCTCCTAAAAAATATGAAAAGTAACAAAGAAAACAACGTTTTTGGTTTTTAAATCCTTTTTTTCCCTTAAATATTGCACATAGTAGAATTAAGTATTTTACACATTCGGATTAAGGACATATTAGTTAAATAACATTTTGTAGACCTGTATGGAGAAAAAGGCGAACTGCAGCGACGGTACCCACTTATTTAATTATTACTCAATAAAAAGAAGTAACTAAAAGTACTGAGAACCCTTGCAATTTAAATGTTTCTATCTTATTATGAAATTTGCCTTAAAATACGCTTTCGCTATAAAATGATGTGAATAAATGAGACATTACTAAATTCTTCATGTGATCTTGAATAAATCATCTACGCAAGTGTTTATTACACTTCTTAATTCTACGCTAAATAGATTTACTGCTAGAGTACGCAATTTAATTATGAGATCAGCTGCAGACTGTCCTGCTTCTTGTTTCATCTAAGAAATTTTAAGACAGGTTTCTATTTTGCTAGCAAGAAAAGTGGAAGAATTGTAAGAATATATAGGAAGGGAACTAATGAAGATAAAATCCTAAAATTTGACATAATTGTTAATTATTTTTTGTTGAACAAGAAACAAGTCGAAACATAGATAGAGTCGATACAAAGGGTGGGGTGGGCAAGTGAACGAAGGCGACTTTGGCAGCTGGCGGGAGTTCCGGACACTTCAAAAAAAAATCTTATAAAAAAATAAATATACCTTCATAATCTAGAAAAGTTTTCGCCTAAAGAAGACTAGAATAAAAGAAATCATAAAATTTTTTGACTAAGTTATGATATTTTGACAAAAAGTCGATTTTTGACCTAAAATGTTGCAGCTTTGATTTATAAATAAAAGCTTTTAAAGTGTTTACGAACATTTTAAGACCAAAATCATGTCAATCACATAATTAGGAACATGTACAGGGCTTCCGTCAGCTTGAACCAAGTTATTTCCAGAAAAATGCGTTCAAAGCAAGTGCAAAGATCCAAGCAAGGCACCGCGCAAGTAAAAAGATGTAAATCAGCCAATTTTTGACATATTGACTTGAAAATTTTTGAAAACTCAATCTTTATGAATGTATTTAAAAAAATCGATATTTTTGAACCAAAAAGGTAGAATCCTGCCTTAAAAGATTCGATATGTTATTAATTTTTGAAACCTAAAGACTCTATAGCAATTTTATGCACACTTTGGTTAGTCCGAACGTATCAAATGCCCTTAGAAAATGTATTTACAACGCTATAAACGAAAATTTTTCAAGAAAATATATTGGTATAGTCGATTTTAATCATTTGCCAGAAAGATTGTAGAAATATAAAACAAACAAATAATTTTACCCTATACGTACTAAAATAATATGGATAACTTAGCAGTAACCTACACTGACTAGATGTAATTTAAGGCTATAATCGGTTGTTAATTTACCGGCTTCATTGATATTTATTACAAAAAAATAAATTTGGCCATTGAAATAGTAAATCCATAAACAAGTGCTAGAAATTATTTATCCCACAATTCCTAATCAGAGACATTAATATAAATAGTGTACTTTTGTTTCTCGCACACAAAGTGATTCTAAATATACAGACAGTAGCATAACAACATTAAATTAATTAAATAGAATGTTTATCCTAGACTGTGCAGAGACATTCTCATTATCATCAGACAATTTATTGCTCTCAATCTATTATTATCCCAAATATTTTTCATTCATCATATTCGACTCTATACTTTACGTTAAATATGGCAGCTGTTTCATGTGATAAATGGTTCTATGTTAATAGAAGATTTTAATAAGCACCAACAGTAATGGGACAATTGATAAAAACATAAAAGCATGACTTTGCTCAACATGGCTATGAGTCTCGTTTCTTTCTTACTAATTCTCGCAAATAACATGTCAAGCAGAGCGCAGAACAATGCGGATACGCTAGCTAGACTTAGCACGCATATCTGATCAAGTCTGCGTCGTGTCACTTCGCTCGCAATTGGAAAGCAGAAACTATCACCCGATCTTCATCAACAAAAGTTTGCCAAGGTTTAAAAATAGTTGCCCTCCTCTAAATTCTGTCTCTGCCGCTCTTTGGAGTGAAGTGATTTGTGAACCGTTGTGGTACCGCATTGTTCTCAGGCGGCTCCACAACACAACAGCTATAGTTCCCAAACGCAAAAGTACCTGCGTCGGTTAGGTCACCTGCGAACTGTGAAAAGCTTAGAAATAGAATTGCTCTTTTCGTCGGGCGAACAGAATTGTGGAAATTGGGGCTAAATCACAATTAACTCAAAAACGTCGACCATCTGTCACGTTGTCAGAAGAAAAACCTGTCAGCATATAAATCAATCAGCCTAGGTCATCCATGCAGCTCCAATTGTCTTACCTTACTACCGCGTGCCGTTGTAAGTCGACATTCGTCAGCATGGTCAGGACAGTTTTGACACTCCCTTTGGCAAATTGGCCAGCCACATCGATCACATTCCAAGTGGTCACCTTCACTTAGGCCCTTCATGCAACCGACACACACAGGGCCCGTAACTTGCGATGGACCGCACACAAGCGGCTCCTCCTTCAGTATGATTTCGCCGGCCTTTATAGTTCTGCTCGCTATTAAATAACGGCCATACTTTTCATCGGATTTGATCTAAAAGGTTTAAACAATAAACTTCAATCTGCCGACAATAAATTCATATAAACACACAATAAATGGATGACAGACGAGTTTGTGTTGCTTCCAATCCTGCCGTTGATGATTCGTGTTACAATAGTACACTTGCTGGCAATTGGAGCACCGTGATCGACACGGAGTAGAGCAAACCGAACACTTAGCATCTTCGGGGACCATCTTAAATCACTCGAGACAGCTGTTGGTGCCAAACCACGATTGATTGCAGATCGCTTTAATTAGCCACTAATTAATTCCCGGATAAAATAGTAATTTGTGCCGGCACTTGAGATGAACCAGACCAATGCGACAAGACAACCAAAGTGTGACTGACTCTTAGATTTTTTAGCTTTGTACTAGCGCCTAAAAGTTGTAGTTTCGAATGCTTTCGAATTTATTTTTGGCCTTAAATCACAGAGTTGCTCTAAAAGTCCATTAATCGCTTGAATGCAGCTCTTCGTTAGATTTAGAAACCTCTGGGACATTCCTAAATTAAACGAAACAATTAAAGTAAAGAGGATTAAACATTTTGCATGGCACTCAATGTTTCATCCCAAAGTTGACGTTGAGTTAATATCGAACGATGAGAGAGACACAAAATTGCTAAAAAAAAAAAATTCTAAAAACAAGTAATCGATAGCTACTTTCGACTCACCGGTAGTTCACATGGTTATTACGCGACTACAAAGTCGCACGTTAGTGAGCACATGACGACGTCAACGTTACTCGGCTTTTCCCTAGTTCTTGACTAACTGAAAACATAGACCTAGTCTGGAAAAGGCGAAATTTGTACTAGCCGCACGCAATTTGAATTATATATAGGTGATTGCCATGCATGGAAGGACTGGCCCTTACTACGGGAAAAAAGTTCAGCCGAACATACCCACAGAATGTCCACGCAGTAGTGCTCTATATTGCAGGAAGTGAATGTTGAATTATTTAAGAGCTGCCTGTCAATAGGACTTTAAAAATTTTCAGTATGTTTTTATGAAACATTCTCTAACTCAAAAATAATTTAATCTGTAAAATGTCTATAAAAAAGTACATATCTTATCACCGCTTTAAATCAAAAGTTTCATTATTCCTCTTCATAATAAAAAAATTTGATTATTCAGCCACTTGTTTTGTTTAAACATTTTATTTTTCTCAAAAAGTGCATTACTATAGTATTATTATTATAAATGAGCATATAGTTCTTATTATTAAAATCACGGGTTTTCATATCTCTTATTATTTCATAGGTAATTGAAATTTAATGAATCGTGAAAAATGTGAATGTGCTTATTCAATTGATAGGATAGGGATGTGTAGGTGCTACTAAATACCAAATTGTTTATAAAAACTTCCTTTAGTGTAAACATATTCGCGGTCCTAAAAATTCGGGAAAGTGAAGGAAAAGTCCATTTCAGTTTTTTACGGAAAACATTTGTCATTCCTGAAAAAAATAATATTTTACTTTGTAATGCACAACAAATAAAAAACACCCTTAACTAAAAACAACATGTCATCTTGAAAAAATTTACAACGAACGAAATTTTCATCGATTTTTAAAATGATATTTTGAAAAAAATATGACAAAGGTTTCATGTGGAAATTGAACTTAATTATAAACCGTACACTACACTACACTACTCTACAACTTCGCTAATTTGTATTCAATTAACTCAAAATTTATAAAATATACAAAAATAAATATCCCAGTTTAAATAGAAAACCAGAGATTTTATTTTCTCTACTTTGCAAATTTCAGTTTACACCCAATTGATAATTAAAGCAATAAAGTAAATTAAAGAAATATTCATTATAATGAATATCGATTTTTAATTTTTTTTCGACACCATCTCTCTGATTGTAATTAATTGGCAATTAAAACAGAAAGTACAATTGATTGATTTATTCGTTTATGAGATGGGACTACGATTCTGCTTAACCATGGCTGAAAGAAGAAAAAATTTTGATCATCAAAGACAAATATGCTTTTCCTAAAGAAGAAAATAAAGTGAATTCGGGTTTTTGATAAAAATGTGTTCTATTTTAATAAGAGAGCCAAAAAAACACGAAAATAAAAAAATGGCTATTTTTGTGCATACATCTTCCTTTCCCACACAGGACGTAACGCCTAAAGTAATTTCAAACTTTCATACGATTCTTCAGACGTTTTTTATGTTTAATTCCATAACTTATACTTTTTAAAAAATTTGGGTAATACTAGTACGTTTTATAAATTTGAAATGTGTAAATTTTTATTATAATTTATAGACGTATGACACGAGATATGGCACCTTGCAAAACAAAAATTATATTATACGTATGTGTCGACCAGAGTGTGAGCTGGGTCGGAGCAGTGAGGCAGCCTTTACCAAGCCAATTAACAAAAAGCTAATATAACGAACCAAGGTTGTGCTTCGTAATTAAAATAAAATCAATAATACCCCACTCTGCCTTTTTTATACTTTATTACACTTTTATGACTTTTGTTTTTAAATAGGAATCGGTGTCATCCACTCATGGAGCCATCCTGGTAAATTCTTTCGAATATGGCTTTTATTTACGTTGTGAAGGGTGCCTTGCTTGAAGCTTATATCTTTTTGCCATTTGGATAATAACATATCGTTGTCAATAAACTTATTTCGAGTCTTAGTTCATATGTAAATTAATAAATTAGTAAATTTAGAATATGAAAATTTTCTTACCAGGACGTGAGACCTAAATGATATCATAAAAAACGAATTAAGTCTTCAACCGGTTTTTGTATCGAATTTCATTATTTCTTTTAAAATACAGACTGAAATATGCATTTTTAAAATATTTGAATGGTTTTTTTTTTGTGCTTTTTAGAGCATTTAGTTATTTTTTGTTAAAAATTTTTGGGTTTTAAAAGTTTACGAAATGTTGGCATAAATTTTCATTGTTTCAAAAGTAGGCTTCCAATATGCGAAAGATTTTCCTTTTATATGAAGAAGTGTCGTTTAGAGGAAAACAAAGGGTATACGGAAGAGCGCCTTAAATTAATAATGGAATAAAATAAATCGTTTAGAGTAGAATATCGTCATGGATTCTGTTTTTCTGTTATCTATCCTCAGATTTCATAATCAAGAGATTATCATTCTTTTGAATGATGTAATCAGGTTTTGGTTTTAAAGGTTCTACTTTTGTCAGATTTTTTTGTGAATAAATTTAAAATATGAGCTACAAATTTTTGTTTGTTATGATATCTTTGATCAGCTTTTGAATATAACCTAGAAAACTAGATTTTTTTTTGCTTAGAACTTAACAATTAATATGCACATGATTATTAATTTTTCTTCTTAAAAGACATCATTTTGAAAACATCTGGCAACTACCTCTTTAGACTATTTGTTCATTAATAATAGCAATAAATGACTAATGCTAGTTTTATTATGTGAAGAAGGGACATTGATACTTCAGATCTGCTACAGAGTGCAGACCTCTACCTTTCGCAGTGGTGAACAACCTTTATTTATATTTTAAACTATAATCTTTAATTGAAACTATGCAACTTCCGTACAACAAGTTTCTGAATTCGTCTTCAAAATTAGAAAATTAATCAAGTCGTATAACTTGGCATCTAAGACTTACTGGAAAATCGTAGTCATAAAAGTAAAGGTGAATTAGATAACGAGGATTATTGATTATTCAAAGTTACATTCCAAGCCTAGTTCTTATCTAGTAATCACGGAGGCTCACGTCATAATTCACAGATTTGCTTGGTACTATAAACCGACTGCTTACAGCATCGCCGGAGAAGTTGTAGAGATTAATACGCGTCTAGTTTAAGTCATTTTCCCATTCATTTCAGCTACAAGCAGTTTTCCCTGAAAGACAAGTGAGTGCAAAACTTAGAAATAGGCTAAACACGTAGTGACCGCTAAGTGATAGAATTTCAGAACTCACTTTGCGATTGACTTTGCGTATTTCCATATTAGGAACAGCCGCACTGAAATTCTCAGTCGTAGTGTTTCAAAATGGTCTGCGTGGTTGGATCTGGTCACGCGCAACAAGAGTCCTCCAGCACTATCGTTTCTGGGAGCGCAGAATCGATAAACGTTTCTTAAATAAAAGTCACTGGCTAAAAGGTACCAGTCACCCGTAAATACATGTAATTGCACGTATCAGAAACCCCATCAAGTAAATTTTCGTGCTCAATGTGGGAATTAATTACGTGACAAAAGCGGCTTTCTTAAAATCAGATTCGGTTTCAATCGGAGTACTTATGCATCATAAGGTTTAAAACGTTCTTCATTGAAACTTGGATCTATCTAGCAAATTGCACGATCTGTGCAGCCATTTCAACACATTCAAAAAATAAGTACCGAGAAAATAAACAAATACAAAGCGATAATATTCTATTTAAAATGTTTGTTTAAGAAGGAAAATTTAATTAATTATTTATTATGCACATATTAAAACAGGAAGAGCTAAGTTGAGGTCTGAATGAAAATATAATATTATAATTTTTGCGTCCCATAAAATATAAAATATGAAAAAGTATACCACCCATTGGAAAAAAATAAAGATACTTTTATGATTTACTAATTATACTAGTAGAATAATGATAAGTAGATAATTTTTATAAATATAATTAGAAACCACCGATTTTGCATTATTAAGAACTTTTAGAGTACTTGATAGCATTTTTCCGAATAGTAAGAGCTCTTAAAGAAATTTATATACCTGTCATTATTAAAAACGTAACGCGTATTTCGTTAATTTACCAATTGATTTTACAATACTTTAATAATTTTAAATGACGTTATTCAATAACATCAACGTTTGAAAATGTGTTAAGTAAAATGATTCTATAAACTAGAAATAAACCATAGACTTCTTCTTTTCCTTAAGTATATTTTCTTTTGCTAATGTTAATGTTTGCCCTATTTTTACAAATTTAATGCTAAAAGATAATTCTTATAGCTATAAGAAAATACGTCAAATACGATGTACACGTCAAATACGATGAGTTGAGACGTACGGTTTTAAGAAACCAAAAGGGCGTGATTTTCAGCCATTATGTATGTATGTATGTATGT
The DNA here is from genome assembly GCA_001932985.1 of Proctacanthus coquilletti. Classification (NCBI taxonomy): domain Eukaryota; kingdom Metazoa; phylum Arthropoda; class Insecta; order Diptera; family Asilidae; genus Proctacanthus; species Proctacanthus coquilletti. The sequence continues at coordinate 1,244,204 of MNCL01000019.1, forward strand.
ATGTATGTATGTATGTACATATGTCTGTTTCCTCGAGCGGCTAGAAAGATTTCAATAAGTGCAGAACCATTCGATTCGTTTTAATGTCGTGAATTACGAGTCGTTAAATTGTTTGCAAGGACACTTCAAAATGGAAAATCTCTGATTAGTAGAAGTGAAATAATGTTATCATATCTAACATACCTGACCGTTTGTTTTATATTTAATAATCACTAGCTTGGTTTTTAAATTTTTATTAATGCCACACGGTCATTTCTCTATATTCAAAATTTTAAAATTCTCGAAAAAAAACACGAGAATTTTACGAAGTTTTGCATATATCAGGATAAATCAATTTGTCAATTTCGAAAATATAATGCACATTATTTTAAAATAATGTTTAATAATTTGTTTTTTATTATACTGATCTCTTTTGTATGTTGCAAAAGGGAGAAATAATGCAATAATAGTAAATAATGAAATCAAAGAGGTCTCTTCTGATAAATCGGGCAGGTATCAGTGAACTGGAGAATGCGCTCCTGTAAAGGCTTGACCATTCACAGAAGAAATAACATCTCGAAAAAAATATATTGTTGTATGTAATGTTCACAAAATCAGATAAACAAAGATTGCTGTTTTAGTTTTTGCAAATAAACCTTCTTTTAGTAATTTGGAACGTGTTTTTTTCCAATCCAATTTTAGTAAACTTTTGGTTACTTTAGAAAATTCAGATTTCATTGATCTAATCAATAGTGTAATTTGGAAAAATTGTTCGCTGTACTTCATTAGAATATGAACGCATTTTGGAAATATGGCAATTTCTTTTTAATTCTAAAGAAATGATTAAGATAGAGTTTAAAAATGCTATTGCACGTATTTCTTCATAAACATGCTGCCAATAAATCACAAAAATCTTTATCTTTTAAGAATTCCTAGATTTGTATTATTGTCATTCAGGAAGAAATAGTGCAAGAAGCGATGCATGCATTTGCTGAGATTACAACTTCCAATTATTAACCCTCCTACTACCTTCGAGCCGATATCCATATAGGTTAAATTTTGACTCGTCGCTAAAAAGACTAGTTTTCCATTTATCGACGATCCAATCTAAATGTTTTCTAGCAAATTTCAGTTTGATCAATTAAATCTGGATTGGATTTAACCTCCATGGATCAGATGAGAACACCATGTAAGGCGGAGGGAATGTGATGTTGTGGGGCTGTTTTTCAGCAATATGAGTCGATAATCTTTATGAAATCACGAGAAATATGGATCGTTTTCAATATTGTGGTATTTTAGAGAAAGTAATGTTGCTGTATGTTGAATGGGAACTGCCACTTCGATGTTTTAGCGAAACAACGATAACGATCCGAAACAAGCATCGAAGATGATAAAGAGTTGATTACAACAAAGTGGGGTTTCAGTGGTTGACAGGCCTTCTCAATCACAGATTTTAGCCCACAGCAAATCTAAAAAGAAGTTTTGGTAGTCAGGTACAAAATCTGATCTTATTAATGCTCTATAAGATGAATGGACTCGAATTCCAATTAATATTATCTTTAATTTGACATCATCTGTGCCTAAAAGATGCGCCGAAGCTATAACAAATCGTGGATACTTCACAAAATATTAGTTTCCTTATTCATAAATATGAAGCCCAAATTGTTTTGCACAATTAAGTTTTGAGTTGTATGTTATTTTTCCAAAATGGGAATTTATTGGAAGAAGTCACGTTTCTGTTTTATTTATACTAAGCTTTAGGAGCAGCATTAGATCATTTCAACAAAGCAAACTTATCCAAATCCTTAGACGTCTGCGCAGAGTTAGGCTCAGTCCAAAATGTTCTGCACACCACTGCATATACATTTAAAAAATGTTCTCTAAATTGCTTATTTTTCAAGGTATTTTTCAAGATATTTTTCGACGGTGCATTCAAAAAAAATTAAGATAGTAAAAGGGTTAACTACAAGCGTTAAAAATCCAAACTTCTGGTTCGCGAAATTAGCAGTTTACAAGACTAGGAGAAATAGATTTTTGCACACTTTATCCGACTTTTTAAAAAGCAACTTAAAAGGCTTTTGATTTACTTTTTAGAAATGGGAATGTGAAGACTGAGCTCTTCTTCACACAAGTCAAAAAAATAAATAAGAAATGGTGAATTGCAAAGTTGTCATATCGCCAAGGTTTACAGAATAGCAAAGTTTCTAATCGAATTCGATGGATCGGCTTAAACTGCGTGGAAAACCCTTAATGAGCCCTGCGATCTCAAAATCGCCAGCCCATCAATTATGGCCATTTGATCAAGGGACAAGATTCGTCTTCCGCTTTTGGAAGCAGTCAAAACGGCATAAACGAGCTGGTCTAAAAAACTGTTCAAGTGCATCATTGAATCTACCTGTTCCTGCAAGTAGTAGGATATGGAAATAACAAGAAATGTTCCGCGAACCATCACGCTCAAGACTAGTTCCCGTCCAAGACTACATTGGGTCGCCCCCTCTTATGTTGTTCCACCCTTTAAAATTTGTGGCTCTTTCTTATTTTTAATTGAAGCGCCGCGCCGCTGACCGTGAAACAGGTTAAAGTCCATCAGCGCGAAGAACTTGAATTCTCAGAAGAATGAAGAATTCCCAGCGAGAGATACCTTAAGGCTCTCTTGCCAGTACTGCGCTTTTAGTGGTACTGGCAGCATTATGTCACACCTGGACGGGATGCTGCATCGCAATTCGCGCTAAGAACCAACAAATTGTAAACAATATCAAGATCCGCTCGAGATATCCAGGCCCGAAAGATTACAGCCGCGCTGTCGGTTCACCGCACCTCGCTCAGTTTCATTTCCACCTGATCGCATCATATGGTGGAAGGTGTACATGTCTATCAAGTCACCTGGAATCGGAGTGAAGCTGAAAATCGTATTTAAGTTTGAGAACAGGCTGGGTGTTCCGTCTGTGTGCGGTGGCGACCTCAGTTGTTCTGGAAGCTTGGCAACGAGCGGTGGCTCCAGAACTGAGCGCTCGTTTTTAGCCCTTATGTGGAGTCTAAATTTTCGGTACATGTCGAAGTGGACAGTTGTTACCTCATTTTGAATTTAGTGAGTAAAGAACTATGGAAGACGAATACCAGTGTAAATGTGTCTTAAAAGAATGCCCATGCTGTTCTGTCTTCCGTTCTAGTGCATTGTGCCTGTAGAAGAATATACCAAATATATTGAAATTTTAATGGTCTCTTGTCCAGAGTACTGGATTTTGCAGTTGAATACCTGCGGGGTTCCTTTTCCGAGGTGGACGTATCCTTCGGGAAGAGCGCTGTAGCGCTCAGTAAAATATAGAACAAAAGCAATAGTCTGGAGGAAAACATCGCGTTCTCCCTGAACTGCATTAATTAGGTTCCGCTTGAAAAAGCCGCCGTCATCAGCCGGGAGGCGAATTTCTTTATGGAATTCGATGCTGCTTCCATCGCTTCTTACTGTGAAAGAAAATCATTAACTTTAGAAATTCTTCGGGCTCTATCAGATAAAAGAATCTATTGAGGCTTGCATTAGGAAGGCAACTTTGCGGGAGAGTGAGAGAATATGTACTTGACCATGGACAAGGAGAAATTAGAATGAATCCGGAGTAGCGTGATGGCCAAAAAGCATGTCCGTTGCAAACTATTTTAAAAAGTCGAAGTAGAAGAAAGCAGAATATTTAAAACGCAAGAACCCAGTCGGAATAGAAAATGCTCTTTCTTTAGGAATGCTTATCTTACCGCAATTTTTCCAATTATTTTCTGTGCAAGAAACTCATAAACTGCTGTTTTTACTTGATTATTTTGAATGCTACTTCAGTGGCAGTATCATAAAATCGGTTGAAAGAGTATATCCTATTTACTGTAAATATCAATCCGTCAAGCTTCTTTGGTTGACCGCTATGGTTTTTGTCTCCATGTTATAGACAGAATCGTACAGGAATTGTATAATACAATTTTAAAAGGTAGTTTATTTATGATTAAATGGAAAGTGAATAAACGAACTGGCAATTTATATATCTATTAATATTTGGATCAAATTTTATGATTAAATTTATGCACACGGAAAGAGCTATACGATTTTAACGATCTAAAAAAATATTCGTCTTCTATTTACAATGTGTAGTGTGATTTTAAAGTATTATTTCGGAAATTCAGTCCAACTTATTAACAATAAGTTAATTTTGACTACATAAACGGACTCATTACTTATTGATATTATATTTATTATTTCGGTAAGATTGATACCTAGAACTTCGAGATTTGTATATAATTTCAAATACATTTCGACCTAAGGGCAATGTTAAATAGTGCAAGCCCTTCGTTGTACTGATTTTACAATTCTGTAACTTTTATTTTGCATTTGATTGATTTGCATTTATGGAGACTATTCCCAGAGTGTAACAAATTTAGGCTTATGCTGGTGTTTTGGTTGTTTGTTTACGAAATACACAAAATTAGATTTCTTGATGGTAAATTAATTTTATGGCTAAAATAAATTGAACTGGAACTTCCGGTATATGCAAGCCATTCTTAATTGGAAATTCCCAGAATTTAACTAAGAAATTCATTTCGTAAATGAATGAAGAAATATTTAAGATTATGTGGGGGTCATACAAGACAGTAAAGCATAAGGAACAAAAACGTAAATAAGAGTAATAATAATATATAATTATACTAGTTTAAAATAATTGAAGAATGTAAAAGGAATAGGTAAAAAATCCGAAAGTTTTGAAATATTTTATTGAATTAAATACCAGCACAACTTCACCTTCCTTCGGAGATATGACAATTGTAAAAGTCTGCGATTTTATTTCTTCTTATTATTGGTCAACTTTCTTATTCGACTACAAATTGTTGAATAAACACGAAAAACCCATATTTCCTTAAAATTTTAATTGTTGTCGAGCTGATATCTGAAATATCTGTGAAAGGAGAAGGGTTTCGTACCCACTAGGAAGTGCAAACATACGAACTTGGCGATGTAAGTCAGCAAAGTACTATAATTCCAGGTCATCGGTCTATCGATGCATATAAGTTTTTGGATGTTTTCGAAGTATCGAATAATCCACTCTCCACCAGAAATTGATGTAAAATATTTTGAAATCATAAACTTCGAAGATAATCTTGTCCGGCAGCTAAACCAAATGTGCCTTTACTTTTTTTTGTAATCAATGTTAATAAAAACATTTCACCACCGACATCCTTTTGTTTTTCAACAACCATGATCTAATTTTAAGCTTACAGAAATCATCTTTTCATTGTTTTTTACTTGTCGGAATTGTCCTACAACTTTTTGTCCAAGAAATACAAAAACAAAAGTTCAAAATAAAAAAACTTGCACAATATAGAAATGAATAAAAAATAAATAGACCATAATTAATAGTGTTTTCTAAAGGGCCAACTAATTTACCAAATTTTTCGTAAAGATTTCGTAAAAGTATTATTTTTCCATTTTTATGCGTATTAAAAGCAAACAAATTCGAGAGAATCAAGTGGGAAAATAAAATCCATATATTTCTCAGCCATTCACTTTCAAAAGTGGGCGGGCTAAATCAGACTTCTTTATTGAATCTGGACATGTATTTTTCGTATGATTTTACCGTTATATTACTTATTGATAAATTTAAGAAGCCATCATCGTGTTTAATTGAAATTCTTATCACAAAGAGAAAAATACAACCATATCCAACAAGTGGCCTAATTTTCCTTATATAAATTTATCCATTTTTGGGAATGGACCCTTGTCATCCGGAATTATTATATACTTTCTGGATTGAATCAAGAAGCCAGAAAACTGCCACAAAAAGATTTTAATTAATTCGAAAAATTTTGAAAGGCACAAAATACCTGTACAAACATCTGGTACCTGCCATTTGTTTTTTTCAAAATTTGGGTTAATAGCCGCCTCAACATGTCCGTCACTTGTATAAAAACCTTCGGGAGACTTTTAAGATCCATCGTCCGAGATTCATTGAACTGGCAACTATAGAATTCGAAGGGAAAGAAATTCTTTCTTTATTCTCCCTTCTCGTTGTTCGAAAAGAAAACGGTTTCAGTAAAAGTTCGCCATTCTCCCATGATCCGGAGACGAAGAGAACTTATTAATTTCCGTGATTTTTACTTAAAACGAACTTTTTGTTCTGCTCGGTTGAAATGTTAAAATCGCTAGCTTCTGTGGTGCTTTTAATTCTTTCCCTGGTTCATTAAACGGCCGAGGCATACGAATTTACGTAACAACCTTGGCGGGACAAGAAGATTTCTGGACGGAATCCAGACGAATAAGAACCCGATCGCTTATTTTTTTGTAGAATGAAGTAGCGCCTTGGCGGCTTTCAGGCCAATGTCACGAACCGTAATCGCGAGCAAGAACTTCTTGAGACACCATGAAAGAATCATCCGCGTGCGGCTAATGTCACTTCCTTTGGAGATGCACAGAAAGTGCACGTCAAGTGAACTCGCCTCATTGTTCGGACGCATCGTCTTGTTACTAGCTACAAATCTAGGCGTCAATTTTTGACGACAGACCACAACAGTGCACATGCGGTCTGCGCTGTAATGCACGCCCAGGTGGTTCAGGTCTTGTGAAACAAGTGAAGCGTGTAATTTCGCGACAAAAACACGTTAGCCGGAGTGGAGTGGGTATTGGTTTGCTTCAAAGTACAGTTCAAGTGACCTCTGCTGGATATGATGCCGCCAGGATACCGCCAGAATGGATTAGCGCACCAGTCACATCCCGCAAATGGCCATATCAGTAAGTACCGATGATATGAACGATTTTCAGCCAGTTCTAGCCACAATTGTCTTCAATCAGACACTAGCGTTACGCAAACCTTCGGAGCGGGAGAACCTATCGTACTAAGTGCATGTGTAAATAAAATGTTATTCCGTATACATGTTTCTAATGAAATTAGCGTTAGTCACGAGAACCGGTTACTTAGAGATTTCTGTTTTTCTTGGTAGCTTCTCTCTCTTCGATGCTTCTTTTTGAAATTCCGGAAAGGGATACATCTCAAAATCTGGACTATGATACACTGTCTATTCTCTATTTCAATACAATAGTACTATAGGAATATGAATTACTCTTTCTTCTAGCAAAAAACGTCCCCATGTACTCGCTATTATTAACAGAAATAATTCTAGTTACAAGTCACAAAAATCTTTAAAGATGAAGTAATAAAACTGAAGATTGTTAATATTGTTGTGAAAATTTAAACATCTTATAACATACATACTTAAGAGTTTTTTTTTTTTTAATTTTAATAATGTCTTCAGAATTCTGCTAAGTTACTCTTACATTGTACTGTAGACCAGTTATAAATCTTAATAAAAATAATTACCTTTGTGCGAATTCAGCATTTGCTCTCTACAAACCCGCAGTAAAGAAGATTTATTATAGACCCCGGCTTGTAACTTGCACTGATCCTCATTTGATGTCTTGTGTGGATGAGGTGGAAACCTCTAGTGGCATCGACTGCCGGATATGTGCCGGGTTCTCGGTGACCACAGAAATTTAACAGCGAAATAGACGTAGTTGGTTACCTAACGATGAATGCATTCACCGGGTTACCATTTTGAGCATATACACAGTTATGTAATGCTGGCCAGTGCGATCTTTATGGTTACAACGAAGGGAAATCTTATCTTGAAATGTATAGGTTTTCGCTGTCGTCGTGTCTCTGATAGCATGACTTGGTCTAATAGTGCTTACATTCGTGCTAAGTGTTCTTGACGACGTCTTACCGCAACTAACAGTACAAAGCCATAAATAACACCTCAATGGATGGAAGATTTTTTCCTCTTTCATATCTTCTTTTTTTATATGTCGCCTTTTAATTTTAGCAATAAAAAACGATCATTAAAACGCCTTCGATCTGCCACATTAGATTTAAATAAGAATAGACCAAAGAGAAGTGGCGTGGTTGCCTTAAATATGCTATTCAAATAAATTGGATGACCTGTGTTAATTAAGCTGGCATGAATACAAAATGGACATCCAGGTGGAAATACACAAATTTTTAATTACGATCTAAATGAGGTAATCTGATTTAGATGATAACTAAAAAACGTCTTAATAAACAACCTTAAAAAAATAAAATAAATTCAACATTTTCATCACGCATATTCTTTTCAAAGAGCTATCTTAAATCCCCATTAACATTCCTGCAGCAGTTACTCCGCAATATCAGAATAGGCATAATAAACAAATAAATAAAATTCCAGTAGGGTACTTAAAAACTGTTGAAGTCTTTCTTATACACTTGATACCATTTAGACAACACCATTCTCAAAATACATATTCTTTGCCAAGACGCACTTCTGCGTAACTTGAGGTAGCTAAGAAATAATTTTGTACGAGGGTGGTTTGAAAAGTCCCTGCAAAAATGAAAAGTACTTAATTTTTCGGGATAAACCATTTTTATTTTCCAACGCAGTTTCCTCTTATGCATAGACACTTTGTCCAAGGCTGCTCCAGTTTATTGATCCCTTCCGAATAATTGGATTGGTCCAATTCTGCAAAGTAGGCATTCGTTTTCCTAATTGCATCCTCGTTTGAATAAAATCCCTTTCTCACCAGGCATTTTTTTCATATTAGGGAACAGGTAGTAGTCCCAGGGAGCCAGGTCTTGGGAGTTGGGGAAACGAGTGAAACGAGTTGGAACCCTAACTCTCAATTTCGCGACCACAACTCCAAAGGAAAGAGCTGGTGCGTTGTTGTGATGGAAAATGACTTTTTTGTTGCGTTTTACCCCTTTTCAAATGTTCGACGAAGACTGTTCCCTGACAATTTCATAAAAATAGTCACCATAACCTTCTCGACTGCAGGCATCGTCTTCGCCTTTTTTGGAGAAATTAGGTTTGAGTTTTCCTAAGAAATGCTACTAACTCAAAATATTTTCGGTACATACCAGTACTTTATTTCTCAAACCACCTTCGTATTTAAATTTTCTTTTGATTCTCAAAGGGGTCTCTATTTTGTTGGTGTGAAAACAGCCAATATTTTGAAATCTCTCATAAAGGATTGAATCAAAATATAACAATGAAACTTGATATACGTATTAAATCTTTATTGAATTTAAAAACGTGCACATTTTTTTTTAAAGAACAAGAAAAGACGATGAACCCAGACGAGGTTGTCGGATTTTGGAATTTTCAGAGCCTCGAAAAATGATCTGTTCTAAACAAATTGATCAGTTTCATAATCTGCACTTTATCACTAGAATTAAAAAGAAGTAAGCATTTTTGAGTAAAGCCAAAAAAAAATGTTTTTCTCAAAACACTGAACAAATGTCGCTAGCTATTCCATTCTTAACCATTCATAACGTCGTTAATTTGACAAAATTCAGTATGAAACTAAATATTTTTGAAAATATAATCTTTAGGAATATCTAAAAGCAATAAATTTTTTTGGCCCAGCAAAGTAGAATCTTAAGGAACGTAAAAATTTAACACTAAATGAACCTTATTGAATTCTTTCTTTCTTATTACGAAAAAACAAAAATATTTATGCATATTCCAAAATTGTGATTTTGAAATTCTCATTTAAAAATCGTCACAAAAAATATAATTAACAGAACCCAAGTACATAATTTGGGTGACGTTACCTAGCGCTTAAGTGCAAGATTTTTTGAATGTTAAGACATTTTAACTGAACTATGAATTGGTTTTCTATGACATTTTATTAGTTCAGCAGAATATTTAGTTTCTTTATTTTGCAACTTGTTATTTTGTGTTTCAAACTAGTAAGATGCTTTTGTTTACGAATTTATAATTTAGAAAATAAAAATATGACTAATGCCCAAAATTAATAATAACTTAAGATGCAAAAGGTTTCCTGCAGATTCGAAAAGTTCGTTCCTTTTCTATAAGCCAAGTTAAATTATGAAATTCTCGTAAAGTTAGGTTAAGAGAAACCTTAACCTTGGTGAAACAATGCCCGGTTTATTAAAAAATTCACACTTACTTTATTTAAAACTGCGAAAGCAGATCTAAACCGAGAAGTATCGATGCAAGTCGCGGATACACGCCATTATATTCAGTAACTGGGTCATTGAAGTAAGAGTCTCACACTTGCAAAAATTTGACATTGCTCTTGACATTGTTTACTTATTTGCACTTATTTACTTGCTTAATTACTAAGAGGAAAGTCTAAAGGAAGTGAAAAATTAAAAACTATTGTATTTTTAATAATTAGAAAATTAGTTGCGTTTGGATATGCACTACGCCATTTGTAGTAGTCATGGGATTACTTCTGCTAAATTCTGGGCTATGAAATCACTCACAAGAATTGTTTAAATTGGTTTATCAAATTTTTTTAGCAAGCATTCTATTAGTTTCCTACAAATCCGCCCGTATCTTCCACAAGAGAGGTTTTATTTAGCCATTATACCTAGCTACATTGAAATCGCATAGGCAGTATCGCTGCATATTTCAATATCGGCTCCTAAAAAGGCTCTCGATGCACTCACTGGTCAGTGCCATGTTTATGCGTATAAATTACTCCCGCCGTCTCGGGACTTCTCAAAGAGTTCTTGGAGCTGCCCACGCCGACACGACGCACGACCGTTGTAGTGAAATAATAAAATAAGAGTTCAGGTAACTTCACTTGCCGCGAAGGGTGTGGACTATGGTCAGACGCCGCAGTCGGTGCTGATGTAAACAATTCCACTGCTGTTTGATGCTTTCGGCACGGTGTGGACCATTAATTGGCTGCTGTTTGGTTAGCCCATTAAATACCAGCTCCCACGCGGCGTGGAAATTGCTACTTATAATAAAATAAATGTTAAAGTAACCCGTCAGTTAAGTTGTCGGAAGCCACCATTCGAACAGTCGGGAAAATGCCGGCCGGAAACAAATTAAAGTAACATCAGCAGGTAGAAGTCGTCCGTCGCAAGTGAGCAGGCTGGCCAGCAGGTATTCCGTTCGTTTGCCAGAAGAAGAAGTTGACTCATAGGTATCGGAGCTGTCTTCGACTGGACGCACAAAGCAGTATTCCGAAGTCCATGTGACGTCTCGAAGGGGTTCAGTTGGTCGCCAATGCATAAATGTTTAATTAGGTAGCGACGACGACGACCAGCCATTGACAAGATTGCGCCGCGAGTGCTCATGAATATTCACGATACCATGGCTGCCAAGTAGGGTGGAACAAAGTGAAGATGCGCCAGCACTAAATAGACCTCCGCCAGCCAAAACGGCAAGGGTTAAAGACGAGTTATTCGCCATTGTTCGCCCGTCTCGGGCAGATATACGACGCTGTCCGTCTGCGGCCTTTACGGGCGCGAGATGTGCATTCTTCGTGGGACCGGGTCTTGTGTCTAGTCAATGGCACTATCTGCAGATTATCTTGTTTATCTTTCTTCTGTGACACCGTTAGTTTTTCTGTCCTGGAAGCGTCTATTAATTAAGTGTGACTTTAACCTGGTTTTTACTAACAGAACAATGAAATCTGAACTCGCGAACAAATGACAGATCTGGTCACTCATAACACGAGACACGATTTGGTTTAAATAGCACTGAAACCCGTTTTAATTGTACATAGTACGAATATGAAGTGTTCTATTCATCAACTGATGGTAGCATTTAAGCCCCTATTATACAAATTAATCACCTATACTAAATTTTTAGTATTGAAAGTCTTTGTAGTAGCATTTGTATTGTTGTATTATGTAATTTTAGCCTTAATCCCAAACAACAATGCCAATTTTTATGTGAAAAGTGGGCTTACTGTTAAAAGTTTTCCGTGAATTCCGGAAAAGTGTTGTAATATTATTATTTAAAATAAGCTATTTAGTTAGATTTAACCCCTTTCTTTCGAATAGTCATATTGTAAATCACATTGCGACAATTTTTCATATAGACATCGCTCTCGATTCCTGCCCTAATTCGCTGGGGTCGAATGGGGTAACTTTGGGACAGGTCGATTAGATTGACGTGAGTCAATGGGAAAAATTGCTGTTAAAAATTGTGTTAGAACAAGGCCAGGTTTCTTGTAGTTGCGCATCCTTCCCAACAAGAAAAATGCTAGAACCTCCGTATGGGGCAACCTTGGGATACTGCAGAAAGTTACCACGCGAATGGTTCATTATTATCAAACAATCATATCTACGATGCTATTTAATACTTTATTAATGATCCAAGTGATTGGTAATATATGTATATAGGTTTAGTTTGGTCCTTCTTCAAATTCGCTACCTTCAGTATAATGGCCGCGTTTATGATAAGAAGGTGGATGGCTTTTCGGAAGACCGCCGCTAAATGGCGACACTCCTTTAGATTAGAACTAACGTCTCGATTCTTGCTCGTATCCGCTACGATCGTGGGTGTGCAGGATTTTATTCCGAAACTCATGAGGCTGCAGTTTTATGCGACAATGATCGCAGGTCTAATCATGACGACAAGGACAACAAAATGACGGCCGGGTGAATGCTACCGCCCGCGGCTGGTGCTTGCGCGATTTTACTAGTAGCCCACGGGTGCAGTGAGAGCCGCGCACAAACGCACTTGCCGCGGACAAAAAACCCGTCGTGAAATTGAATTATACACTTCACCTACATTTTCATAATCTACAGCAATCGCGGTCCCGTAGCGAGTGCGGGAAAAAATCGCGCCGTGCGTTCTTAGCCTCACGCTTTGAGTGATCATATAAACAATGTGATCGATCACATATAGCGGACGCGGGAGATTTAAAACGCTGGCATTGTCCTAATGTTACCCCTGTCGTCCCAAAGTAATCTCTCTTTGCGGTATGCGTTATTTCTATTAAAACATTCCTGCCAATAGTTTCCCAAAACGTTGCAGTTAAAAAATTACTATTCATACCAACGAAGAACAGAATTTTTAACTAATAATGCACTGAAAATAAATTTGTCCATATGGTTGCAAAGAAAATCTAAAACCTTGTTTTGAATTAAACCTTTTTTTGCGCGAATTTTTGTTTTATGCGCATTTAGAGTTACGCAAATTGTGATATAAAAAATAATTTCATTTTATGCGATTTTTACTCACTTAAACGCAACCAAAAAAACAAGTCAAAAGTTAGAAAAATATCAACTTTCAACTTTCAACTTAGAAAATTCCAAATAAAAGAATTTTATTTATTGGAAATTGCTCGAATTACATAACTATGCATAAATAAAATAAGAGTGATTCATTTAGTTTTAATTTGTTGTTTATCTTCATTTTTTTTAGGAGTCATTAGTTTACGCGAATTTCTGTTTACGTTTTTCACTAGCTTTAAAAAAACACTATTAATTTGTGTAAGCTGTAGTGCAAAAGTACAAAAAATGTATTATGTATATGAGTTATATTTATTACTCGCGATAGTGCAGATCATTAAATCATTTCTAATATATTTTACATTTTAATTACGTTTTACATTTTTTGGTATGCAAATATTTATTCCTACATATATTTATTATTTAGACGTTTTGAAAATCATTGTTTTTCTCGGGGATCGGATATTATAGGTACAAAATTGTTTATAGATTCAGATTTCAAATACGCCACCAATAATACAATAATAATGCTACACCCATTTTGATACTAATAATAAAGTATCTTGTCTAGACTTATATTCCTACAATATTTTCCTTATAGTACGGAGTAACCACTCGGCGAGACAAATTTTTGAATAAATCTGTATTAATTAATATTAATTTACTTGCATTTATTAGTGCTTAAACATGCGTACAATTAAACCCGCTAGTTGCAACATCTTAATGAAATTTCTCTAGCTTATCATCCCGCACATGTTCTACGTTTGATAAACTCATTGAAGCCGAATAAACACTTTAATAAAGACAGTGACAGTCTTCCAGTTGTAAGATGATATTAACATCAATATTGGGTTTCATTTGCCTTATAATTTGCTCTGCAGCAGTGTCGTCTGCAGTTTACATAGTGATTAATAAAACTATAAAGATGCTCGGATAATTCAGAAGCGAAAACAAGCACAGACTTTTCATCGTGGAACTGTTGCATAGCGAAAATTACTTGGAACGATGGTTAAAATCCATTTTATTTTCTCGTAGTATTTCTTTTAAACCAACGAATGTAAATTATCACCCGACGTCCAAGAAAAATAGCAGTTCATGCGCCAACGTAAAGTAAGAAGCAAAGCGTTTCAAGCTGGCACGTTGGCCATAAGGGTCCAGAAACACTTAAATTAAAATTAATTGCATTCACATCTGAAAACTTAATTTATTTAACAAAGTTGTCAATCGCATGAATTTATTACTTCGGTGATTAGTTTCTCACTTACAGAACACTAGATATTTCTTGTACCCTACATTGTTTTTATTTGTATTTATAAATAGATATATTTTTAATATTTCGGTCGCATGGACAAGAGTTTAGCTTTATAGCAGTAGTAAGAAAAATGAAAGTTTATAATTCTTCTCGTGTCGTTAATGGGCGTGACCTACATGAAGATATGAAATATGTCGGGTTTATTCATGATTAAGTGAGCAGGTGAATTTTGAAATTGAAAATGTTTTACTATTTCTAGGGTTTGCAATCGCACTAGAAACCTGCAATCCGGGTGAATCCGGTCGCGGAATCTCGGTATTTGCGGGATTCCGCAAAATGAATATTATTTTTATTTAAGCTAGCCTTCCGCTCGCAACTCTATTCGCGTGAAAACTCACTACTCAGCCCCCTAAGAAACAGAGTGTAAGAAGTGGTGTGATATTTTATCTACTAAAATTTTCCAGAATCAATTGCCTATACGTTGGTGAAAATCACATCAAAATCCGTTTAGTAGATTTCGCTTTATAAGCGAATAAACAGACAGACAGACATTGCGTTTAATAAACATAGAGAAGATGTGGAGGACACGTCCTCCGGTTGGATATCGCCAACTTGCAGCTTGTAGGTGAATAAACTAAAAAATATTCGGATTAAAGTAAATGAATAAAATATCAAATTTTTTAATAGGAACTTAAATCAGGCAACTTCCACTAGTTTCATTACCATACCAAGATCAATTATCTTCTCTTAAATAAAAAATATTATTCATTTTGAAAATAGTAACTTAAGAAAAAAAGTGCATTTAAAGATTCATCAGCAAGTCTACTTATTCTTTGGCTCGACGTAAATCCAGCAGCAGAAAACGTTCTTTCTGCCTCCACGCTGGTTGGTGTGATTGATTTTGATAACCAAATTCCAAATACCTGCCGTGTGTTCCCCCTATTTCAAATTAAGTCATCTCCTTTCTTACTACAATTTCTACAGCGTTGATATTCGACATGTACGCTGCCGCTGCGTGATCTCGGCTATCCCACGGGATCCCGCAATCGCAGTCTCGATCCCGCGACGTACTAATATTGATGGTATGTTGGAATCGCGGTATATTAGGATTGCAAACCCTAACTAATTCCACCTTTCTCTAAATTTTAGAATTAGTTACCTAAGTCCTAATAATGTAAAATGAAGATTTTTTACAAAAAATGTAAACGCTCTACAAGTGTATAAAAGCAAGCATTTAATTTAAATGCAGATGAGATTCTGATTTGAATACGATACGAAAACTTCTCGCGCCACTTGCTTTCGTCTATAAGTTCTTGCTTTGAATTTTGATAAGGGTTTTGTATTGATTTCCATACACGCAAAGTTAAAAAAATCATACAAGGCAGGAAGTGCAATTATATCACGTACTATTACTACATCATACAATTCTCGTACATACTAACGGTAGAATTAAATCCGAAGAACATGTAAGATTTTTTAATATCAACACACAACATCTCAACTATAAACTTACGCTGAATTGTGGAGATAATGAAAGGGTTAAACAAGTTTTCTAATTTGTTAGATTTTTTTTTCGGAAATTTCTTTCTTCAAGTTCTGTTAAAATCTAATCAGCCTTATTTATGTATCTTTATTTTATATAACGGAAATTCCGCGTTGTCATTTTTATGCATAAGAGCCGATAAATGAACACGCGAACACCTTACATTCAATTATGTGGGTGGTTGGTGGAAGTTGTAACTTCTGCGCTAATGGTCTGAAATAAAAAATGTCGGCCAGTTCTTAAATCTGTAGAAGGCTGTGTTCAAAGTAGACTAAAATAACCGAAAAATGTTAATTTTCGTTGAAATGTTGCAGATCTAATTCTTTCCTTAGTTTCTTGTTTTTAAAAAATGCTATCATTGATGCATTTTCAGTAATTCTAATCTAGTCAAACAGGCAAAGACAAGTGACTTGAACAATTGAAGACTTAGTTTAGGAAAATTGCTCAATAAGGATGTTGTAGAGAACTCCCAGAAACATGAAAAAACTATTTTCAAGAAGTATTTAAAGTTTTAACTATAGTTCAATTTGTTCTACCTTTTGCAAATTTGCTCGCCTGATTTTTTTAATTTTAGAAATGTTAACAAGGTGATTTTTCCAAATTATAATCCTTTTTTATAAAACAAAGTAGAAATTTCCCTACAACAAATCAGCAGCAGCACATTTCTGTCTTTTAAGACCCTAAAAAAGTATAGTGGAATATTACACGATGTGGGATGGCGTCATAATTATTTAAGTCTCTAAGTAATTTACAATACTAGTTGGGAAGTTCTTATTAAAGAAGATACTTCCCACCAAAAAGCAACATTCTTTGTTACTATATAAAATAAATGCGCATCATAAATTGGACGTATTATTTCTAATACCATGAACTAGTTTTCATTAAATTTTTTATTTAAAAAGTTATAAGTAGTTGAGATCCTTCAAGAAAGTCCGTCCTCTCGGTTGGTTCCAAATCTCAGGTCTCGTTTATCTGAAATAAAAAACAAATTCATTATTTTCGCGAAATAGCCGCCGTCATCTAGAGTAGCGTAGTTTTTTTATTTATGGTAAAGTGTAAATTTTGTCCCATAATGTCCCCTGCATTCAAGACGCCTGAAAAAATTAAATTGTTCCGAAACAAAAAAGACAAAACAATTGTCACTGCGATGTGTCTCAGTTATAGACACATCGACCAGGTAAGAAAAACTAACCGTGCGCCGCGGACGTAAGCGATGTTTGGACCGCCCTTTGAAGACGTACGCTTCCGAAATCTGCCGGCAGCACGACTAGTTTAAGTTTTTTTTTCTGCTTAATTTTAAATAAAAACAGTTCTTTCATTACGATTTGTCGTTAATTAGAATAAACCTTACTCATGTTAAGTAAAATCTTCTAAAAAGTAATTAAAAAATGATTGACAGTCCAAACATCGCGCTGAAACGTTATTGACAATGACCCGCGCGGTGTAGGGTTAAAATTAATTTCCTTACTCAAATTTCGTCATTTCTGCGAAATTCAACGTAAAATTGGAATTCCCCAATAACGATTTCGTGTAAAATCGGATCATTTATAACGAATGGTGTTTTTAACATTAAACCCTGGCACTTTTCCTACCACACCAAAGTGTGAAACAAATCCTATAAAAACTTTTAATCATTCATAAAATTTCATAGGGTCGTTTCCATCATTGGCTAACTTTTCAAAAACTCGTTTATTCAGACGGTTCTTCGCAATTACTATCCCACCTTTGAGTTCTGTCCTTTATCTATAGGCTCCAATTTGATCCTGCCTGTTCCTCCTTACTAAATTACGATCCGCGCAGGTGATTTTTGCTAAATCTGAAATATTCAAATTTGTTCGTTATGTATCCAACGCAAAGCCTTTAATTAATTAAATCAACAGTTTATACTTTAATTACTTTACAAATTTGTTTGCGCTCCATTTGAATGCACTAGAACAACAAAACTCAGTAGAAGAATGATATACATGCTAAGTCGTCCTTATATTTGTAAAACATAATTACATTGTTAAAATTTTATAAATCTTGACATCATCTAATTGATAAAATAACATTCAAAGGGTGAAATACAATTAGCATACTTTCATTTAATCACAAAGAAAATGTCTAGATAATTAATTCAGATTTTAAATCATTCGCTGAGTGAGAATAAGAGACTAAAAAATCTTCATTAGGAAAACAAAGATTATATCTCCAATTGAAATAATTTCGTTCTCAGCACGTAGATAATCCCAGAAAACAAGGCGCTTCTTGCACACGATGAATGCTGATGATTGCTATTGAAAGCTACGTGCAGACCGGACTAGATGTGAATTGTATTTTTGCTGATTGTTACTTAAAAAGCGTTTAATAAAATCGCATGTTGCCTGTTGTGTGCTCATTAACTTAATGCACTGAATAAAAATCAAAATTGATTTAATACACACACCGCAGTAGCAATAGTTTGAATTTAATTTAATTTTTATGAAATTTATTTCAAGGCGTGCCCGGTTAGCGTTAATGATATTAGTCTAGCATAATCTTTAAAAAGTCACTCATTCACGCAAAGACTATCGATGAAGGTGAAAATGAAGTTTAATTAAATTTGATGTATTCAAACGATAGACGGATGTTTCTTTAAAGAGCAAAAAAATTATAGATACAGAGTTACGAAATGTCTTATTTCGCTAGTTTCAGAAGACCTCCTAAAAAATTATACCAAAAAATCACTTAGGTAATTCGCTTGATTTTCGCAAGTTTTCAAACGTGCGTATAATCACAATTTCTTAATTGTTTTTTTGGGATTATTGCCATGACCAAAACTAAGTTTGACCTTATAAATATTAAGAAAGGATTTCATATGTAGCTAATGTTTTTTTAAAATTGTTTGTGCCACTCATCATCATGGAGGTAAAAGGTTGATCTGTGAATTATTTAACCTCAAAGACTCTATAAGAACACAGGTAACAAATACATAAATATAAAGATAAATCGATAAAAATTTATCTTTATCTTAAATAGACCTAGCAATGCAAATTCCATCAAAGTCTGTTCAATAATTTTTGCGTAACGCACTTATTTTCGGAGAAAAATCTGTAAATTGTTGCGCTTTAACCTTCAAAACAATCCCAATAATGCCCCAAAAATAATGCGTGTACGCATCCTAAAATAATGTTGTCTAATATCAGCAGATACTGTATTAATAGTGTTTTACAAAAATTATAAGTAAAAATAAAAATCATAAAAATTAAGATCAAAACTAATATTATAATATTCTTAAAAAATTTTTCTTTCTGAAAACCAATCTGACTTCAAGCGCGTATTGCTTACAAGTCTAAAACGATTGATACCCGTGTATCTTCTAGTTCTCCAGGGCTACTATCATCAGGATAAGGTTTAATGGAATGCTTTATGAAAACGGCTAGACACATCTTTCCGTCATTAGTGTCAAGTGGCCCCGGACTCACTAAGATTCATGTGGAGACAGCTCCAGGTCTAATTGCGCATTCCACATACTTTTGAATCGTAAGAAATGTTGGAGGAGGATATTGTTTGCCGGAATTTATGGAAGCCGTATGAAGTGTTTGTGTTTTTCTAACCGCCATTCTAGGCCTATCGAATTAAACTTCTTGAATAATTGCACATTTTTTGCGAAATTTCTACGCGGTCTGCATTTTAATTAACTGACGTTTATTTTCAAGATAGAGGCTGAATATAAAATAACTTTACTACCCGCGTAGTCTTTTGTTATTCCTGCACAATTAAAATGTTTCTATTCGTTCCATTCTTGAAAATAATTTCTATTAGCTCTTTGATATTTTTTATTATAAAAAATACACAGGAACAAATTCGATTACTCATCTAGAAATTTATAAATTAAACATAAAATAGTTTTTATTTCGTAATTATTAATAGATTCGTAAATCTATAAGCAGAAAACTGATTAGATATTAATTAATTAAATTCTTATAATTAATTATTATTATTTAAAATTTATAATTTATGGATAATAATAGCCTAAATGCTTGTAAAATTTGCATAATTACATGAATATACGTTGTGTTGTACGATGTTATCTTTTTTTCCAAAATATAAACTAAAAAATTGATCGCTGAAACATACACGCATATGAATAAAAAAAATTGTCTCGCAACTATCAATCTTCTACCACGGTTAAGAGTCTTCATTTGTGAAATATTTAACTATTACAATATTATTTAAGTTTTTCTCTGTATACAATTTTTAGCAAGTTCTGTGTAAAATTTCGATAATACAAAAAATTGCATTGGTATCGCCACTATTTTTTATTGAGGAGAGATTAATTAACTATGATGATATTCGAGATTATATTCCATGTAATTTCCAATTTCATTAGAAAACATTAGCGACTTATGTGCTCAACTCTGTAAAATATAACAAAATTTTTAGCCTCCTTAAACGATTGGCACGCTTTTTTCTATTTTTTGTCATTTCGAAAATATTTGGGGTAATTGAGAAAAAACACGCATAAGTGTAATTTTACGTAACGTCCTCACGCATGTGAAGTGAAATCTAATTATATTATGTCGTTTCGCGCCGTTTTTTCTGGGAACTGCAAAAATATAAATATTCAGTGCGTTGAACAGAACGTAATTAAATAAAACTAAGTGATCTTCAAGGAGTATTGATTTTATTATGAAGTCCACCGAAGAGAAACTATTCACAGTAGCACAATACAAAAACTTAAACAAATCGGTCATTACTCATAATTTTCGATAAGAAGTAGGCATTTTGGTTGAATATAATTTCAAAGTATTCTTCATTTAATCCATTAAAAGTATAACCGAACACTTTTATAGATTCCGAGAAATATTTACATGCATGAGTGTGTTTTGTTTTTACACTCCATACTGAACAAGTTTTTACATTGTTAGACTAAGAAAATATCATACAGAAATTAATTAATTTTCTTTTTTATTTTATCACAGATCTGTATTTAAACCATTAAATTCAAATCAAATTTCTGAAAATGCAAATCTGTGCAAAATTTGTTTTGTTCATGCAACAATTTCACTATCATAATTTGATTTTGTTCCAAAGATATTTTTAGCGCTCGCTAGTTATAATAGAAATAGTAAAATTTGTAAAATTTCATATGCGCTAAGTTAATTTGCTTTGTGGTGTCTTTCTAACCGATACGGTTCTCCAAATATAAGAAAAGCTTAAAAACTATATCACTTAAAGTAGACTACTAAGGGGATTTTCCTATAAGATCTATAAATGTCTTATGACATGATTTACATAAGCAGGGTTTTTACTGTCGGTATCACAGAAAAAAAAATACGAATTCCCACGTAAGCCAGTTTAGATAACTACTTATAGGCTATTCATCCAAAGAATTACTTACAAGAAGTAAAAGAAGAATTACTTAAAAGAAGTAAAATTAGGTGCTAGGACCTATTAGCGTTTAGTTAACTTGGTATCTTCTTGAACTCATTTAAATCTAAAACAAATACAACTATAGAAAAAAAACGTAGATCAATATAAATGAATTTTATATAATTATTTGACTGCTAGCGATCTTATTTTAAAAAACAAGTAATTTGAGCCAATGGATTAATTTGGCAACTTATTCTAGGTTCCTCTAGTAAGCTAAACAAATTTGTTAGTGACTTACTGTCCCCCACAAGATACAGGCACAAATTCCACTTTGGAAATTTGAAAAATTAGAAGTAGTAAATCAAATAAATATAAATTAAAAACATCAAAACGCCAACTGAGTAAAAAGATGTCGTTGCGTGCATTGAAGGAGCCGTCTCAGGACATTCTACGACAATTTTCTTTTTAAAATTTCTACCAAGACTTGTGTGCAGATTGCATTGATTTCATTTTTCGGTTGTCTTTAAATTTTGAACCGCTATATTATATTTCTTGTTACTTCATCCTATAGCGATCCCTATATCAATCTCGGCATTAAGACGAATCTAATGACACCTCATTTACTAAAATCCATCCAGCCGTTTGGATGCTACGAGGGAATAAATAATCCCACATAACCCTGCCGTTGAAGTCGGGTAAAAAAAGATTAAAATGTAACGCCTTTCGGTGTTTCAAAAAGTAGTTAAAAACTAATCGCTTTATTACCATCTTTAATTTTGACTGGCTATTAAAAGGTGTTTTTCTAGGTGATTTTGTCTACTGTTCTTATACGAACTATGGATGTTAATATATTTAACTAAATTGATTTAGGCAGCACATTAACACTTTTGTTAAAATGACTTTCGGTATTGCTCTCAAGGAATTTTGTTCAGTGATTTATCTAGTAATCTACATTAGAGCTCTATGTACAGATATAAAAAGGAAGAGAAGACCGTTGAACGTCGGCTCACAAATGCTAAGATTAGACCTACCTACTTTCAATAAAAAACTTCTCAAAATTTTATCTTGGGTTTCCCAAAAAAAAAAACACGCTTTAAGTGCTTAATCTTTTTTAAGAGATGATGTCGTAATAAATAGCTTTTTTTAAAAAAAATGAAGATGTATGGGATTCAGCCCGAACGCGCAGAGCAATATCATCACAGACGATGTTCACGGTACTTCAAAATTAAAGAACAGTAAAAAGAAGTAACAGCTCCTTTCACCACTGTCCGAAGAGTGTTAGACTTTCTGAGACTTATCTCTGACAGATAAAACATAAAAATTCGTTTCACAAACGACGGATATCGATTAAGAGAAAACTTGCAATTTATCAACAGATTTTAGAAATCGATAAAATACAAACTAGCAAATTTTGCACGCGTAATGACACGTTTGGACAAGAAATACCTCTTTTGGTATTATGAGAGTGATATTTTTAGTTCTACTTTAACAGAAAAAAGCATGTCATTAGAGAAGTAACTCATTTTCATCTTTGAAATTAGCAAAACTGAATTTTTTTTATACCAGAGAAAGATCACAAACGAATGCGTTCTACTGTGCTCTGTATAACCATAAAGAGATACTCGTATAATACCTTTGGGTAAAACAATTTTATAGACGAGGAGCGATCGTTATTGTTTCATTTTATTGCAGTAAAAATGGTCAGCACGGAGCTCTTTTAAAGGCTTACTTTCATCTTCGTCCCACTCGGCTCCTCCATTGTTAACTGTGTGGAGGTTTCTCGAAACAATTCAAAAATTAGGTAAAATCAAGTGAAGATTTTCTAACCAGATCTATCCAACAGTTATTATACCCATTATGGACAGTTTTTTCGATTATCCTCAGCAAGCCATGGAAAAGATCCCAGATGTAATAGACGAATATAAAAAAAGAACCCATTAATGGGATTAAAGGTAATAAAACAAAAACCCCATGGTCGTATCGAATAGAAATGCGTTCAAACACGTAAATCTACGTGATCCATCCGTTAAGTGTTATCTTCAAGAGGTCAAAGTCACTAGAATTAGGCGAAACCTGAACTGTTTTAAGATTTCCTGGGGGCAGGGAATTGTAGCACACATTTCTTTCGACAGGAAATCTTATACACTTCTAGCACATCTAATAGCAGTTGCAAATTATCAATTTCCACAGAGCATGTAGTTGCTGAATTGCAGAATATCGTGCGCAAATCATGAGACATGATAAAGTTCTTTTATTGTCAGCAGAAAGCAAAGTTCTCGTCTGGACAACTCATTTAAGAGTGATTACCTAGCCGCGTCTCGTCCTCCTGCACCTAGACCGATTATCATCTCGTGGTAGTTGATCGAGTTGATAGTTTTGTAGCCGGTGAAATCGGAATGCCGCCGTCCGCGCCCGGAGACCCTCGAATAATTGCACGACAATGTTGGGCTTATCAGGACCTTAGATCAGCTGAGATGGTTATGTTGATGCTTGCCCCTCGAGACGATCGCCAGGCATTAGCATTCTAGGCGTGCGCATGCCGTTTTTACTTCGTTACATTTACTTGATGCCATTCACGCCATGACTTTGTCTTTTGAATTATTTTGATATCAGAACACAAGGGGTCATTTACTTGCCATCATCGCTGGATCCATGCGACAGTAACGACAGCGGGCACCAAGCAACCGTGCCGAGAACGAATGGAAACGTGAGCAACAAAATTAAGCGGCTGAAACAATTGACAGCCGGCAATTAAGTGGAATAATTCTTGTATCGGGCGAATTCCGTCTGTCGGTTTCAACCGCCTTCTTCAACGAAAACGACGTGCTCCCCCTCGGCCGGGCAATCACAAACTCTGCGGTCGTGATTGAGACAAACGACTCTGATTATGAAATCAAATCGACAAATTTTGAATTTTCTTTGAGTTCACGTAATGCTAATAAGATTCAGAATTCTTGCACCTAAAGCTGACGGAAAATCATAAATTCACACAATGATTGTTCTTGTGATCAGATTTGCGTAAGTTTTCCTAATTAGAGGCATGTTAAACCCTGCATCCGTGTTGATTAACAAGGGACGCGGTTTCGGTGCTGGGGTTTTGCGCAACGGAAAAAAATGACTTATTATTTAAATTAGGATTTTGTACTGATTTTTACATCCGAAAGTCATAGAAATCGAGGAGAATCAATCAATTAAGAAGAATTTTTTGTTCTTGAAAATATTCGCTCATCAAAAAAACGACTCTTTGACAATTGACAGTTCGCTTGATTTAACGTTCGTAAGACGACTTATTTTGCAAAAGATACTTTATTTTGATATTTTCCAAATTATTCGCGACATGCCCTGTGCAGATAAATTACAGGTTATATTTAGAATGACTGTGAAGAAACGAACAGACAAGTGACTAAGAATAAATTGAATTGAAAAAGCTTTTTTGTGGACGACGTTTAAAAAGAATTTTTGTTTTCTCCTAATCGTTTTTTAATTATTATTTAAATTTAAGAGCAAGAAGTGGCAAAACGCATAAATAGCAATGGTCTATAAAAGTGTAAATGTATATTTACATACATGTATAAGATTTATGGTGACATACGTAAGTAGCAACCTTAAAAATCTTTTGTTTCTTTGAGTTGGACATCATATGATCCCACAAATCAGAATCGAGTAAATCTAGAGGATTTCCCTAAAATGTCCGTCCTAGATTTGCGAATGCAGAAACGGTAATGCCGAATATGTCCAGGAAACTGAAAAGAATTTCTACGACTATAGCTTAAGACTTGAGCCATGAATCAACTTTCTATGATATTATATAATTTAATTTAGAGTGCTCCGTAATAAACCGGTGTTGATAAGAAAAAATTGAAATTTGGCATAGCTAATAATGTAGATGTAGGATACGAAAAGTTTATTTTGAGTTTAATGGAACGGTTCTGGAGAACAGGTCATCTGTGCTGGATATCAAAAGAAAGCTAAAGCCTTATCACCTTTGTAATTATTTGCCTAAAATTTATGTAGATTATTTTTTACGAATGAATAGCATAAATTCATTATGTTTTGGCACAGAACACGCAATTGCACATTTTTTTTATAATATAGCAAAAATTCGTAGGTTATTCAATTTTTACGAACTCCAATGATTTTAATTTTGACGTGATGATCTTCATTGGGAAAATCGTTGTTGTATATTTCGCTAAAGTTCTTTGTTTTCATAAATAAAGCATAATTAAGAGTAATTTAGCAGATATATGGCTCCATATCTCATATCTTTCGGTACTTTTCGAATTATTCACTTTTGCTTTTTTTTATGCCATATAAAATTATATAAAATGAAAGTTATCAACTCTACCCTTAGGATGGTTTAAGGCCATATAATTATGTCCACTTATTCCATGAAAGTAACGTCATGAGCTATATTTTTTAAGATCTGATTAATTTATTAAAGCATTAATAGAAATATTTGTTAGATATCTTAGTAAAGTTAAAAATAGTCAGACGAGAAGACAAATAAGGTAGAAACCCACACGCAAACTTTTAAATACGAAACTATAATTGATGTCCTAAGGCCTTTTAAATTCCTTCGAAGATCTTAATTTAAATTAACTTGAATGAAGAACATTTTATATACTATAGCTTGATTTTATACTACCATTATTTAAATTTAACTTTAATGAAACGTGTTTTTTTATATTTTCAGATGGTGGAGGCCCATCAAAGCTTCGGCAGTGGTCAACAACACATGAACCAATATCAACACTTTCTAGGTAAGGTTATTAATACTGTAACATTTTTGCCATTTATGGGCAATATGTTTTTATGGATTAATTAGTAAACCAAAATACGAAATTTATTGCACCATAAACACACACAAAATGAATTTTTACATTTCGATAATTGGGACTGGGATTCGCGAATTTCTTTAGCAAGGCATGCTTAATTCTGGCACTTAAATTCAATGTTTTTAATGGCGATATAATAAAATCCAAAAGGTTAACAAGTTTATATCATTCCTCACTTCTTCCGTGAGTCCTTTAAACTACTTGATGATAGAACAAAATTCAAATCTAATCGCACAGAATTGAAGGAAGGATAATTTCATTTATCACCATATTTTTATTAGTCTTTTGTGAAATACTGACAGTAGGATTCTCGATGTTATGAGAAAACGTTTGAATATCACTAGCAAGATTATCTAGATCTTAGTTATGGATCTGCGTACTCAGATAAACATGGAAAACTTACACGTACCATGAAGAGTATAAGGAATGCTCAGAAACCTGCAATGCGAGACAGTTTATAGATGAAATTAGAAAATATGTGAATTATAATTTTTTTTTTATCATCAGAGTCACTGTGTAATGTGATAATCTTAATTTGCACAAGTTATTTAATTAATATTTTCCGAAGGATTAGCTTAGAAAATCTTCTGTACAAATATAAAAAGTTGTTGACAAAACTCAAACAAAAATTTGTTTAAAGTAATTGTAAAATGAGATTTTAAAATCAAAACAAGTTAAGGTTGTTTTTATCAACAGGAAAGATTTATTTGATAACATCTATTCAAAATCATAAGGAAAAATTGAAGAATTAGTTTTATTTTATAAAGAATATTTACAAATAAAAAAATTCATCGTTTAGTCCTAGTTTGATGTAGAACACGTTTATTTGAAATAAAATTCCTAATATCAAAACACAAAATTAAATGATGATTCCTTGATGGGCAGAAAGCAAAACAGTCGAATTTCTACCTTATCGCCCTATCCTATACACAGCCTCAGTATGGTAATTCATGGACCATCTCATACAGGGCTTCTGAAAAGGAATTCAGTGCTCGTACCACCAGTTATGAAGACTTTCTGTTGGTGTTAGTCTCCGTACAGCTGGTCCTGTTTGCTGTTTGTAATGTTATTGCATGACTCCTGTAGATCCACATTCAAAGATTCAATTCTATTTCTTCAAATGTTTCAGATGGTTCTACTTAAGATGTATCTGATTGAAGACAATCTCTAGTCGTCCGCCTTCGCCTTCAATGTTTCTCTATTTTGCCTCTGATTGATCCTCTATAGCTAAGAAGGTATTTCTGTCGTTATTTAAGCCTACTATCGGCTCATCCTCTGGGCTACAAAGCAAGTACCGCATCAGTAGGCTGATATTGAAGTATTGCACTTTCAGAACTGCAGACACATTTCGCAATGCGGCCTTACTAGCGTGATCAGTTTTCGTCGAATTCGCGGCTGCAGTTTATATGCATCTTGATCAACATTTTCTTCTTTCTCATCTTGATTCCTTTGATAGTATGGTTGAAAAAGCATGCAAACTCGGCCAAATTCATTAAGTTATTAAGTCGTAGTCCAGATTTTCCAATGGACACTTCTCATGCCTTTTGAAGATGCTGTTACAGATGCATGACCAGTTTCTCAACACTGTGTAACGTTGTTCTAGTTTTCTAGTGTTGAGGAATATTGAGCTTCAAGAACTACCTCGTAGAGACAGGTGATCTAGTTGTAAAAGATATTCAGTGAGCAATACTTGCCGTTGTATTTGTCATTTTTTTAAACAGGGACTATTTGCAATACTAACTGCTGTCGTATAGGTCTTAAGTCGACCATTTGCAATGGCTCTGGTTTAACCAATTCCTCAGTATTGAGCATACTTGTCATTAAAGGACAATCATGGCTGTAGTCCAGGATTAATTGTAAGTTGCGAGTTTGTCCATGCTGTGATGTTCGATAATATAGGCTTTTTCTGTAACCTATGCCTTTAGGTCGTTAAATTCAAACAGTGAAGTAGTACTGACTTAAGCGTAATGCGTGACTTAAAACGACTGACTTTCTAATATTAGTATTTCCACCTTTTAAATGTTTCAATGCGATATTTCATTGATTTACACTATGCTATGCTACACTCCATGAAAAAGGTCATTAACAAAAAGAGTGTTTCTTTTCATTACATTGAACCTTCGCACGAACAGCAATTCACTCTCTATTTCTTCCTGAAAGCAGTCCGTTTTTTTGTGTCTAACATCACCATATGTCTCTGTGATTATGTCTTATTCACAAACTTGTGCATTTTAATCGATGATGATACTCTTGAGTGGTATAGAGCTCATCAACCAGTCATGCGTTTAAAATAATTATTTTCTGTCTAGAAATCTGGTCCAGATAAAATAATGTGGTGTAGATCTAATAGGTTCTGTCCCAAAATTTACTAATAGCCTTTTTAAACTGAACGAGGTCAGTTCCCTGAGATACTCTAATTTGAGCATCATGCTATCACAGAATCTCTAGGAAATCTTCTAGCTCTTCCTTTCATTCTGCCCTTCCATATCTTTGAATATGTCTTTTTTGTTACATACGATCTTGCTGGCTTTACGGGACCTATTTTATTTCTTCTAGAACCATATTCGATGGTTTTGTATTATCTTTACGGACGGCTTTTGTGATGCTTTAACTTGATCCTTGTATCCCATACAAACAGACATTTTGCTGCTTCTACAAGTTTGCACCTTTATATTGTTACATACGCAATCTTTTTTCTTCCAGGCGAAGAAAACTTTCTTCAATCTATTCTAAGGTCATTTTGTCTTTCCTTCTCCATTTGTTTTTTTTTTTTTTTCGTCGAATTGATCTTTTTTGTCCTATCTGGTTTTTCATCGTAGTCCATGTATTTTTATTTCCATAGTGGTTCAATTTAATTTGAGTATTTATCATTTATATTTTCTCTTTATTACAATGATCACTTGATAATAACGATAAGAAATTGTATTTATTGTTGTCTCTAATTGTATCATTTTATCATATGGTTTTGCACGAAATTTATACATGTCTTTCAGATCGTCCATTTTCATAAATAGACCAGAGATCTAATTTCTACTTTTGCACTGTTCAGTTTGGTTTTATTGTACATGTTGTTGCTTGAATTATATTTCCATATGGAATAAAACAATTTCAAATTTCCATAATATATCTTTTACGTAAAAATTTTAAATTTTATTCATTTTCAGACACTACTCAACTGACGCTCTTTCAAATGGAACAATATTAAATGGAAGAAATGGCATTTTAACACGAGGTCCAGGAGGTCTACACGAAGACTTAGAATTTCCAAACAACATTAAAACTATTTCTCGCAAAAGGTCAATAGCATGGATGAGACCGCATGTAAGTTCACTTTTCCCATTTAAGTACTCGTAATGCAAAGTCTAACGAATTAATTAAGAAACGCAAGCGAGTCAATAGTGCAGAAAACCAATTCCACTTAGGCGTACATTTATGTTATGAAGTGCAATCATTTCGCGGAATGACGGGTGAAATTTATTATTATTCAAGAATGTGTGATTAAAGGCCAAAATGCATTTTACTCTCTAGTCATTAATCTGGCGGGAGGTGGAGGCAAACATTATTTAGCTCATCTTTAATCATACTCAATTGAAAACGCTTGGTTTTACGAAATAATTGAAATTTCCTTACCAACCTTGTGTCACTAGTGGACTGCACCATCATACAAAATTTTAAGTAGGAAAATCTAGCAGTTATTTTTTACTTACTCTAGACCGCGTAACTATGATTTATTTTTCGGTTGTACTACAATATACTGTATTTATATAAAGGGTGGGCCATTGATTGGTTTCTTTTTAAAAATGCTATAAAAAAATACTGTTCAATATTTCTCAAAGCTTGTTGATTTAATGAGAAGTGTAAGCCCTCCGATTAGTTGTGCAACATAATTTCATTCATGGTTGCCTTGGCCTACTCCGTCAATCTAATTTTGCAGTACATTCTCGATGGTCGAATAGCTCGATCAATATTGTGCTTAAGTGCCTGAATCGTTTCCAAATTGTCAAAATAACGTCGATCTTTGACGACACCCCACAAAGAAAAATCCAACGTCGATCTTTGACGACACCCCACAAAGAAAAATTTAACGGCGTCAAATCGCAGTGCAGTTGGTGCATTATTTCAATCAAAATTTCTTTTCAAAATTCGCACTGTTTCGACACCACAGCACTCACTTTAGAAATAAGTTTTCAATATTTTCTAACGTTGTTTAAGCGTGAATCTGCTCATTTCGTACCGCCGAGATATGATTTTGTGTTTCTGTTAATATTTTGAGCGCGAAAGGGTTGTCTGTGTCGAAAAAACCTAATTTAAAAAGAAACCAACTGATGGACCATCCTTTATTTTAGTCAAAGGATACTTTTGAACTTTATCGCGATTTATCATTGAAAAAAAGGGATAATAATACAAAGAAATTGTTGTTGTATTACATAACTTCCTTTAGTAAAAGTCGGGACGACCACTTGTAGGTTAATTAGTAATGAAACGTAATTAGAATTTATTTTTATAACTATATTATAAAATGTTGCTTTCTTAACTTTATATTTGATATAAGAATTGCACAAAACGGAGTTAATTATAGTTATTAATTAATTTAGGGTCTTCTATCTATTGCCCTTCGCTTGAAAAGAAATAAAAAATGCCAATGCAGGAACTCTACTCGAAAAAACGAAACGATTTGTTTTGTCCTTTATGCCTGAATTATGCAAAAAAACGTGTATAAAATATTACATGATAATTTTTTTACCAAAATAAGAAATCAACATTAAGGGTACAGTTTTCAATAAATGTATGAATCGATTTCAACAGTGTTTCTTAAAAAATAGACAAAAGGCTCCGAAAAGAAGAAAACATCGCAATAAACTTTGCGTGCTTCGAATCATCAAGTAAACCAAATTTCACGACGGTATAGGTGAATTTGAATGCCAATGAAATGAGTATTCAAGAAATTCAAACAATTAACTCTAAGGCCAATTTAACTAGCAACATTATTTTATAATTTTGTTTCGCTCAGATGGATAATTCTTTACGGCATGACTACAGCAGATAATATTCGAGTATTTTCTGCACGCAACAAATTATCACAGCCTTCAAATGAAAACTCAATAGATTTAATTAAATTTGGATTTAACAACGTGGACGTCAAATATGTCTACAAGTATGTGAAATATAATTCTCCATCGCCTTAGTTAGTTACTTAGTTCCTTGGAATGTTCATAAAAGCGTACTTGTTTTTCGATACCAAACTATTTGTCCTTAATGACCAGGGTTGTGAAAAGATTTTTGAACAAGGACACATAAGTTTAGTCATATAATAATAAAACATCAATTAACACTTACACTAATTTCTTTCAGCAAGGTCTTCCCTTAAATAATAATTTAATTCTGTCGTTCTCCTTCATTAGTGGTTCAATGTGTATGACCAAATTATGCCAAGATAAAATTCTTTTCAAGTTCATGCTCAATTGGAATGAAATTAAAAATGAATGCTTTATTTTCAAATCGACGTCATCGGATCGTCCCAATTTGGTTACACAAGTATTTGTGTGAATGTGAAAGTGAATTTCGTGACATTAAAAAAACATTAAGAAAAATCCGTTGGGCAACAATTCTAATAGCGGTTTACGAGTTAAAAAATACAACATATAAGACTTTACATAGCAGTCAATGTCAGCGTGTTAATAGAGTTTATTTAGCCTAATTGGATGCATAAAATTGATGTCCATGATGCATCTAAGAATTTCCTAGAGAAGAAGATGAAAAAGCCACAGATCCACTATCATGCAATAATTTTTAATTTTCTTTTAGGATATGTGCAGTCGGCCGCAATTCCGGCTTTCACCAGGTGGCAGCATTTTAACATCACGTGAGTTACCAGAACCTGTTGGTCCCGGAGATCCGAACCTACTGGCAGCCATAGGCTGTTTGTCACAATTCCCACAGTTGCTGGAGCGAGTGGCCCCGCCGGACCAAACGTTCGACGCTGCAAGCGGATATTGCGGAATGTTCAGGTAAGCAACGCATAATTGCAATCCGCAGCTCGTAATATCGCCGATCGTTCTTTCTGACCAACTCAAAAACTCGCGGTGGTCACTTGCGTTAAAAAACGCTTTACCACCGGAGAACAGACGCTTCCACATTGCGTAAACAATCACTAGCACCTTTCTCGATGAATTTACTGCCTCTAGCATTGTCGCATTATCAAAAAAAAAAAAAATTATTTCTTAAATTATTCTACGGAAGTAACGAAATCCCCCGCTTCGTTAAGTAGTAATTACAATTGTTGCCACTTAGTGCAATAGTTAATAAATTGAATTTGAAAAATCGTAAAATGTATTCCTCTCCTGAATGCTTAACCTCATTACAAGAGGGTTACAGGAGACCTACAGCTTGGAAATAACTAGAGTGAGTAAAGGCAACATCTTAACGCCATTAGGTGCAAAAGCATTTTCCATGTACGCTATTTTCGATTTAGCTTCTACTTTTAGACTTCATTGTATTTCGAATCGTATAATTTCGCAGCAATGGTTTTCCTTTACAAGTATCACAAAAGTAGTTACTTTCTGTTCTAGGCAATCTTCAATGGTGCTATGATTTTGCCGGATGGCTCCGAACTATAAATGCAAAGCTTATCTTCTTTAAACATGAAATGCGTGTGTGTCGATATCTGAAAATGTTCCTTTTCGCCTCTTTTATCGTGTCTTGAATGTGATTTTGTTGATATGACATTTTTTTTATAACATTTAGTCCACTAATCGTGGAAATTTAGAATACTTTCCGTTCGGAAATAAATAAAATGGTTAACCTAGTGCATCCAAAACCTATTTTCAATAGCCCAAGGTAATTTCTAAAGACGTAGTGAGATGTATTATGTGAATTCTTCATTTGTAGATAGATCAACAAAGAATACGGATCCCATGTTAACTCAAAATCGCTAAGAATGTAACAGGTGGGATTTCTGAAATCACTGATTCAATTAGATATGCTATTATTTGTAACCATTAATCACATTGGCTTAAGAATAAAGTACCATTGCTAGAATTTTCACCATTACCTATGCTATGCATCTTCTCCTCCTGCTGTTAAAGAATTATTTTAAATTGAATTAAATCAATTACTAAATTAAGTTTTATTTGTGTCCCAAAGTCTCCATGCATAGGGAGGATCTGCCACAGGTGACATTCTTCAGGAAACCGTCCCATCTCCATCTCATATAAAAAAATAAATAAAATTATAAAAATTGAAAACACAACATATGACAGCATTCAGGATTGCTGTAAAATTTATTAAGGACTAAGCTATCCTTTATCTTTATGTTCGGTGAACTTATGGAGTGACACCACCGATCCCGGGTGGTACATACCCTTGCGACCCCACTGATTTGACCAATATGGCGTTCTTGATAAAATAACTATTGTACATTTTTTCAGAGGTAAAACAAAAATCTTTCAGACTGAAAAATATCGCTTTAATCAAGTTAAAGATGTGTAATTTCTTCGATACGCGAATGATGCCATATTTAAGTACTAAGACTCAGTTTTGTACTCCCCAACTTTTTCAAATTTCAAATTTCAAACCGATAACCCCAGCATTCTGTTTTTTCTCTTGACAAGAGCGGTTTGATAAGAGCACTAACAAAGTAAATTATACACGCTTTTTTTTAAAGTCTTCATTGAATTTGATCCACTTGATTGAACGAATCTAAAATGATTTAATTAAATATTTCCATGATATACTTTAACACCAGATTTACGGGTTACGAATTTAACGAACATGGTCTTGATTATCTCCTAGAAGTTGTTTTATTAATTTTTATTAATGAAACAATATGAATGTGTTTAAATTCACATCCTTTTCAAACCTTTAGTTATGAAATTCTGTGCATATTTAAACTATTTCTCCGGGTAACCGTCAAATGGACGGATCAGTTTGTCTCATAATTAATCTTAGTAAATTTGCTGCGTTGATGAAATTATTATTTTAGAAACATTCAAAGTGTTTGCTAAAAAATGTGCTAAGTGAAAGTAATGTTATATAAATAGATATTAAAAATGATTTTATATTTGCGTTAGAATTATACGATTAAATTGACTGTGAATAAAACTAAATGAATTTTTTTAAAGGAGTGTATATTTTCGTTTATCCATCAATTTGATAGGTGTCCGTAAATCTAATGTTAAAGTGTGACACTTACTAACCCTATGTCACAAACTTAATTACAACTCCATAAGATTGACTATATTTTTCAAATAACCGTCGTGAGAACGAAACCATAAAGCAGTGTTTAATTAGTGTGCAAATTTGTACTATGGTTTTTTGCTCTCAAACTGCCAAAACCCACTTTATTAAATCCATAAAAATAAATTAAAAAATATTTATCACATGTGCTGTCAGTAAATTGGATCTTTTAAAGTTTGATTGAAGTTGACCGCATTAATGTTTTGTAAAATGAGTAAATTTCTTTAATATATCTCATTTTAATAAGTATTAAGATTTTTACACTATCAAATCATTAAATTCTAGACAAGTAATAAAATAAAAATTAAAAAATTAACATCCTTATTATGCGACTGGTTATCAAATAGGACATGTAAAATACTTAATAACCACAATGTGGTAAATTTCGCTGGAATGTGTGTTAATTATCCTGCGAATTAGTTAATCAATAAAAAGCTCTTTATTGCTTGCACTAGCGTGAGCAATTTTTAATGAGGACAAATGATTTATGCCGAAGAGTAGATTAGTGCATTGCACCAATTTCAGCAGCTCCGCCAGTGCTACTGTACTTCTCCTTATTTGCAAGATTCATAAATTACTTGGAAATGGCCATTTGCGCGTTAATTCGCAACCTTAATCATGGACTGGATGAGGGAACCTCAAAGATGCAATTCTTTTATAAGTCCATCGCGTCAACGTATGATATCACATCTCACATTTGTCTCAGGGCTGTTTATCGTGACATTGATGCCGTCGCGGATGTTACCATAAAATAATTCTGGGAAACTATTATTACCTGCGTGTTCACAAAACATTAACGCACTAATGGGCAAAGTAATGAATAGAAATTAACTTAAATTTTTCTTACAGTTTTTAATTTGCATTCATGGAATAAAGCTAAGCACTCGCTCATGCTCCTTAAGATTTTGTACACTTGTAATGTTCTTATTAGGAATAGCAGTAAATTTTTTTTCATGAACTCATCTTTCTAATAAAACTCAGGTGAAGTAAATGCGTTTCAAAAACCGTAGTATGCATTTTAGAAATTTCCTCAATAAAAGAACAAATTTAGTAAATTCATACTCGGTCGATAGAATAGAATTGAACACTCTCTCTTACCATGAAGCTCTTATTTTTTTTTTATATAACTTCTTTCATTTACTGAAAAATAACTAACAAAGGACTAATAATTTTCTGTGCCATTAGCAAAATTACGTTTCCCATTCT
This sequence comes from Proctacanthus coquilletti, assembly GCA_001932985.1. Lineage (NCBI taxonomy): Eukaryota > Metazoa > Arthropoda > Insecta > Diptera > Asilidae > Proctacanthus > Proctacanthus coquilletti. The sequence continues at coordinate 1,279,586 of MNCL01000019.1, forward strand.
TTTGGCAATTTTTAAATACTAGTAAAATGCAATTTGAAGTGTTTTTCAATGGCAACAAAATTTACATTTACGAGAAGCATTGGTCGAAAAAGTCGTTTGGTATTCGGAATAAGACTCACTATGTACGTTGGTTTTATTTCAATTTTAGTTTAACGTTCAAGTCGTGTAAAATAAAAATGGCAATTTTGTTTTAATAGAAGGTCATCACTAACTTTTTAGTTTAGTAAAGGTAATTTGCTGAGATTTTTACTGCTGTGCACAGGGTACTCGGGCAAGGTCTCCAAATTACATAAAGTAAATAAATTTCATCAGTCATTAGCAAATATTTCAAAAGCTAAGCGAAAAATAAAGAATTAAATCAATGAATTAATTTGTGACGAATTAATTCGATAGCTAAAGCTAATCGGAGCTTAGCTGGAGCTAAAGTGACATAATTTATATAATTTCTACTCAGATATTGATATTTAAGCGATTGCTTATTTGCCAAACCAAAACCTGGTTTGGTTCAGTATCATGCAAAATATGCCGCTTTTAAATATTGTTTGAGTTTAAATTAAATTGTCATTAAAAATCAAAAACTAAAACTTACGGACCTTTATATTTTTAAACGTTTTATATTTCAAACACAAACTTAACAATTAGGATGGTTCAAAGTTTTCACGTTTTCTATCTTAGTAAAAACACCAAATCCTGTTTTCAGGTGCTGACAATAAAACTATTTATACTATACCTGCTAAAATCTATGGGTACATGTATGTATGTAGAAAATGGCGAAATCACTGACCTACCAAACGACACTTATGTATAAGCCGAACTGTCCTGATGGTCAAGTACAACAATTTTCTCATTTAAATTAAACTTGATGTTTACGTTTGATGATTCTAACTTAAGAACGAACGGAGAAGACACTTATCTATATATTATCTCTAAGGTAATAAACAAAGGAAGGTAATCTCAGAAAATAGTGAACCGGTCTTAAAAATTGTCCCACTTAGAATGTTTCGATTTTATGTTGATAAAACATTTAATTTTAAAATGATGTATGGACGAATTGTGAATCCGCGGTATCGTATACAAATATTGCAGACTAGCATACACTCGATTTCAACATTTTTAAGCACATGTTTGCATACATATTTTTCGTGAAATCGGCTAATTCGTCATAAATAGTAAAATTAATCAAGTCCTTTCATCACACAGGTTTAGCTAAATATAAATATGTTTGCTTCCTTTTTTCTTGACAAAACTCTTACGAAGAAATCAACTTTCATTGTTTGTCTAAGCAACGATAGGGCTTGACTTTCATTATGTTCCTCAAGGTGCAAAAAGAAGGATGGTCATTTTAGAACTAAAGTTTTTTCGACAGACTTCTGATAGAATCGTTTCCCTTCAGAAAATATGACATAATTACATTGACATTATTTTGATAAATATTGAAAGAAACGGGAAAAATTGTTGTGTTTGTGATATTTGAGTCGAATTTAAACATGATTAATATAAACATTTATCTTAAGACAAATCAGTCCCAATGGGATCGACTAAAACACACCTCCAAGCTACTATAAAATGTGACTATTCTCCTTTAACTTTGACATCATAAAATTGTAACAGTTTTTTTATACCTATTTTCTACTTTACACTGAAGTATTGATCAATCAAGCAGGTAGGATGCATGATCACGACTGACTTCTGTGTAGCTTATATTTGCGCTATGAATTCGCTCTACTTATAAAAATCTCCAACAGCGTAGCTACGCAGGCTTTTCACACGAAATGATTTTGTTAAACTCAACGACTCAAGCAATAGCGCAAGGTGGCCCTAGTTAAATCTGCACGAAAATTCCAAACGATCTTATTTTGCAAGAATACGCTTAACCCAGCACAGGGCTTCCTACGCCCATATTGCATACCAAGAACCTACACCGAGTCTGGTGCTGGTCGCAACTTGGCTGCCGGAGCTAGTGCAATCCGTATTTGTCCCATATGGAGATACCGACATGCAGGAAAGGAAATTCCTGGCGGCACGGTCGTTAAGCCGACCGGGAGACTATTTATCAGCGGTAATTGCCAGAATTATCCATCATGGACTATGAGCGAGAACTCCTTACTGATGCTGACACACCCACTACCTAAACGCATTCACTCCTGACCATAACACCTCGCCTTGCCCGGCAGCCATGGGTCTTATGTAACCGAAATGCTCGTTGCTGCTTCGTTTTCTGTGAGCTGGGTCGCTTGCTTTTCATTTCTCTCGCAGCCGAGCTAGAAGATCGTGACGTAGAGAACCACGAACGAGACCATCGTATAGCAACTTTCTTTCTTGTTTTTGGTTCCTGGCTTTCTGCAATTTCATCATTTGTCGGTCTATTAAACGTTCATGCTCCGCATTTCCATATTTCTCCAGATTTCGTTTCTGGCAATGGGGACGTTGGGTAGAGATTCGTGTCGATGATCGTCTTCCTACGAGAGATGATCGCCCGGCCTACATGCACTGTGCGCAGGCAGACGTCTTCTGGGTATCGCTTTTAGAAAAGGCGTATGCAAAGTAAGTCATGTACTACCTTATGGTCTCAGTAAATTCTTGAGATTTTTCGCCTTAGGTTATATGGAGGATATGCGTTTCTAAAATACGGGACCGTTGGACGTGCCATTCAAGACTTAACTGGAGCTGTAGTGCAAAGTGTTCCACCCAGTGCGCCACTCCTTGGTGGAGCTGTGCCGCGATCCACTCTCCTTCTTGCCATTTCAGGAAGTGTAAGAAAAATTATATGCAATGTCGTCCGTGATTATCTTTAACTTATTGGTTCATGTTTATCCCCTAGGATAAAGGTACAAAACGAAGACGGTCTGGAGGACTACTTCCGGAACATCCCTACTGCGTGACAGGACTGGCTAGAGTTAGAACGACAGCAACGTCCGATTCCTCCGACAGTAGTAATCCAAATAATCCAAATGATACCAATTTGGTCCGACTGAGAAGCCCTTGGGCAGGTGGAGAGTACGGCGGTGTGTGGCGAGGCGCATGGTCAGAAAAGAGCTGGGAGTGGAATGCACTAAGTGAACGTGATCGTGAGCTTCTGGCTTCTAGGTCACAACACGAAGGAGAGTTTTGGTAGGTTTGTGAATTAAACAATTTTCAAGTTACAAGATATATCCTGCAAAACATATAATAAATCTTTAAGTGCGAGATGTACTCGAATGGAAAGTGTTCCGTACAACCTTCTATTTACGATATTCTTACATGGAAACCAAAAAATGTACGGGGACTATATGGGATCAAAATTCCCTACAACTGTACCATATTCTGAGTATCTAGCAAAATAAGTTCCGATATTAGAAGATAGATCAATTCTTTAAAGATCCCTTTTTTCCTATCCGCAACACATCGAAATAAAATTAAATTTACTGAAAATCTGAGGAAATGCTTCATAACGTCTTATCAACTCCTCGTACCGGCTTAGAGCTAGCGATACCCGAGGCCAAATGTTGAAAATTATGCGACATGAATGACTATATCATTATTTTGTGTTTGATTTCCCAATATGACTATTACAAGCATAAACAACAGCTAAAAGAAAAAAAAAACGAAGCCAAATACACACCTTGCTGATTTTCATTTATAGACTAGTAAGGCTAGATAAAACAAGTGATCGCTTCAAGATATTAAAATTCATTAACTTTTTTGTCTTATTGGAGCCGAGATTGTCTGTAAACTTAAATAATAATAGTGATTCAGACATCAAAAATACTTATAATTTATTTATTAAAGCACTTCTTCTTAAAAAAATGTTATGAATAAAGTTCTAGGACAATACAAAATACATTACTTTATTAATTGTAATAAAATTAATAAAAAGAAAATAATATTATTTACTTTAAGCATTATCTTGTCCGGTATATTCGGTTATTTTCGCTGTTGCGAGTAGGGCAGTTATTTGCCTCGGTTTTGCCCTACCAACTCCATAGACCTGTCCCTCTGCCAAGGTGTACGTTCTTAATTTGTCTTCACTTACAGACAACTTTGGACTAATTAAAAGATTATTTTGTGCAGTTTTATAACTAATTGTGTGATCAAAGTAACGTTCTCTTGAATTTTCATTACTATCTTCTTTCTTGCGAATTTTATGAATATCACTTTTTGAGTCATTGTTCTCAAGCCCTCCGTTCGTCTCGTTTTCTAACTTAGATTTCAAATTTAATCCAGCCATAGTCTGATTATGTGGCGTTAAAGCAGTCTCTACATCGCTTTCATAAGCACGTTTGAAATGAATCGGATTAGCGTTTCCGACATTATTCCTTCCCTTTGTACTTTTAATATCTTCTTCCTCTCCATCAATATGATAATTTTCAAATGTCCGGATTGCTATGTTCTCCTCATAATTTCCCTTATTGGATTCATCCCTCAGCCGATCAACGTCTGTTTCTCGTTTTATGCGATTAACAAAATCATTGTCACGATCTAAATGCAAACTTACACACGACTTCACTAAAATATTGGCGTTCACATTTGATATTGTAAATGAATATTGCCACGATAAATAAACAGATAAGATAAACACGCAAATTAAGCTTCTTCCGAACATAACTAGTGTAATAGCAGTCAGAAAATCTAAACGATATTAATCTGGTTGAATACCAAAGACACCACGTTTTACGACTGATACTTGTCGTCTCAGCTTACTGATGAAACATTTAAGTGCCAATTGGCAGGTGATATTCTACCTAATGTAAATTGATTGTTCTATCTTATACACGAGAGTTTACTTTATTCGATGTCTCTTGGTCAACTTGGCCTGTTCTCGGAACACCAGTAACATGAAATGAGAGATGGACATTGCGAAAACGGAAACACTTTCGACACATTGTGCTCATATATAGACAAAACCTGTTTTGGCGGTTAACCTCAAGACATAGTTAGGAAGCGCGGTGGAATATTATTGAGCGCAGATTCTCGTAGTGCGTTTAGTGTTAATGACCAAGGTACCCTCAATTCCAATGGAAATTACTTTTAAATTTCTCCTAGTTCTACACGAACTAGAAGAGTTTTACTACCCGGTTTATAGTGATCCAATTATGAATATCTCTGCAATTACGAAGATAAATCAATGTGGTCATTGATTTTCGAAAACGGGTTCCGCAGGCACTGCTTGTCCAGAACAACAAAAATACAGAAGACATTCTATTTAATGCTTATTATACTTTCGCCGAAATTTTCAAAAGGGCAGAAGAACTCACTTTTTAAATTGTAGTGGTATTTTATTTCATAAAAATAAAAAAGAAAAAGCCTATTTCTTTAAATACTTGTGATAATTATTCATAAAATTTCCATTCATGTGTACCATGTTACACTTTCTTAAAAATACTTTTATTAAAAGCATTCAGGCTCTTTCATTACCTCTTTTCCCATCGCACGTTATAAAAATAATAAAATAAGAATAATTAATATGTCAATCACGTTTTTGTTTAAAATATATACTTAAATTGAATACAATGTTTTAATCACGTAATGTAAAAATTATAAAATTATTTTTAGCAATTCAAACATTAATTTTGTGTGCTTTTAAATGACTAATAATAATTTCATAATTCCCACGTTATAAAATTTAAAAACGTTCGATTGAGTTTATGGTATTAGCAATTTTGTGGGATTATTCAGACTATAATTCTAATCCATCTAGTCTAGTGCATATTTTAACATATTTGAAAGACATATTCATTATATTTAAAGAAAAATTAACATCGATTTTATTTAGAAAATTTATGAAATAATAAAAAAATTATTGAATCAACACTAAACACATAAAAAATATTATAAGATATTTTTGTACTAATATTCATACAATTAAAAGAAATAGGGAAAAAATATTTATGGTGAAATTCGTAATAACTAAAATCAGCCATTTCGTTGACTATGACCGTGCGTTCATGGTTCAAACCCCAGTTAAGATATTAACTCATATTAAAGGGCAGAAATGGAGGAGCATACACCACATATCCCGAGCCAAACTTTTTGTATTGGTATTGTACTCCGTACAATAAGGAGAGCTCCGAATATACCAAGAAGCTAATCAGATCCGTCTGCCTATTTTTTTCCCTTTATACATACTAAATTTAAGATATTAAATCAAATCTTACTTTGAGACAAGACCTTGTTTCAATTTAATGCTCTTTAAAAATAAGTTACTTTTCAGCTTTCCAAAATAAAATATTACATCTAAATAGACAAAATTATATAACACAAAAATATAAGGACAGGTCTTATTTTTTGTCAATATTTGTAGTTAAAAAGGTTTGAACAAAACCTTTCTTTAATCCTACTAAAAGTGTTTGAATTACGTTTTGTATATTAAACTGAATAAAGTTCTCCTTTATAAATCCCATTTTCCCAAATTTTCCACTGAGTGAGATTTATGCTTAAATGTAATGAGACTTGAAGGTCATTGGCATTTAATATTTCAATGAATATATTATTTCCGCGCTGTGTAATAAATTCCATATCATACAGGATGTCTGTTCCAGAATTTCTACAAAGATTTACTGTGATATGGCTGGCACACATCGGTCCTGACGATTGGGCACTGGAACCGGCTCTTCACTCACGTGCCCCTTGGCGAGCAGCATTAGCCATCAGACAATGGCGGGCAGGATTCAATGCCGGGGGACCTCATAAGCATGTTGGTGAGGAGGACCTCTTCTTAATTTTTACATTACGAATAATTTATCAATTATACTTAGACACTACTGCCACCAATCCCCAATTTCGAATACGGGTTCCCAGCAGTAGTCCCGGAAAGGCCCATGTTGTGGTTGCAGTGGCACAGAAATACGAGTGCTTCCGAATTCGGTCAAATGAAATTGAGCCAATCGGTTTCGCAATATACGAAGTCCCACCTGGGATGCCTCGAGTCACCCCGCAGTATGTAAGCGAACAAGTGCCTTTGGATTTTGCAGAATTACAGAACTTAAGGGAAGTTGTGACTTTCTTCGCGTTACCACCTGGAGATTTTGTTGTCCTCCCACATTCCATCCAACACCGTGAAGGGAAATTTTTACTACGCATTCTGGCTGATCAACATGCTGATGTGTGGGAAGTAAACGAAGACAACATAGTCATTCATAATATTTCTGCCGAGTTCTGTGATGAGAGAACAATGGACTATGTAATCATTTGAACAATCATGTCAGCATCATTCCATATGTTTCTTTTTCTTTCAGAGATTTCTGTATAAGCTTCGAACGAGGTACCCACCAGAAATCGATGCAGTTCAACTTCAACAAATTCTTAAATCCACCTACTGTGGTCTGACAAAATCAATTAGAACGTTCAGCAATCTGAATGGACCTTCCCTTGATTTATGCCGAGCGTTGTTAGCTTTGCGAGATCCCTCACTCGGTGGTCGCGTTTCAATCGAAAGTATTCCTTCCTTAGTCGCTCTTCTGAAATTTTGGAAAGCTGCATTCAGAAGATGTGGACCATCTAACTCAGGAACTCTGTCGTTAACTCGTAGCGTGTGGAATTCAAAAGTATCTTCATATTGCCTAAGAGGATTACTTTGGGCTGGGGGTGCCACTGCAAGCAATAAGGTTTTAGAAGCCCTTGTAAGCAGATTTGCACGTGGAAAGCAAATCACCTTAGAGGGCTACTTACTTTCGATGGCAAAACTTCACTTAGCTCATGGCAAGTATCTTTTTCTATACACATTCTTTTTTCTTGTTTCTAATAAAGAACTTTTCCAGAACGTTTTCACAGTCTAGACGCAAAAGCCAAAGCCAACCCACTAACATTAGAGGAAATGATCCTGATGACAATCTATTCATGATGTCTTCAAAACTTAAGAAGACTTGCAATGAAGTTTTACAAAAACTAATTAATCAAATCGTAATTTAGCCAAAGAAATTGTTAAAATTAATTTTTATAGAATGTATGAGAAATGTTGATTTTTTAGTACATTAGACGTAACTCCATGTAGTTTTTAGTAGAAGATTATTTAAAGTTGTTTATTTATGCGACTATAACTTATTTATAATAAATATAGCATCATACATTTTATAAATTAGTAATTTCAATTTATTTCTATGAACAAATATGAGCAATCGGTAAAAATAAAAGGAGCACTATTCATAAATGAACTTTAATGCTTTAATGCTGAAGTAAGGGTTATGAAGGTAATTTTGTGCATGGATGAAGACAAATATCCGCTATAGCTCCCAAAATATCGAATCGATTTTAGCAAACGAAGTGTCAGCCGATTTATCATAATAATGGAGGTGATTTGCGAAGAAAGGAATATGGCAGTTATGAGCCACTACGTGGTTATGGATGGAAAGCATTTCTTCATCAAAGCCCATCATGATAGATTAATATGCTAAAAAGGCATACACACATCTTACCCCTTGATTGTTTGATTAGGGGTAATTACTCTAGAATAACAACTCTATTTACTACTCTACTACTAGTCTACTTTTACACGGCACGTTCCTCAAAACTTTAATGTTGCGTTATGATGATCAGATTTATGTGCATATATTTCAACTATTATCAAATATGAAATTATTAACATATAAATTTGCATCTTCATTTGTACTGGAGGTTTTTCATGAAAGTTGGTGAATTAATTCGAGAAAAATGATTACGAAATCGTTAGAGGAAATGATCACGTAACAAAGAAGTGACCTTTGTCTGAATGTGTTATTTAAAAATTATAGCAAAAACCGTGTAAAAACTTGTACAAAAACGTATACAAACAAACGAAAAATTCAAGACACAAATAGTGAAGGTCTTTTATACTTACAAATATTAGAATTTAATATTTTAATAAAGGTTAACCTTTCCATTTAATAATCCACTAGAGGTATATAAGGCAGATTTTTGCGTACTAGAACAAAACAATTTTGCTTTTCAAATAATTGCTTAACGTACATTTTAAATTTTCAAAACATATTCCACTTAGTTCATACGAAAGATTCAGAATATTTTTATTATTCAATTGATTTTTTGGGTATGTTGTTGCCTTAATCCATTTAAATAAAAGTAACAGTTTACGTAATAATTTTAATTCCAGAATTTAAAATTATATTTTTAACTTCATATTCAATATTTTCAAAAAGTCATAATTAGATCGGATCGATTAAAGCTTTAGTAATACGGTCAAAGATTGCACTTATTTTGTTTTTATCTTTACCGAATTCCACAAAATATTAAAAAATGTTGAAATCCTCTTTATGCCCTTTCATAGATAATATTTTTATTTTAACTAAAGTTAAGTCTTATTTTCTGTCACTATTTTCGAAAAACGTGTTAGAATTACTTTCTGTAGAAAATAAAGAGAGAAATTATAAACAAAGGTGCATTTGAGGTAAGTACATACCAATGTGGAAGGTGCACAAAAATATTGGTAAAATAATATTTTTTATCGTTGTGTATGAGGTAAATGACTTTTCGTTGAGAAATAAACATTTAAAAACAATTTATAAAAACTAGAGTTATTTAGTTATTTACTGAGATATTTTAAAACCTATTTGAACACCACCATTACAATGTTTGCCTTCTTGCTCGCATTATGTAAATTAAAGCCAAAGTCGAAATTTAAATGTAATACAAATATTATTATAAATGTTGTTGTTATAGTATTTATTTCACGATAATCAAAACGGCCATCGGCCTCCATAATACTCGTTATTTTCCTAGTCTAATAACGTATATAATGATAATTATTGGATATTTAATTAACAGAGGTATATTCTTTATATTTTAATGGCTTACTCCTAAAATATTGAGCAATTTTAACTCGCCAATGCACCGAGAAAAGATGAAGGAGTCGTAAATCCTTCCTAAACTTGATAAACATATTTAAGAACAAATCTCGCATAATAAAAATTTGCTTAAAGACATGAGATCGTTTATAAAATAAAATGATCGCTAAAATTTTATTTGGAATTTAAAATGACAACGAGATCACAAAGAGAATGATCCTTCAATTATGAAACGAAGTACATTTAGAGATAGGATGTTAAGTTTTAGAAAAACCGTATTTAATCAAAAGGCGTTCATTAACGTCCCGAATCTGGAAAAAAAGTTTTATCGGCATAAATAAAAATATTGCCAAAATTGTACTGTAGGTACCATACCTGATGTGGCAAAGCGAACTCAGAATTGAGCTGAACATTTTGCAGGAATTTCGTTGAAGTATCCCTCATAACCGCAAATTGATCTTTGGTCTAAGTTTCCTACATAATTCTGAATTGGCGAATCAACTGTAGAAAGAAGTCTTGGTGTTGTTATTCTTTAGTAGCAAATTGTCTAGAGGTCTTTACATTCTTTATGTGATTGGATAAGTAATAATGCATGCAGCTTACTTCATAGTACATTATTCAACCGAAGACGCATCATTTGCAAAACCCTCTAGAACGTAATAAATTAACTCAATGCAATAGATTCAATTAATTTAAAACTACAAGAAAGTTTAGCGACAGGTGGATAATTTTTAAACTCCTTTGCAAATTTACCTTCTGAGGAGACCCGAAATTTCAGGATATATCCGGCGATTATGGTGAACCAAAAAACATCATTGTACACATACGTACGACATATAACGAAATTTCTATATTTTAATATATGCTAGAGGTGCCTGAACCAAAAAACCTTTAATACAAAATAGAGACAGTATTTCTTAATCAATCGAAGTGAAATTTTAAACAAAATCAGGTGAAATCAGAGAGTCAAGGTAGATGAACCCAATCGACTCAGTTATTGCGATTTTATTTCAAAGTTAAAAACAGCGGTCGAGTGCGAGTAGAACTCACACGCCGAGGATTCCAAAAATTACAAATAGATGATAATTTTTTTAGTAAAAGATAATTACTTATTTCTAAAAATTTATAGCAGTTAGAGACATCGCCTTATTTTTCCGTAATCGTTACAAGATATTCTCTCAGTAAGAGAGGAAGCATTTATTTTTCATTATTTTCTATGGCATTTTGCTAATAAAAAAACGCAAATATACAAAAATTATTGGGAAAATTTTCCTTATACAGATCTTACAGTCTCTTAAGCAATCAAAAAATATTGATAACTCTTTGAATTATCGTGCAGACACTCACGAAAAAAAATAAGTACGAGTACTTTTATTCCTCACATTTATTATTATAACTTCGGAACTACGAAAAATTGTTGGTAATTTATTTCATATTATTTTCTTAAAAGTACGAAGAACAATAATTGGTAATAAACACATCTTTAAATGGGATAAATGCAGACAAGTATGTCCTATAATTGTGCCAAATTTCAAGTCGACAGGATTAGTAGTTGAAAAAATAAACAAACTGAAAACAAATATATTTATAGTATTCTATAAGGGTTCCTTTTGTGCATGTTTGGTACGAAACCCTAAAATAACCTTTCATAAAAAAGTTTGCCTTTCCGAGTGGTTGCCATCGGAACATTTTTATAGATGGGAATTAAAAATAATATTTCTAGAGTGGAAATGGAAAGCTTTTGTTCTTAAGGAACTTGTTAAAAAACAAATCAAGGGTTTCATAAACAAAAACATACGATTTAATAATGGCTGAAAGGATGTCACCCGACCCAGAAGTGGAATCCTCAGAGAGCTTGTTAATACGTTGGAGCGCAACACCACGACTAATTTGTGTAGGCAGGTAAAACTGGCGGTAGTTAGAGTTTAATCGTTCCTATCGATTAAAGTTATGACAAAGGTTATAAACGTATTAACTATTTCGAGAGGTTCACATGCAGTCAAACCAGCATTATTATTATTGTAAAACAACAGGATGATGTTCTGTTTTATTTTTAGAATTCACAGATTCCTAGAATATATAAGATACAAGTTGTACGGACTAAAAGAGAAGCCACATATTTTTAGTAGATAGACGATTTTCATTATTTATTTATAACCCCTGGCACGGTCGAAAAGTGCTACTTATCAGATAAATATTTAGCATTGCGTATATTGAAGTCATCCAGGGCATCTTCGAAAGGATTCACAAAATGATAGGCAAATTGTAGATGTAGAGATCAGAGACTAATCTGACTAATGGTACTTTAACCACAATTAGGTCAAGTTAGTGGAAGCACCGGTCAGACTTAGTAACTTTTTACTCGACAAAACAAATACAACTAAAAATAATGTGGTATCGTATCTCACTTCTTTCTCGGGTATCAAATCAATCACTGGTGTCAATGATGTCTTACTGAATTCAGCCAAGTCTTTTTATTTTATTTTAGTAGATACTCGAATTCGAAATTACAAAGGCTTACAAACCTTTTTGAGCATTATTCTATTTCTATATTATTACCTATATTTTTAATATTGTAGCAATTTTGATAATCTCACGGCAATCAAAGTATTTACTATAATTAACGAAGAATAACTCAGCACTTAAGATCATGAGGAATCGTATTTATTTTTTTCAAAGATTTTGCAGCAGGTATAATCGTAAACAGCTAGCCAAGTCTTCGATTTCTTGTTCAACTATGTAAAGTTATCTTTTCGCAGAATTTCAGCTCTATCAATTACACTAGGTATCTTAAAAATAGTTTGTTTTCAAGGCCGTCTAAGGCCACCAAGGTTTTATAAACCATCCTTTTATTTCCTACTTGAAATGGTTCACGGAAAAGATCTTATATTTTCTATAAACGATGTGCACTTTTAGAAAGTCAAACCCCTCAGGAAAAATTCGTTGCATAGCTAAAGTTCACTTTATTCTTTTTGTGTTTTGTTAAGAATTTGTTTTTAAATCGATTCTATAAAACAAAAATTAAAATAACACACATGAGAGCGTTATTCGATATTTCAAGTGTGGGTGGTGTCATCCTTAAAGGAAACCAAAACCATCGCAAAGTCAAAAGGAGGATACATACTTCCTTAGAATCATCTCTAGCGCTTGACCTTAACAAGGTGCCAGCAGACGAACCTTGTTCTAAAATGAGGAGGAAACCCTCCCCCAGCTACTTCAATTTTCAAAACCTCATTTTATCAAGCTCTTTGAGATGATTTAGGTCTTGCCTCGTATTTTTTGGCTATTTATTTTCAGAATGTGAAATCTTATGGGGCCGGTATGTTGACTGCATTGTCTAATTGCATTGGTGATGCTGCTTAGTTGTTAGCTATTGAATATAAAAGTACAGCTAATGAAATTATATTTTTATTTTTTACATTGATATTTTTTTATTTATAGTGTGCGATATTACAACACTTATATGTAAACTGATTGATAATGTGATAATGATAGTGATACTAAGACTTTTTATAGAACGAAATGCCTATCGATGTCGTTTTTAAGACCTAAGCTTTAGTTATTTCATTAATAAATTCAGTCAACTGAATTTGAATAGTCTGTTGATTTCTATAATATTTAAGATACACTGAGCCACAATATGCTTTATTTTAATAGTCAATCCAATTCGAACGTTTCTTATAGCCAATTTAGGAATATACGAATATCTTTGAGCAAGAATCTTAATACATAATTAAGCTATTGCGAAACAACTCGTCAACTAAAGCTGTATTTTGTTAAACGAAAAGATTTGTTTCGCCGTATACACAAATTCTTATGAAAAATTAAATATGAAAGACTAGTCGTTTGACTAGCATGCGAATAAGAATCACAATTTTTGGTAAAGATTTTTTAAAATCGACAGAAAAACCCATGAATGACGGGAAAAATCAAATTTTCCGATTTTTGTTGAAGATATTTTGTTGGATTTACTTATAATAATAAAATTAATAAATAAGATTTTTGAATCCTGATGAAATGAAAAAAAAAACAATATTTTAGCTTTAAGGCGATATTTCCCGACGAAACGACTTATTTGAGTGTATAAACCATTATTGAAATCTTTGTAACCGGTTTTAGGAAAATTTGCGTTTGCATCAGCATTACCTTGAGGTTCATACATTAAATAAGTCTAAATATAAAATTTCGTCAATTAATTAAACCACCAGATTTAGGCGCTAGTACTTGCAATGAGTGGGCGGATTTCCCTTTCTCCGATTTTCGTTTGAAAATTTAGAAATAAAGTGTAACATGTTGTTAATTTTACAAAATACTATGTTATTACATCAGTCGATAGTTCCTTGTGAACTGAGTTATTTTTGATCGTATAAATGACTACTATTATTGACATTTTTTAGAAAGACACTGAAGCCATTTCTGAATAAGCCGATTTTCTTTTTTGTACGGAAAGTACCTTAAACTTTAAATTAAGATCAAAACATAACAGCAACGTTTTCAGATATTTATGAAATATAACAAATTTCATCTGAATCTTGGCTCTGACACTGGACCTTCCGAAAGACACCAGAAAATCAAATAGCAATACTTCCTCCTATCTTATCGTTGCTCAAAGGTAGGAAGAGTCAAACTCTCGGTGAAATAATTCACCTATAATGGCACCTTTACTCTAATCTTGTTTATTGTACGATTAATCGACATGTGGAAAACTTGATCAATAACATGTGGAAAACTTGAGCAATAATTGATCTTACGATCAACCAGAGAACACCTGATTCATAAACAACCTACCTTTCGTGGGTCCTTCACAAGGCGCATGCATCTTGCTGCAAGGATCATATAGCCATCAACAAGGTCACACCTATACAGTACAGACAGGAAACAATCCTTAAGTTACATGCGTAATTTCGCAGCCCAATCGAGTAGACGTGCGTCCTACGCTGTTTGTACAGGTGCAATATTTTGTCCAAATTAGAGGAATCACGTTAAAATGTTCTTTATTTTTTAATCAATAAGGAATATATCTCTTATCTAAAACCTCCTTGAAAAATTTAGCAGGAAGGAAGTCGTATTTCCGGAGTCCCTTTAGCGGAAAAGTAATAGTACTTTTTTCCGGTTGGACGAACGCATTGTATACAATGGTGCAACCTAGCAACGACTTTCCGCAGAGATGTAATAGACGATAGTATGCTCGAAATGGGAGGGAAAATACTATCTCAACAAGAATGTTTACCACCCGAAGCGAAATTTTACAGGCAAGCTGAAATGGCCTATCCCACCTTCTAATGGCCCAATATTCGTAAAAGAAAACTTTCTTATGAACTTGAAAAATAAATGGACACAGGCAGTCAAAAAATTTGGTTCTTTCCTGCAATGGATATCCTTTAAAATAAAACACTTGGGTGTCAAGCACCCTTAAGAAACCCTTCCATATGTAGAAAGCTTTTTATGAATGAAATTTCCTCTCTTCCCACTAACAAGTGGTCATGAACTTGAAACAATCGAGTTGGATGAAAATGGGGAGATTCACCTCAAAGCCAGACGGATCAATAAATCACGTGCTAAGTAAACAAACTCGTCCGGTGCCAATTTTATCCAGATTTCCCAAGCTTATAGTATTTTTGCAAAGGTTTCCAATTTTAATTGTCGCTCCTTAAGGCTCGCACACGGAGGGGCCTTGTCCTTATCTCTTGTCCTGGGATCATAATTCTGACAACATCGCACGTCCTGGGCCGTCCAACTGCACGTGCGCACGTCGTAGTCATGTCAACTTGTTTTTGTTTGCAATCTCCATGTATCGATGGTGACTTGGCTACCGCTTATTTCTTAAGTAAAGTGTACTAACTTTTTAGGAAAGTGTACACAGTTTTTAAGGAAGGAAATCAAGGAACAGTGCCAATTCTTAGCATGCTAACCAAAATCATTAACGCGAATGTGATTATCTTGAAAGTAAATGACGCATTGGAAGACATTCGTCAGAGTTTACCAGGATCCGTAAAGCTTTCCCAAGTTGTGGACATAAGTCCCAACAGTTCGACGTAGACAGCCGGTGGATGTGCATCTTCGTCGAGGTTGTTCCAGGGAAATATGTGTTTGCAGTGAAAAGTTCCTTTTGTACCATCAAGGACTTTATCTAATTAGTTCACACCAAATTTGAAAAGAAAAAAACAAAACCATTGTGATTATATGTGAAAATATAGCATAATAATCGCTACAATGGAAGCGGTACAAGATAAAGCGTAGATCCGAGATCTGGAAGCCTTTCTAACTGTTATTTGGATAAGCTCCTGTATTCCAGGTACATATAAATTCTTTGTTTAACCCACACATCATGGATTTAACTTAAGAATCAGCTTGACACCACCATTAAACGAGGGACAACCAAGGTGACAAGAGACGACCTACATAAAAATAAATACTAAATTGAACCATCAATGTATTGATCGCCAGTTTTTGTGAATAAATTAATCACCATCTTTCGTGGATCTCATACGGATCTCCGCAGTTCTCAAGGGCCTCTCAAATTATATAATAGAAAACGCCACAAGTGGGCTCTTCGGAATCAATATCTATTCCTTCAGATTTGCTCCTCGTTTTGTTTGCCCAACGTTTGCATGCGCCCGACTTTTATTGTTCGGCTCAGTTGGAAAAAGGTTTATAGCGAGAACTCATAGGAAACTATGATATTATCTCCCATTGAAATTAGACTAATTAGCCTTAATCATCAGGTCTAGATACGAACTTAATGTAGGACGCAAAAAATAAACTCTGCTAATTGTTTCACAACTTTCAAACGCTAACTGTGCTGAATTTATTTTTTAAAGCATTGGCTGTTCAACTTCATAGACTAAAACTACTTTTGAATATACTTCACTCCAGTAAATAACTTCACGAAGTTAAAAACTTTTAAACGTTTTTAATTGGAAAAAAATACTTTGGCTTGCAGTAACACTGCACTAACTTAAACAAATTAATTAGAAGCTGTAGAGATTCAACGTTTATATTTAAAGGGAAAAATGACATATGTAGATAGTCAATCAATGGTCGACATTTCTGCACATGATATACAACTTCAAGTGGAAACGAAGACAGTCCAAAACTAAAAAAATTTAATTCATGTTCATTTGCAAAACATGCAAAATAAGACAAACTGAGAAAATGACCTAAACAAAATCTTACGTCTTTCGTATCTTAAAAAGAAACCAAAAAAGAAAGCAATCGCTTTATTTATAAATATAATTATAAAATTCTTAAAATGTGTTTGTAGTGATATCGTGTGAATAAAACTTTACTTTTTTCATTTTGGTTTAGTACCATTCATATGTGACTTAATTACGAATTTTTCTGTAGATTACGAATCCGGAAATTTAAGTGTTCTCTTACTGAAGGTTCTTAAGAAAACGGGAGGATACAAATTTTATTCTTGTTCAAATCTTTTTAAACAACAGATCAAAATTAATTGCACTTGAATACGTAAATAACATCTATCGTTTATCATCATAAAATCTATCAAGTTTAATTTTTTTAAAGTTTTTCTTATTTTCAAACTAGAGAATTTGAACGATAATCCTAATCGAAGAGGTCTGTTGCCTTTGCAGTGGGATATTTTATTTAATGTTTTAGTGTTCTTGGGTTGGCTTTCGAGAAATAATATCTAAATAAAACTTTTTACAAGCCCTTTGCTAAAACCTACTTGGTTTTTAGGTATAATCAGAGATAACAGAAGACAAACTGTTGCTAATAATTTGAAAAAGGACGTGACTCTTTGCATTGAGTGAAAATATCTAAAAAATATTTTTAATTGATGTTGCGAGTCAAAGCTGTTAAATCTGCCTTTTTAATTAATACGAACCCAATTTTACGTTGTTTAAAATAAAAATAATCCAATTTTCAGTCGTTTCATATTGTTATTGTACGAAATAATTGTAAAATTCATTAACACTTCCATAACACATCTAAAGAGATTTTCGCTAATTGGGTAGCTATTAGTTGAGTATTGGTGAAAACGCTTGCAAAAATAAATTGAACATCCATCAATTTAATAGCCGTACAATTTTCATAAAGAAAATCTATTTTAATGATGCACCTGCAACTTGAAAATCAATTTCTAGTTCAAGAGAAGAGGTTTACTTCACAACAACGGCGCGTTTCTCATAAAGGGGACATTGACACTACTACTACTTTTCAAGCAGCAATAAAATTCCAAACTACTAAGTGGGAAAACGTGTTCATAACGAAGTCTTTCTGGGAAATAAAAGCTCCAAAGAAGAAAATAAATCCACTAAAAGTAAGATTATACGATTACGCGGCACGTTTTGTGAAAAACGCTTCGATAACTAATTCAAGTATAAAAAAATAATATAATATATAATAACAATAAAATTTCATAAGAGGATTCCAAAATTAAATTTGATTCTTATTACTGAGACCAAGTAGTAGCAAAATGAGGTGTATGGACGCAAATTTTAAATGAATTCTTGATCCTTAATCCAATGTATCTTAGACAATTTGAAATATTTTTAAACTTTTCTAAAAGGAAAAGTTTCATTTCGATAATTCAATTAAGAATTCTTTCAAGGGATATTTCTAATTTAATGATTCAGTTTATGAGCTGGACCTTTTAAGAAAATAAATTAGTGTTTAGTGCTACGGTGTACTCACATATTGTGGAATCTCTACTATAAATATTACATGTGCTGTTGTGTGTTGTGACGAAGTTCTATTTTCCAAACGTGAAGACGAAAGCCCGGCTGATGGTGTATGGGTTGTATGCCCTTCATAGTTCTTTGAACCAAGCTCTAGGAAACACAGGGTTCCAAAAAGCTACTATCGAAGGAAGCCTTCGACTCTTTATTCATAATGTAGAAACATAAATAAAATTTTGCGCAATTTTTCAATCTTTCTGAAATTTTTCAAAAATATAGTTCATGAGCTTTCATTTTCTTTTTCTACGAAATACTCCAAGTTACGATGCGGGAGGCAAGTTTCTTCTTTACTTCCTTCTACTTCAGCAATCAAAAGTTCTCACTACTCAGGCATGTTAAGCATCCTCGCAGCTACATGTTGCCTATAATAAGTGAATTACTGTGAATTAAATGTTATTAATTCTCGATTTATAATTTCTTTTTATAAATTGAATGTATTTTAAACTTTTTTGGGTTTTTTTATTTTATATATAACTATACCAGGCCTGCACAACATACGGCCTATAAATCATTAAATTTACTCGATTAGCAAATAAAGCACTTCATTTAACGTAAGTGTCGTTTCTAATAGTTAAACTTTAGGTCATTTTTTAAAATTTATTACTTAATACTATCCCTGCGGCCCTAAACCTTTTTTCTTGAAGCTTATGTGACCCTCGTTGCTTTTTGAGCTGTGCAGGCCTAAGCTAGACTAATATTTTAATATATTTTTTAGTTATAACTAATTTACATTGTGATAATTACGAGGGCGTAGCATTTACGTTCATGCTGTGGCATTTCAATGTTGAAATCATTCAACCCGAACAATTTCAAAATTACAGAAAAATTTATGATTCACATAAATAAATTGATGGAAGGGAATTAAAAACAATACATGGTTTTATGTAATTATTTTCGTAATAATAATTCATTTCAAATATTTACATTATTAAAATAAGAACATTTCGGAAAGTCTTCTCGGAAAGTGCTCGTATTCTAAGGGGTATTCCAGTCTAGCGCTTGAAAAAGTTAGTGATATTTGAAAACAAATTCTTTTTTTTAATATAAAGAGTATAATTATAAAAATTACATCTTTTTATTCGAAAGATACATATTTTAACTTAAAAATAAAAATTAAAATTAAGATATATTTTAAAAAATTTAACATTAAA
Organism: Proctacanthus coquilletti; assembly: GCA_001932985.1. NCBI lineage: Eukaryota > Metazoa > Arthropoda > Insecta > Diptera > Asilidae > Proctacanthus > Proctacanthus coquilletti. Next base: position 1,299,191 of record MNCL01000019.1, read on the forward strand.
AAGATTGCGCTGTAGAAAGGCTTCGTAAATTTTTTGATACTGCTGAAGTAGGTGATATCTCTGCATAGGTTGAAAAATAGATCAATAATTAATCTGCAGATGTGTCGCTATAGCCGGAACTTGGATTATAAAAAAATATTAAAAGTAAGTTTAAAAAAAAAGTTCGAAAATTTCTGTTGATATTAAAAATATAAAAATAATTTCCAAAAATATTATAATTCTAGTTCCAGCGATAATTACAGATGTGTGCAATACTCCGTAAACATTTCAAAGAGATAGGTTTAGTAGTTTGAAAGTGTATGCTTTCAAAAAATGCAAAAAAAAATCGAAATTTTCAAATTTCTATAGTAGAATACACCCTTAAATTCATCCGGACCTTTCACATATTTTCACCTATCGGTGAATACCAAATTTACAGATACGGAGGTATACTTTCAGAAAATATCATTTTACTTTTATTATATAAAAACAAAAACCTCCTTAACAGCAGTAATGAGAAAGGTAAATTTTGCATCGATTGCCTAGCATGATCCTACGTTGAAACAATGTTTTTTCTAATTTGAAAAACCATAATTTTGAAACTACTGAACCGAGCGAGATATAGACGCAAAGTATTTGTGTTCCAATTAGGCTCAGAAATGCGACATGAAATTTATACGGGAATTTCGTTCCATATGAAATTCCGCATAATTCTGAAATCAGATTTAATGTCGACATCAAAATGAGATAAGAGTCAGTAAAATATTCGACTGTCAATACAAAACGCTTTCCATTTTGAAACAACTATTGGTCCAATACAACAAATTTAGTTCTACATGTCCTACCCACCTACTTAAAAAAATAAATTAGATTAATAAAATAATGTTGGTGTTGTTTAGAAATAGCCTATTTTTTAAAACTCGAATAGGTGGAAGACATGCGATATTCGTGTACTGACGTTTCAGCTGTAGCAAAAAATCTAAACCTACCTTTAGTAGCCCCCACGAATATGATAGCACAATCAAGCCGTTTTTTGTTGTTTTTTTAATTAAATGTCTACAATAATCGCGAGGTTATTAACTATATAACTATAATAAAAACACAAGCCTAAATCTTTTTTGAAAAACAAAAAATCGTATTTACATTCCCTCGGAAAAGTTTCCTTTTGGTGGAGAAGGCATCCTCGTTTAGTATGAATTTCTTCCCTCCAATCCACGTTTTTAAACTTCAAAACAGGAAAAAGACACACGAGGGGCCAAATATGGAAATTATTTTCCGCCTTATGGGGGATGGATGACCAACTCGTACCCTAACAAGTGCAATTTGGCCATTTCGGCGGTCGATTTGGGCATGAAACTCTTGTTTTTCCATTTTAAAAACAGTGTTGGAACGACCATTTTAATTACCTACTAAATGTCAGCTACGCTTCGTTTTTATGATATGCTTTAACTAATAATTTGGATAATTATTTTAGCAATTGAAAATTAACCACATTTATTAAACAAGCCTCGTGTTTTATGTATGCATATACCAATAAAGGCTATTTGGTAGGTCGACGGGTATATTGAATAAAGTGATAGAGGATGTCATTGAGATCGATTTAATCATGCAAGATAAAATATTAGCGAAATCTAACGGTTTTCAAGATATGAGCGATCTTCTACTTTTTCATTTTTTATTAATTTTAACCTAGAGATTCTGTTCTATTTATTTGACTGCAATTCTGTTTGATCAATTAAGTGAGAGTAATTTTTATCGGCTTTGCGATCTGTAATGTATTTTGAATAATTAATTGATTCGATAACCGATAAAAAGGTATATAGGTGCAGTTTTGCTAATGAATAAATGTTACGATCCCTTTCAAGTAACAAGTTCTAATTGTTTTAACACATAAAGGTAAAATTTTATCTAGCATTAAAAGTGTCCCTCTGCACAAATGCTTTCACGTGTTTTTAGGAATGGAAATACAATGGAAATGTTTATTCAATGATATGAAGAAGGAATTGTTTGTGCAAAACAAACAAATTAGTTTTATTGCAAAAAACACAAAATAAAGAGTTCTCTTTAACATAACACTTTAGCAAAGATAAAAAGGCGCACATGTTCACACCTCATCTTTGATTATGTGTAACGATGATACAATTGATACTGATGTTTGATTTGAGTCTACGTTTAGGTTATATCTGACTGCTCCAAGGAACACATGGGACAGCAGTTAGGCCCGTTCTGGTTCCGTGTGAGATTCCCCTTTTTTCAAATCTATAATCTTGAAAGTTAATTGATTGATTTATTCTGCTACTTTGTGGACACTTTTTATCGATAATATGCAAACACCATGCCATTTCCAAACGGTTACACTTCGGATAATGTCATCAATTTTTGTGTTTAAAACGAATCTTAATCACCCTTATCAGTGTAATAAAATAATGTACTGAAGCTTTGTCTCACAAAGTTTAAATTAAAATTAAACTTACGGAATTGATTCTGCTTGCAGTTTGCACTCCTCACCAATTTTTAAACTTCAAGCTTCTGCTTTCCCTCGAAATTTAAAAATGTTCTCTAAGTTTCACTTTGATAAAATTTTAATTATGAATGAACCAAGGAAGAGATTAATTATTAATTCATCCATAACATTTTTTATGTATGATCGCGCAAAATTGTTGACTAGAGTAAACGATTTTGGTGATTTTTTATTTCGTTCCATATAAATTCTTGGAACAGAAAACTAGGGGTTTTTTACTAATTTTGAAAAAAAATTACTCATTCTTCAAGTTCATCTTTAGATCGTTTGTTTATGTACCTTAATTTATAACTTTTTATAAGGCTGGCCAATTTTCAATTTTTGCTTAAATACGTATATACAAAATAATAATTTTTTTAGGCTCATTGCTTGTCTTCCTGATTTTTTTGGAATTGTTGTTTGGAAAACAACAAAAGGATTTAAAAAAAATAAAACATCCATAAAATTAAACTTCCAGAAAAAATAAAATAATTTAAGCATTTTGATAGTTATTTAAATAGTTAAAAAGAATGAACGAAATTTACGCAATAATTATCCAAAGTGGATTTAGAAAAACTGAAATTCGTAAATATTTAACCATATTTTTGTACATCAATGATTAAGTTTATAAAAAATATTATTATTATAGGAATTATAAAATTTAAACACAAGAAACACTGCTCGAAAAATAAAATGAACAAAAATAATTTTCAAAAATATAAAGAATTTTTTAGTACATTATTCCCATTATTCGTTATTCACCAGTTCTCGCTATTTTTTCGAATAAACCATCAACCAAAATCAAAATCACTATTAAAAGGTCACTTACCTGAGCCGTGACGTGTTTGTAGTGCCAATTCAAGGAAGCGTGTAGTAGTTGATCCAAAAATTAAATATATATCTGTCCAATTATATTTTGGGGATTCCATTACATACAAGGAACACTTTTCCTGGGCGAAAAATACGAAATCATGATATCACCGAGCAATAAATTTTCTCCCAACGTAACATAATGAACTAGCATGAGAAGGAGTTTCTTTATCTACGTTGATGTAACTCGTCTCCGTTCCGCACGTATAATAAATCACTTTTCGTAAAGGTGCTGTTCACGTGTTAGCGAAATTAAGAAACGACCAATACTCTCAAGATAAAGACAACGAGACCTACTACGGCCAAAATTATTTTTATTTTCCTCTTCAGATGAATATCGATGACACGCTTTGCCTGAGAGCACGCAACCGCCCGTTCGCGAAATCCTCGAACGCTTATCTTCGTGTGAAGTACTTGTTCATAATGCCGCTTAGCATGAGAATGATAAAGTGCCAAATAAAAGTCGTGCTCTAGGAAAGTTTCGACGTGGCGTAAGAGCATCATTATGAAATTTTACATGCCATACCACGTAAATTTTACGATGGCCTACATGAAGACTGAAAGGGAATGAAGGTGTTTACAGTATTCTAGGATAGGTGTTATAAACATGTTTAATACGTAATTATACCTAGTACTTTTTAGATCAATTTGGCTTGAGTGATTTTTAATACTTTTACGAAATTGCTGCAGATAAATTTTACTAGAAGCCTGCAAGGATGTCACCGTGTAAAAAATAACGCTACAAACAAAAATGTCGCATAGTCAACGCTCGAGTTCGATTAGCGTGTTTATAGTTAATTTTAGGAGAGACTAAAATGGCAAGCTAAAAATAGAAACTTAAATAATTAGCTCAATATTTGACCAGTCAACCGTTGGTATCCTTCTTAATTGATTAATGAAAAAGGTTTTTTTTTTATATCTTTTCTTTTACTTTTTATATCGTTAAAAACTCACAGTTAAAAAGTTAATAAAATTAGATTTAAATTATTTTTAAGAATAAAGTATATTAGTAAATGAATTGATTAAAGAGTTTCTTTAACACAGGGAAATACAAAGTGTTATTTTAAGTGGGGCTTTTAAGAATACGATTTCGTATGGATTCTTAAAAACCAAGTAAAGAAATCGGCTTAGATTAACCAAATGACTGTAATTTTACAACTTCAAACTGAGTGGTGGGGCCCACATCGGGCTTAAAATATTTCATTAAAGTTACGTTTAGGTTTAATTCATTGAAAGTTAAACTAAAATTTTCTTATTTCGGTCTGTAATCGCTCGGATTATTCACTTGCAGCATTGACTGAAAATGCACTAGTCAAAGATCAAAACTAAAGTGTATGTCAATCGTTGACCAAAAGTTAGTGATCATTTTTTCGCCATTTCACAGAGTGACTTTACTTCAACCCTTTACCATAGAGAATTCAAGTTATTAACTTGCATCCTATAAACATTTTTAAATGTTTTTCATCCATGTGTATTCACATTCATAGATAAGAAATGGACTTTCCCTGTTGTTTAAAATCTTCCTTGTCAAAATGCGAATTGTTTTCAACATACAAGGATAAAAAGGATATTTGTTTAAGTTTTCCCAAGAAGTTTTCCGAACTGTAGAAATATATGATTTTTAATATGATAAGAATAATTTCTAAGTATATTCCAAGTAGGTATAGGCAACAGCTCCAGAAATATGATCTTTAATTTCAATTTACAACTATAACTTATAAAGTATATTAAAAATAAATTTTAACAAAATTAATGCAATAGAATATATTTAATACGAAATAAATTTTAATAACTTTAACATTAAAATTTTACTTTTACATTTAATAAAGTCAACATTAAAATAAAGGCCATAATCAGCCTTAAATTTTAATGCAGCCAAGTTTTTTGTTAACTTAGCCCAATACAACAAAAAAGGATCAAGAAAGTTAACATAAAATTTGTTATTATGAATTAAAGAAAGGATCTCGTAGCAAATAATAAAATATTTGTTCTCCAATATGAAATAATACTACAAATACGAGTGCCTGTTGCAAAACATACCTGAGATTAATTGATCTTGAGTTCAAGAATGCGTGCAGATGTTATTGCAAAGCAATTTATATGAAGTTATGCCTACCGAATTAACCAAAGCTATCCACTCGATTTTGTTACTATAAAATCGAAAGAAATTATAAGGACGTAGAAAATATTTTGTCCATTTAAAACGTTTATAGTGGACAGTGATTGAAATAATCGTAGGTAATAATCATAAAGCTTTGATAAAGTGCTTCTCGCAGACTTTTGTAATGCGTGAACATTTGCGAACGGCCTCATATGAGACCATCAAAGACATGATTGTAAGCCGTGCTGCAGGTGAAGTAGGTAAGGTAGCCTCGAACTGAATTTCCTTTTTTGTTTCTATATAAAGCTTGTGACGCTTTCCACATTCTAATAATTTCCGTACTTACAATTTAATGTAACAATTTTTTATACAATTCGAGGAAAATTTTAGTCAGAAGATAGTTAAAAAGATTATCTAACAATTCAGAACGCTCTACCAAAAAATATTTGCTCCCATGTAAATATGTTCTTACCGTAATCGTCGAATTCAATGAAATAAATTAAGCCTAAAATAATCTAATTAATTTTAATAAAAAGTCGATCCCTACGAATCCCGAAAAAAATATGCAATTCGTTCAAATTATTAACAAAAATTAGAAGAAGTAAAAGTGAGATAAGCTAATTTATTGCGGTTTTAGAAAATACTTCAAAAATTACCCATAGGAGCTGACTACAAAATCCAAATAAAAATTTATATTATCAGAAAAAATAGTAGAAATCCTCACTACTTCTCTAAACACTTTCCAAAAGAAATTTCTGTTTATCCTTTCTAAACTAAAAAATGTTTATTGGAAAAGTATTTTTTATAAAAAAATTATTAGTTTTAAAAATAAAGTTAAACTAAACAATTTATAAAATTTATATCACATTGCATTGTCTTTGTGTTTATAAAAGTATAGAAAATGTTGTTTTTTTTAATGTGTACATTTAATTCACTCAAAAATGTTATCTAATTGAATATTTGTTTTTATGATTACAGTCGAACATCTATCAAAACTCTATTGCATCTTTTGTATTTGATGAAATTAATTTGATCATAACAAAAGTCAATCCGTGTATATTTGATTATAGACACCGACACCGACAATGCCGAAATTATAAAGATTACTTTCCAATTTCATGTTGCCTGTAAGTAATAATGACAATAATAAATTCGGTTTTTTTCTAAATAGTGAATATAAAATGGGTGAATAGTGCATATTATAATTTACTTGAATTATATTTAAAAATGGCAAATAAATTGAGGATATTGCACTAAAAACCTAAACGATCAGGGCAGGGTCGTGGCCAGATGAAGATAAATAGTACAACTTTTGAACCAGGGGTGGGTTTTGTTTTATCAACAAATCGATGAAACATGAAACCGATGGTGACCTGATTTCCCTTGCGATTTCCTACAGCAATTTGAGGTTGTTAAGCACACCTCTGCGAGTCAATAAGGAATGCTGCAAGGAAAGTATTTGGGTGTAATTATTTCTCCAGCAGTATCGATTTAATTACTATGCACCGCCGACTTCACTACCACCGGGGTGAACCGGGTTCGCGTGTCGACTTCCATAATGCGCTCAGTTTGCAACTTCTTGAAATCATATTACAATAAATTGATTTGAAACTTTTACCATGCAGTTTTCTATATTCTGAATTTTTTTTGGAGTAATTCTTTAGTAAAAGGAACAATATACGGGGTCCAATTAATATAATAAAATTTTAGTGTCTGTCTGTAAGTTTTTTTTTTGCTTCGATATTAAGAGGACTAATAAATTATACGAGGCGGAGACGAAATTCTACACTTTTCGAATTTTTTTCTGTCTATCTGTATGTATGTTTGTTTGGGACAAGTTGGCGTCAAAAAAGTGATTATGAAAATAAACATTTAAGGAAGCAATCTGCATTTTGTTTTATCAAAATCGGACAACTATAAACGGAGATACAGCTTGACCTCTCTGCTATTGCCCGTTCCCATCCATGCTGACTGGTTTGGAGAATTTTATAAAGGTAATACCTGATTCTAAAGATGCGTGTTGGAATGTAAAATATTCCCAATTTCACGCGAACGAAGTCGCGGGCGATCGTTAGTACAATATAAAATGGAAATTATTCGAAAAATTGACTTGCCCCACTTTCAAAATAAACGATTCAACTATTGAAAAAATGTGCACTGTGGAAATAAATTTTACTTATTACCAGTTCTTCCTGGGACTTCTTATAGCAAGAATATCATGTTTGTATGCAATGTACTTTATTACATTCATAATTTCACTAAATTCCATACTAAATTTTCATTTTACGTGCGGGTCCAGCGAGTTTTGTTATTTCGAAGTGTACTCGAAAACCTTACGTATTAGATTTTTTTAACGTTTAAGTTTAATTCATCAGCTGAGTTTTTTATATTAGCTCTGCTAGGAATTAAATTTATTTTACGATCGATGTAATTTTGATTGATATGGACTAAGTAATTTATATTTTATTTTTTCTCTGTCAGCTGTACATTAAGAATTTTTCAATGTAACTTAATCTAGGAGATTAAAAATCATTATATATTAAATTTTACTGATTTAAATCGATAATGGAAATGAGTGCTTTATTCGGCTCAGGAAACATTTGTATTATGAAAAATATGAAATTAATGTTAAATCAAGGCTATTTAAATCTGCGAGTAATCTCTTCCCTTTATTTTTCTAATTTGTGGATTCATGATATGTGAAAATGCAACAGTTTTCATTTGAAAAACAGAAAGAGTAAATATATAAGATGTTTGGGTAATCGATAAAAATACTAAGCTATAAAACTTTTATAGTTATTCACAGTTGCTTTAATAAACAAAAATAGAATTTTAACTGGTATTAAAAATGTCGCTGTTTACAGGTGTTATCTTGCACTTTTGTGAATTTTTCTGATTTTTCAGAAGCATTTAACTTGAAATATCGTTTCTTTCTAATTATTTGATTATTTGAGTTAAAGGAAAAGTTTTTGAACCAATCAATCATTTACTAACGCAGAATGTACTTCATTCTATTCGGAACCAGAGTGTTAAAAACTGCATACGCATTAGAAACATGTCTTGGGCATGTTCAGATCTTTAAATAAGACACATCATTTCAGGATAACGTACTCGTAATTGTGCAGGTAAAATTATAGACTTAATAGTTTAATAGAATTAAGCTGTATTTAAAGAAAAGGGATAACAACCTCCATAGTTTTTTAACACCCTACTGATATAGTTGTAAAAGCATGAAACAAAAATTGTTATTTTGCAACAAAAATTTATAAGTGTGAAGATATTAGAAAAACACAAACTTTGCGTGGTCATATGCATATTTTGAGAAATTTCCTTCAATCATTAAAAAATTAGGCATGTAAAACTATCAATATCAGCGGTGAAAAATCAAATATTGATTGAATAATATCCCAAACAAATGAACCCGGCCAATAATGAGTGATATGATTATAATAACAAAGTGGATGTAGTAAGGTCACTTATTTAAATTTTGTTACTTTAAGCATTAAAAGGGTACAAATATCTAAATCAGTCAAACATCGAATTATTGCAAAATTTAATGCATCTTGTCTCAAATCTGTTACATGTAATTAAAAAATTTGCAAAGTGGGACTAAATTCATAGGATTTATCAATTTATAAGAAGCAACATGTTATTTGAGACAATTGGTGAAATTAGTTAACATAAATAATAAATGAAAAGTTTCAGAACAAAAATGTTCTTAGCTGAAAGTTGTAAGTAAGATTTGTTGAAATCTTTTTTTTAATAAGAAGGCGTTTATCAAATAAAAATGTTGATTTAAAAATCCCACGTTTTTTTTAGTTTATTTCTAATTTTATGTCCACTTCTATTCCACATCTCAAAATCATAATGCAATAAAGCGAAGGTCAAAACAAGAAAAGTAGAGCATGTAGAAATTCTACACCGCCTATAGTACAAATTTTATTTTGCTTTTGACAAAAACTCCAATAACTTCAGAGAAGAAGCATAAGACTTTTATCTACTCTTACGATAGCATTTAAATTAATATAATAACGAAAAATATATAAATAATGCGAGTTTTTCTAATGTACACAGTAAAAGTAGCGAATTTGGTTTTATGTTGAAAAAAAAAATATAAAATATGTATCAAACAAGTTCAGAATATAATTTAAATTATAATTAAAAACATATCATAAGTGGAAAGCACCTTAGTAAAGGAATACTTTTGTCCTAAGGCTCGGAATCTAAAAATTCTATTAAAGCCATAATTACTGAAAAAAAAGAAAATCGTGCCGATATTAGAATTTTATTTAGAACTACAGGTATGCACTTTAACAAAAATGTTTTTATTCGATCAGACGCGTTAGGAGAATTTGCATATTTGTATATAATTCTCTCAACTCTTTTTTTTTTACAGAAAACTCCGCATGGCTAAGACAGTATTTAGAACTATTGAGGAGCAGACACGGGACAGATGGATAAGAGAAGTTCGTTCAGAAGGGGTTTTTGCCCAATGGAAAGCGTATCGACAACATTTCAATCATTAGATACAGTCAGAGCACTGCACCAAACAGTAGTTTCACTACGTGCAGCGTTGGAAGAAGCCAAGTCGGAAATACAACGGTTACGATCTCAAATAAGCACTCAAACTGATATTAAAGAAGGTGCCAAACAGCGCGAAAAATTAGAAAAAGAATTAGATCCTTCAAGCTCTCACGTCAAAGCTACAGATATTACTCATGATGGCATTCAACGCGACAAGCCACCCATAGAGACAGCTATCACAGGAGAAGAGCCACCACAAGTCGTTAAAGAAACTAGTTTGGACGTGGTTAAGCTAACACCACTTCCAGAAGAACAGTCAGCTTCAAATTCTTATCGGGTCTCCTTCAAAGAACCTACAAAATCCGAGAAGCGATCAAATATTTCTGTGGTTCCTGATATAAGTGTAGTTACTTATCCAGACTCCGACGACCCCAGCAAAATGGCCTCTAAGATAGATGTGAAAATTAAAGTTATGTCCAACATAAAGGTCGACGGCTCCAGGGCGGAAACTAGTTCAGCTAGTGAGCCAACCGATGATGGGGATCAAGATTCTAAAACAACAAGCAGCACTGGAATTCACATAAAATCAAAGGATACAACAGAAGTTAAAAAGGATGCCTTTGGTGATTTTGGAGTATCCCATTCCAAGGAGAAAGAAGGAGAAGAATATCAATCGGAAAATGATTCCGTTTTTATCGAAGAAACACAAACATCAGCATCGGAAAATGTTAAACCAAAAACTTTGGACAAAGACCAGGAGGTTAAAGAAGAAGTTGATGATATTGAACTTATTTTTTCCTCTGAGGAAAATCGAGAACCTATTCAAGAAGACCTAGTTTCTATTTCTGAATATGACCCGTGGCAAGCTGCTGGCAGTTCAGGCACACCAGTCTTGGTAAAATTTGCTTCATTACCATCTGAGGAAGACTCTACGAAGCAATCAGGAAAAGAAACCAAAATACCAATTTCAACGACTTGTGATGCCTTTTATGAAGTAGATACCCTATCTTTTCCTCATGAGAAGAGTCTAGAAAGTACAGAGAGTTTTGATAATCAGTCAACTCAAAAATCATCGAGCTTAGATAAGGAAAATGATAGTCGAAGAATGGAAAGAAACTCTCTCAGTAGAGACGAAAGCTTAGATTTCTTCGATAATCGAGATGCCTCTGCTATAGGACGAAAGTGGACCAACTGTAACGTTTTGGTTGAGACTGATATATCTAAGTGCGGTATTATAGAGGAACAAACAAGCTTCGAGATGTACAGACGTAATACCTGTCCTAATCCACCAGCTTATAGGTATAAAAAATTCCTCCTCGAGAGTATTTTGATATTTCTTGAGTTTACAGGCCAATAATGACTCGACACACACCGTCACGCTTAGGCTCAAGGCTGTGTCGTCGTGGAATTTATGGAACTGTAGCTCCTGCATTACATCCAGGTCCTGCTCTTAATGAAAAAATTGGCCCAAAAAGAAGCAGTTCAGCACAAACAGAAATATCTGCACTTCCAGATTTTTGGAAATCTGAGAGTCAACTGAATGGAAATCGGTATCACACTGGTGGTCCTTGTACATTGCCCTCAAAATTTGTGCCAACTTCAACAGCGGGATGTCCAAAGCACACTTTAAGGTTAGTTAATATTGCGTTACGTTGTGTTATAATAAGTATTTGAAAATTAATTAATTGCAGAACATGTTTTTCCGCATACTTAAAATATTTAAATGTATTATACAAAGCAGGAAAGTGTGAATTTGATTCGCATTCTCAATGCTCCTTGCATCCTTGAATCTAATTTAAATACACCTTTGAATTCCCTTTATATTTTAGTAATCTTCACATGAACGATAGTTGTTTTGAAATTTTCTTGAACAAAAACTAGTTTAAGGAATTTTTAAAAAAATGCCTTAAATTATCAGGAGCAATTCGAATTTACCAAATTTTATTTTAGATTAAACTTAGAAAGGAAAGAGAGGGACTAGGAAATATAATTCTTAACCAGTTTTTATATTGTGTTACGGCATCCGCAAAGTACCCATGAAATTAATAAAAAATACCCCAATCACGTTATATTAACCATATTATAGAAACTTAATACAACCCATAACCATCACTTATTGACAAATTATTTAAAGTGCAGTCATGCCTCCAAGTTACGTAGGTGGTGAGATCTGCAATAATCGCGTTAGTAGAATTTTGCGTGACTCTAATTAAAATTTTGCGTTCTACATATCCATAATAGTTGGGTCATTAAGGTCTATAAAAAAACAGTTATTTGGTAAAAACTATAATTTGTATCTATTAAAATAATTATATCACTGTTATTTTGAAGTTGGCGGCGTCATAAAATCATGAAACCTGGCGTGAGCTGAGAGGTAAATGAATGGGTATAAATCTCTATTAAGTTCCTTGCATCTATATATTAAAAGACATCTAACAGCAGCTAATCGCAACGAATTTCTGAAACAGTATAATTACTGGATATGCTGCTACTATCTGCAATTCGGTGGCTGTAAGCCTGCCTACCCCTGACTACAATAATAATATAATATAATTCTTAACACCTGCTTTAACCAGAAGCAACGCGAATTTAGTCAAGTGTCCTTATTACTTCAAAGATTGGGAAGTATTCTATGAAAGCTTTATTTAAAAAAGCAATCTATTATAATGCTAAATTTTCTTTGTCTAATTATTCCCAATTTGATTCAGTGCTAAATAAATCAGAATTTTCATCTTAGACACCTTCGACCCTTTCTGCAAAAACACATCCAAGGAGTTTCCAACCACAGAGTAAATGTTATATAGATTTATAATTTATATTATTCATCTTTTTATTGTAAGCTTGACTCAATTAACACCATAAACTGACATTATATCACTATGTAATTTCTAAATGAACAAGGTTCTTGTAAAGTATGGCATCGATCGATCTCTTAGCAGTGCGCGGGTGTATCATTCCAGGAATTTTAGACTCAATTCTCACCTTGACTCTGGCCTTCGTTAGCCTTTTCCCAAGTCTAACAATAATCCCTTAACTAAGCAGCAATGTTTGGCCATTTGAGGTATGAACTAGCGTAAGAAATTGTCGTGACGACGTTTAAGAAAAACAAAGTAATTCAATTTCATGAAATTACTGTACGTAGCGTGACAAAAGCCCATTTCCACACCTGTTGATAGCGTTTCATTCAGAAACTTTAAAAACAATTTAAAAGTCATGGAAGCTTTTCTTCTGGTTTATCAATTTTCTTTAAGGTACACTTTTTTTCAATTTAATTTAATCTGATATCTGTAACTGAACAATGAAATGACTATTCCAAATACGATTTAACAAATTGAATTTGTTTGTAATTGACTGAAATGGTTTTAATTCCTCTACATAAAATAATCGATTTTAGAATATCAGAAAGAACTCAAGAGGCTAGAAGGGTGCTACTGAGTGACATCAATTTCACCAGCATGGTCCCAGAATTATCTCGTTCCGCGGACCACTTGTGTCAGGATGAGAGGCGCCAAGAGCAAGTCAACAAACAGGTTACACGGTACTACAAAGGGAACCTTTTAAAGACTCCTGACTACGCTTTAAAAGGGTGAGCGACCAAAAAATTGAATAATGCATCGCAATTGACGCCCTTTTATTTTAGAATAACTCCCAGCGCTAGCATGACTTCCCCAGGCGTGTCACAGTGGACAGTGAATGAGAGTAGCTTCGGCACTCAAACGATACAAACTGGAGAGTCTTGGGGTAAACGTGGAGACTCTTTTGATTCATGCAGAAGCTATTCCACAGATTCAAGATGCAGCGGTCTAGATCCACATCACAGATCTAGAAGTGTTCCATCAATTCGTTGCGTAATTTGTAAACAATCCCATGCTGGACACGGAATCAGAACTTCGGAAAGTATGCACTATACCCCACGTGTTACGTTTCAGGGTAACCATGTAATATGGATATATGTTATATTATTTATGCACATATATTTGTCATTCTAGAGCCTACTTGTAAAGTCCGAGGATCCTTACCTGACTTAAGACATGAGTGTTTCTGTTTGAGGAGATATACGGGCCGACCATTTCCCGTAAATAGAGACTCCAGTGGCTCAACTGAAAGTCTTTTAGATGAAGCCGAAGCTTTTGTCAGGAAATCGATGGATAGTTCTCTAATGGCCGAAGATATTTCTGCTAAACGGCCGAATTTAAGAAGGATGTCTGAAAACGACATCCAAAGAGGTTAGCAAAATTTAATTTTCCCATTATAATACAAAGCATTTGAATACCTCATTACAGCTTCGCATATTTTGAAAATTATACACCATAAAACACAAAATACAAATCCATAAAATACAAATATTTAAAGTAGTTGTATGTACACAAATTTATCAAATTTAGAGTAATGCTGAACTGAACTGAATTTTACACGCATTTGTATGTACATATGCCTATGGATATGTAGGTGAAATCTTTTGCTCCACGAATTCCAAAACTAAACATTTATGTAAAACTATTTGCATTTAAACTGAGGTTGGGATCTTAAAGAGTAAACTAAATCGATACTTTCATATTTTTAAAATAAATGTTTTTAGCATTTTAACGTAGTCCTTCACGAAAACTCCGAATTAAACGGTGGGACGTCTACATACTCCACTGTAAATCTGATAATAATAAATCAAATAAGTAATAAATTAAAAAAAAAAACATTTTCCTAACATTTTCTAATATTTGAATATGAACTATTTTTCGAAAGTATTAGACCGAAATATCTCCTTAATCCCCTTTAGCTTTGTAGTTTAAATCTTTTTCAATTTTCGGAGCATTCTCAAGAATTACTTGATCATGGAGTGTTGATTAAGGGAAATTTATTTACTACTATTGGTATATTGCACGAAAATTTCTAAAAAGATCTTCATTATACTTAAAATGTATACTTGTCTCTCTGCCGCTCTACCTGCTTTTTATTTATGTTTTTGTTTTTCTCAGATGCAATTAGACTAATATAAATGATTTTTGTTTTCATAAAAAGATCTCAAGAATTTTTCACATCATTACAACTTTGCCTGTTATGTCCTTTCCAACTAACTCCAGATTATGATGGAATTTTCAGAAACAAGCCTAAAAAAATTTAGGATATATATTTTTCTATTATTCCGCATTTACAGAATGAGTTTCAATTTAAATTTAAATAAATGACTTTTAGCCCATTTATACTAGTGCACTAATTAATTCCACCTTAAAACGTTTTTACATGCTTGTAGAAATTTTAAATTTCATCTAATGTATCAGTCAAATAAAACCCATCAGAAAGAACTTAAAGAAAAATTAAAAATGTCGTAAACCCAAGCTCAGTTTTATTGTATTTATTAAAATAATTGTACAGACTGTCTCGTAGTTAATGATGCCGAAAAAAGGAGTTCGTTGTACATATCCATAAAATTACAAGCCAAATTGATATACAATAGAATCTTGATTATCCGAGCCATTCATTATGGACTGACAGAATTGAAAAAAAACTATTTCTATGACAAAATCAACGTTCATTCATTAAAAGATTTATGTAAATCATACACAAACAAGTAAATTGTACTTTGCTACTCTATGTCATTGCTTAAAACGCTTTATAGAACTAGCTGTAGAGGTAATTATAAGCTCAGATAACCCGGACACCATACGCGTGAAAAGTAGAAAACTAGACCTTACCTCGGTAAATTCCAAAATCAGTTAAAGGAAACTATGAAAATCGAGGTTTTCCAGTATTATGTTAAAACGTCATATTAATTATATTGATCGTATATTAATTTCAATAACTCTGTTTTATTTACCTAATTAAAAGACTTTATTTATTTACTTACAAATTATATATAATAAAATATCCCCGTTAATTTCTTACAATAGTATCTAACAGCCGGTAAGAATAAATTATAAAATACTAAATATAAACAGCCAGATGGTGGTATAAATTAATATTAGATCAACATACAATGTAGATCTATTGTTTAATTTTTCAGATTTTATTCCATCGAAACAATCACTGCCCTTTTTGCCAAAAACTGCAAAATGTCTCAAACCAGGACATTTAGCAAAAGTGATATCCAAAAATGGAAGAGTTGTTGTTGGAAGAGTGAAGTACGTTGGACCTCTAATTTCGAATAAGTCCGGTGAGCAATCACCAGATGATCTTTATGTAGGAATTCAACTGCAAAGTAAATGTGGTGATTGTGATGGCACCTATGAAGGAAGAAGGATATTTGACTGGTATGTATTGGTAAATAAGGGCCTCATATTGATCCGACAAACTTAACAAGAGTGTATTATCCTGTTATTGACCTATATCTTAAGGTGAATAAAAATCACATAAAGAAATTATTTTTCTTATCCCGGTTCGCGTATCCCCGAATAAGTAAAGTAAAAATAAGTTGAGGAGTATTACAGCTTTACAACACGCTACATCAAATCGTTAATAATAGGCTCAATTTGAAAACTATTTTTCATTTTATATTGTATATAAGTAGACAGTAAACTCCCTCTCTACCAATAGAGTGAACTGAATAAAGTTTAATTTTTTCTGTTCATGCGTTATCCTCTAGTGATTGCTATTAGCACATTTTGGAAACCATAAAACTCTATAACTCTACCCATGAAAATCTTAAAGTAATTGTATCTACTATGAAAGTAAAAACAAACGTAGTAAGAAACTGGTAAAATGTATTCATGATTAAGAGCGCAGGTTGTTAATATACGAAATAAAAATCGCGTAAGCATAGTGTGAAAAGAAAGTGATTTGCACTATTTCAAATAAAAAACCAAAAAAAAAAGCAAAAAAAAATAGTTATCTAGGCAATGTTGAGTCAAAACAAACATATTTAAATGTAAAAATGAAATAGGCAAGACTATTTATAATATACACTTAGCCCTCGACATACACGGCATTCAAATTGCACGATTTTGGTTTTACACAGTTGAAGAAATTCAGAAGAATTTCTATTTACACAGCACTTGCATTTTACACATCAAACGCAAAAATTTCATTACGTATCTATGTATTCTTATTCTTACAGAAAATTCATAACACTGTTGCATATGAATTTGTTAAATTTATTACATATATGTACGTATATTTGTTGTAAATGTGAAATCTGAATTCGCATTGCACAATTTCAATTTACACGGTATTTTTGATGATCCATTCTGCGGTGTAAATCGAGGATTAGGTGTATGTAAATTCTAATTTACTCGAATATTATCGGTTATCTATTAAATGCGTTTGGATACAAATACTTACACGCCAAATTACGTACTTTGAAATTAAGAGAACGTAATAATATTACAAATTGTGTTCTTTATTTTCAGTGAACCATTACAAGGCCTATTTGTCCCATTCAAAAAAGTCGTTATGGCATGGACAGCTTGAACATTTTTCCAATTGGCAAGCATTGGAATTAAGTAAAAGAGGCGGCAAAAATTGCAGATCACCAAATAGATTATTGTGTAATAAAATAAACTTCTTAAACATGCTCAAAACCGAATTAATAAGAAGACATTTCTCAGATTTTAGGTATCGCAAAAAGTAAGTCTGATCCAACAAAGTTTATAATCAATGGAAATAACGACATTTATAGAAGTATAACAAAAGAGCTGGAATAAGATCTTAAAGGGCTTCAGAATTTAAATTATGATTTTTAATTAATTTTGTATACATTATGAACATTTTGGTTATATATGTACGTAGCCATAAATGATCAGAGTTAAGAAGTAACAACAAGTTGATATTTTAAGCATAGAGAAAAGAATTTCGAAATTATTTGGTATTTTTAATAGCTATTATGAATATTTTGAACACTTTTTCTCTATACCCACATAAAATCATTTTTCTTTCGAAAACTGAAAATCACATGATTTTTTTACTTTTTAAGAATTGTAAATAAATTTACAAAATTTATTTCTATTTTAATATATTTAAAATATAAAAATGTAATGAGCCGTTTTCATAAGTACGATAAATTTAAATTTGATAATCATTCTGGAAATGAGTCCATTAATTCTTATTTTTATTTATGCTGATAAAATATTATGGTATAAATAGCCATAAGGTTATCAATGAAACTTTATATTTTGGATTAAAATTGTAAATACATTTAAATGCAAGATATAATTGGAAAATTAAAAAAAGTAGGACTCATACTACTTCCAAAAAATGGCTTTCATTCAAAACTGTTTGATCAATCTGGCACAAGGAACTTCAATCAGATCGGTCAGTCTGCAAGAAAACCAAACAAAAAAGTAAGAAATAATTTCTTCTTTCTTAAAACTTTGTTCAAAGCACTTGTGATTCGTTTTGTTCAACTTCCAAATCGTAATTATTACACTTTTTATATGTACATACATACATATGTATACACTAAAATCAAACTTAAACTTTGTGAGTCTGAGAGACTCTTTGTATAATTATGTTATGTTTAGGCTGTCATCAGATTATTTATTAGCAATGTAGAGACCGAGAAATACTCAAACAATATCATCACTAGCCTTATGCATAAAATGTTTAAAATCGCCATTTATTCCTCACCAATTTATTCATACTTTTGTAAACAAACAATCTCTTTTAAGTACTTTAAGATTTAGGCCACATACAATCGAAATAACTTCCAGAATTTAAGGAATAAGTTTAGAGTCTGGTTTAAAAAAAGGTGTGAACTTGTATAAATTCTGTTTATAAATGGTATTTTTTTACACGGTTTCGAAAAAGCTGTTTAATTTAATTGAAGGCAAAATATGTCCATGATGAATAAAATATTTCGATTGATGCTAGTGATTCCTGAATTTGTGAACATTACACTTTAAAAATTGAATTACGTTTAAAATTTTAGACTAAAAGCTATTTTAATATCAAATCCTGAATACTGTTGGCGAATTAGTTATTACGATTGTGTGTAGCCGACCACAAATTTTTTTTCAATTATTTGTTGTTGAAAGCATTTTTATTTTTATCAATTACACAATTTTAGTTTATAATGAAGATACAAATTGTGTGTCGAAAATGTTTAATTCTTAAGCAAGCAATTACATGGACACATAAATGAAGCCTATGAACAAGAATTGTATAGAAGGGACTTACGCTGAAACTATTGAATTGAATTGATTTGGATTAATAATTGAGTTTCCAAGGAAATAATTGTGACTGTATAGCATTTTATGCTATACGAATAAAATAGAAGACTGAGGGCTGTTTTCATCAGTTTTATAGATCTCGGTTAACTTCGCGGAGTAAACATCCATTGACCAACTAACATTGCAAGATTATATAAGAACTAGTAAAGATCTAGATCTGTTCAAAAAACGAAATTTATTATTTAAATAACCTAGAATTTCGTAAACATGACCTTCAAAATCTTTAGCGTTTTAGCAGACTCAGAATTTGCTTGAATTTGAACATATCAGTAAAATATAAATATATATTTAATTATATAATAAATTTCAACTGTCATTACAAAAACATTATAAACATTCTAATGTCTAGCAAGGCAACAAATTATCACTGAAATAAAAAAAATATCAAGATTATTACTCGCATTTATTGATATTGTTTTATACCAAATGCGAAAATCTGGTGAAATCAGCCCTAACTACTATTATTTTTGCATTTAAAGCAAATCAACAAGTCAACAATCGATCGATTTCGATCCATACAACATTGACTATGTTTTGAGAACATTAAAAACGAGCAAGATAAGAGTATTTAAAACAATTTATATGCCTACTAAACTAAATAAGAAGCTTGTATGTACTATATCTACAGAAATTCAGTAATAATATTATTTAATTACTTTCAAACATGGTTAAAACGTAAAAGACATAAAGCATAAACGTAATTCGAATCGTTTAAATTAGAAACAAGAAAAACAATTGCTACTCAACTAAAAAACTATAGATTTTTCCAAGTAGTAAAGTGGGGATGAAGGTTTTTATTGAAACTTTTAGTCCTTTTTTAAAAATTGAAAATGTTTCAAGTAATTCAAAGTTATTAAAAAGTCGGCTAAAATACAACGTGTTTTACGTTAATCGTTAAGAGTTGAGAGCCAAATTTTCTGAATTTTTAAACATTATTTTAAGCTGGTTTTTCATATCTGGTGTAAAATATTACACTTTCACTTTTACAATTTCTTAGAAAATGTTTAACTGGTTCGTTTTGGCCTTAATCTTTTGACCTACGTTTTTACGAAAAAATGGCTTAGTTAGTTAAAAGTTATGATACTTGGTATTGCAATAGGTAAATTGCCGGGTCTAATAATAAAGTATAGTGTTAACACGTTCATGCCAGGAATTCTTTGTAAACACTCACTGCGTAGGGGACATATAGGATTTAACCACAAATTGTGCGTTTACCCCCCTACCGGTGTGATAATTTGTTTCTTATCTTATTCAAATTTTTACAAAGCTGTTTTATAGCCAAATTTTTTGAAAAATAATTTCTTTTCAATAATAACTGTACCAATACATTTTAAATATCAAAAACCAATCAAACCTGAGATAACGTGTTTATGTAGGAAAAAAGGTATTTTTGTGTACTACCACAAATGGAAACACTTAAATAAATGCATATTTTTATTTTCTAACAAAATGGGACATAATTTTGAGATAAATTCTCTGGTAAAGTTAAATCAGTTATTCCCATTAAAAGCATTAAAAATGTCCTAAATTTTGATATATTCATTGAATTCCCATTAAAATTATTCCCGATTGAAAGTAAAGTGACAAATCCAATGTTAAGACTATCAAAATGTCTAACAAGGACACTATGCATTTACTTTTGATAACGAAAATACATTTTTTAAAATGCATATATGTACATATCTAATTTACAATTAACTTTTTTCTACATCTGTCATAAAATAAATACTACCCGCCTCAAATTTTTTATATTCTTCTATACCTATAAAGTACCCAACTATATGCTTTGGCGATATCCTACTTAATTTCATTTAAGATAATAGCAGATTCTCAGCATTTTTTATCAGGGAAAGGAATTACAGCCAACAAATTGCTTCACGTTATATAAAAAAAAAAACCATCTAGGCTTAATGCAGGGCCGTAAAGAAATAATCTACAAACTTTTTAGATTGTTAAAAAGTTTCTGATAGATTTAAAATATGATGAATTAATCTATAACAAAAGTTATATACTTTAATTTCTCCCCGTAGAAATGAAGACTAGCATAACTTTGTGTGTAAGAGAATAAAAATAAAATAATGTTCACTAGACTTAAGAAGATCAATTAGCTGAGACACTTGTTGATCTTAGAGTCACTCATTTAGTCACAACGCTATCTTCGGACTGAAGTAGCTCTCTCTTTGATGGAAACTCATTTTCACTTATAAATTGAAACTTGTCCGAGAAAGTTAAAAGTAAGACTTAAAAAGGAACTTATGTATTTTGGGAAGTATTTATACATTGCAGCATAAATATGCATATAATTAACTTCGAATTTATGTGTTGGATCCTGATGTATTTTTAATGTACAAATAAGATTAATGCAAAAAAGAAGGTGTAATTATTATGTGTATAGAAATAAAATAAAATTTAAAAACGACATTTTTATAATTTTTCATTATTTCCCCTTCCTATACAATTTAAATAAAGAAATCTATCCAGTCCATAATTTCCTTCAATTTCTTTTTAAACTTGTTGCTTCATGCAAGGGATTTTTCAATTTCTCATTTCTTAAACTTTAAAATAAGCCATTTATTTTTAATTTAATTATGTGCTCGCTACTTCGTACAGATAAAGAAATCATCAAATCATCAATCAAAATAGCCTTAGACGCTTATAGCAGGGTTTCAGGCTTTCCACGGGATCGTAAATAAAAAGAAAAGAAAGATTTAAAAATTATAAGAAAAAAAAGGGATACTACCACACCATTCGAATGCACGATCTTCTGTCTGTAAATCTAGTATACTATTCGTTAAGGCAGGAAATCCTTAATGGCAGACTTTGAAAAATTTGTTCTAACTAATTTTATAAATTTCGATTAGTCTCATATTGCTGAAATGTACGCACTTGTATCAGCCCTAAAAATAGGATATTTGTAATTAAAATTTTCGTAAATATTAACCGGAATCATAAGCTACAACTATGCTAAATTTCATTTATTGATTCGTGCATAGTTAAAGTTGTATGTAGTATGCAGAGATTTATATTTCATTTCTCAAAAAGCAATTTTCTTTACGTAAATATCACACAAAACATTTTTTAAATTAAAGATAATATAGCTCGTATGTTAAGGTATTAAATTACTTTTCAAATTGTAAAGCAATCGGAAATCGGTCTAGATTAGTAAAAGATTACCTCCTACAAACATCCAAACAAACGTTATTTCTTTATAGTAATTAAATTTGTTACTTTTTTATTTACCAGCAAAAAATTTAGAAAGGCTAGCTACCCCAGTTCTGATAACTATCCCATGCCTTTAGCCCATTTAGTCGTTTCGAAACTTAGTTCAAAAATGGTATCCATTAACAATGGTCTGTAAGGATTTTAGTTCTGCACAAGTGATATCCAATTAATTTTAAATGTTTTGTAGCACGATTTTTCGGAATTAAAGCGAAAACTTTTCTTGCTGATACTTTATCGAATGTGTGCTTTTTAAATAATTCGAATTAGCGGCACGCACACATTCTATAATTTCAATAGAATCTTTTTCGATAGATTAAAAATCGAAAGAGAATAGCGCTGTACATTAGCATTCATATTTCTGATCTGTGTAACACACTTCCTAGTAAAAAGGCAAATTGTGTGTGTAATGATCCAGAACCGGTAGTAGTAGGGAAACCATCCCGGAAATAGTAATTTTTTTTCATTTCTAAACCCATTTTACATGAAAATTGGACATGGTGGAAAATTTTTGTTTTCGAATCTGAATTTTATAAAGAGCTTTTGGAAACATAAATTAATTTTCCACAGACAAGAAAAAAATTCAAAATTAAGAACGTGTAATTTGCTCACAGCTGTCTTGTTTCAACACAACATTAATAATTAAAACGAAAACGCAAAAAACACATGCGTTTCTTTTTTTGACGTCTTTGAAGTCTTAAGGTAAAACATTTCGTAGTCTCTTTAATTTCACCAAAAAAAAAACATTAATACACATTTAACCGTTTCTGATATTTGTTCTACATTCAGAAGAAAACAAGTAATGGTTTCGAACTAGGGTATCAGAAACGCTCCCAACCGATACGTTCGATGAGGTTAGAAAATTTAATTACCCTCCTGAATTCCCAACTAAGTCGTCGTATTTTCAATTAACATTTTCATTCAGCGGTGCGAAAGTTTTGCCAATCATACCAAATACCAGAACAAAAGTTGGAAACACCGAATGGGATTTAATTCTCAATCAAAACCCCTGCAACAGTATAAAAAAAAGAGAAATATGAATGAAGTATTTGCTTTGCACCATTTTTTATTTAACAAAATGTTTGAACAAATCAATAAAATATTTAAAACACAAAACAAAATTATTCCAAAAATAAAAACACTTTATTTAATAATATTCGACCTAACACGATCATATTCCCATCACCATTATCGGCTTCAGTCATTACAAAAATATAAATAAACTAATTTCTAATTTATGCAATTTGAAAATATCTACAGTTTCATTCCTGTATCCAAATTTAAGAATTGTTTAAGTAGTTCGTACGTGGAAAACGAAACCGCTACCATGGGAATTGCCCGCAGGTAATTGATAGACATCCCTCGATATAATCCTTTTACAACACCATTTTCATGGTAAATTATTTTCAGTGTGCTTACCATTCCCATTCTGAAAAATAAAATTGGAAAATTATTTCATTATCTTCAAAAATTTTTATAATTAAATGAATAGGTGATATGAGAAATTCCAAATTTTACAAAAAATAATTTTTTTTACAATAAATAAATTTTTTTGGGAAGAATTTTTTTTATTACATTTCCCCGGAATGTTTGATACTCTGTCCTGTTTAGCGGGAAGGAATTAGCTTTTTGACTTCAATTATTCGACGTGAGGAGCATCAATGTTTGTTTCTCAATGTTTTGATTTGATGCTTTACAACAATTTATCACAATTTTTGTTTTCTACCTCTTGAAAATCCCTTAAAAATACCATAAATCTCCAGTATCTTCTTCAGTTTTAATTATTATTCCTTAGTAATACATGAAAATGTACTGCGTTACGATTTATGAACATAAGAAAATTAAACAGTTTTTGTTAAAAATATTGCCTAGATATCTAAACTATAAATAAAAATAGTTCCAAAACACTGGATGTTTAAACAATGGACGACATTTATGGGTGTTTCTTTTGTTACAGGATAAGTAATAGATGACTTCGAAAGAATTATGAAATTGAAGATGAAACTGTTCCAACAGACTAGGTTTTGGGATTAACTAGGCTTCAAAAATTAAAAAAAAAACTCATTTTTAGCAAATTTTTAAAAAAGTCATTAATTATTATGAAAGCTAAAAAACACGACTTAACTTAAAACTTGTTTTTCAAACTATAACTAAAGATATCATTTGTTTTGCTTTAATATTTCTTAGTGAACATTTAAGGAAAATGAATGCTTGCCAACCAAATGATGTATTTAATTTGCTATTTATAAATATACACTTTCAGGCTTGCCTAAAGTAATAACAAGTAACAGTTGAATGCTTCTATTATCGTCCCATGTAGGAAATCTCAGGCTTAACGACAGGCCCAAGATTGATTATGTAGTGAGAAGCCAAGCATTGAATGTTTTACCAGTCCTGCTCCAAAACTGGATAACGAAGCACCGCTTGTTATTAATGGGCTACGTTTACAATGTAAAAACTTATAATTTAGCGCTGAAAATTAATTAAGAAGCCCGTGCTTAACTCACCCAAAGCATCTCCAAATGAGTTTTTGGAATAATTTCTGTTAAAGTTTTAAGCAAATTGCGTGTGAAAAATGCATATAGTTACACTATTTAGATAATTATAATAAGATTAACAATAACTTAGTAGACGAGCAGATTTTCTACATGAAATTTTGAAATGTGATGAGGAATCATCGAAAGTATATTTGCATTTGTGGATTACATTAGCACTAGATTTATGAAACCCACTAATAGTTTCAGTTTTCGTGCCCAAAATTACAAGTATAACAAATGTTACTTATCTATAATTTATATTGATTTTTACTGAAGCAATAATACAAATACATATTCTACTTTCTTTTCCCTTCCCGACCTTTAATTCTGTATCTTTGTATGAATAATAACATACTGTTCAAAAAACCTCTCAAATTGATTGAATCAATGCGCGTAAATCTAGTCTTAATTCATTGTACAATAAGTCAAAAATGTAAAACTAATTCCAAAAAGCAGGTTTCTTTTCTTTGTTGAAAAACTTAATTATCACATACCAAATTCCGTTACTTTTAATAATTTAGTAATTTTATAATCAATAACTCTAACAAAACTGAAAACAAAGCAAAGAAGAATAAAATTTAAAAACAATTCAACGGATATTCTACATAGTGAAAAATTTCAGAAAATTACTTTCGTTTTCAATGTAACTTATTTTCATCTAGTATTGCGACCGCCGATGTTGCCTCTATTTTAAGCGCGACAATTTTTTTAATCAAATTAGCGACATACTCAGAGAACTAACAAGAATATAAAATCTACTAGAAACTGTTCTGATTGCTAGGCATTTACCCAACTCGGAAATGAAAACTTACACTGAAATAGAACTAATCAATATTTTTGGCATGGAGCAAAATATATATTGAAAATTTTATGTTTAGTTCCAAAACATAACCAGAATTCTCCCAAATATTCGTTCGTTGTTATTGTCAGGCTTATGCATCATTCAAGTTTTGTTAAAACCCATATATTTAATAAATATTTTGTAACACTTCCACATATTCTAATCAATACCTAAACGTTAATAGCAGATTAGAATGATAAAAATTGAATTTAGATGCATTTAGAAACGTCTCAACACTGGAAAATTTTATTCAGCGATAAGCCCACGCACATAAGAAACATAAAATATAAAATAAATTATTATCATCTACTTTCGTTATATAAAATGACAATACAATGTAAAGAAAGAAAAAATAGAATATGTATATAATTAATATAATTTTTCTTATTTTCTGCTTAATTTTAAGCCTTTAATTTTCTAATATCTAAGAGAAAAAAAATAATACCTACCCTGCGAATATATAATTAAGGTAAATGAATTAATTTGTACGCGTAATTTTCTGTCGAATGAAGTTTGCGTTATAGCGCGATGGATTTGTGCACGAAGGATTAGTAATTCCTACTTAAAAGTTGTTTCAATTTTAAAAAGAGATTTTATATGAAAATAACAATAACAGGCCATGTTTATGGATCTTTTTAATTAAGGGGCAAATCATTGTATTTTTAATTAAAAAATAAAGTCACTGGACTTCAGGAAATATTTCTTATACATATTAATAAAAGCGTTCGTTATTTTCTAGTTTTACAATTAAAGCAGTTTGTTATCAAGTAATAAAAGAAGTAGTCATTAATACTGCATCAATAAGGCATTAAAATAAAACACATAGGACATGACGTGCACAGCTCTAAATTTAAACAGAAAATTTTTAAGAAGATCACATAAGTTGAAAATAAAGTTATTAAGTCATATGCAAAATGTTCAGTTTGGACTCTGAGCTGTCTCTCGAGTCTTACCTCGGACTTTTGACCAAACTGATTGAGATTAAGCTTGTTACTGCATGCGAAAAATTCAGAAGCTCACGGTTAGAGCTAACTCCGTAAATTTGAGTTTGATCTCAAAGCTTTTAGTGCAATTAATCGTCTCAGTTAAAACGCATCATGCGGAGCTTTTGGAAAAATCACTTTTGTCTATGCATAAAATAATTTAAAAAAAGTCATTTATAATCTTTTCTGAGACTTCCGCAATGACTCTGTGTGCGCTGGTGTACACTTATAACCTTCACAATTCCACTCTGAAAACCTGGATCTCCAACAAATCTCAAATATATACGAAACTTTTCAATATTTTCCAAAGCCTCACCATGCGTTTCTTCATCTTCGATATTTTTACATCGAACCAGCAAGACTGAGAAAACAAAAGTCCAGCCTCAACTTTTTGTGAAATAAACCTCAACTAAACTAGCCTTAGCTCAACACTTAGCATACGATGGTGAGATTTAGGTCATAGTTCTTGATTTAAGGTCTACCTCAGCTATTGAGATTGATCTCAAACATTGAAATTTGTCTTGTGAGTAAACTATTTTTTTGCATACCAGTCTTTTTGCTCCAAAAATTGAGCTCAAAGCCATTACTCATCTTTTTGCATATAACCCATTAATTCTGTTGATATATCAAGTAACGTTAATTTTGTAATTATTTATCTTACAGTTCAACCCATTATTTTATCATAAAAAAAAGAGTTTATATTGCAGTAAACTCAAAACACTTTACAGTTATGTTATTGAAAATGGTTTATCAAAACAATTGGTGATACACATAAAAACAACTTTTAAAGCTATAGATAAAATAAAAATCTTACTAAAAAAATCAAAGTAATATAACGTTCATCATCTGAATACTGCTACAAAATAAGAAATTCTTCGCTTTAAATTTCGAATGATCATAATATATTTATACAGACAATGATCATAATATATTTATACAGAGTCTTCGATCGGACAGAAATTATAGAATTAGTACCGCTTTTTCCACTGCGAATGAAAAGCCATTAAATTAATAACTCTACATAAATTATTTCTCATAACCATGATTATTTTAAGTTGTTCATAATATGGCGAAACGAATACCGTCGTAACATATTTACAGATGTTATAGAGATTATTCTTCGATTATTTTTAATTTGCACAATAAATATGCAAAATTACTTTAATTATTTCTCTAAAGTCCCACTCCGATCCGAGTCAGTGATAGCGAAAATATAAAATACAAGATGGACTTAAGTACATGAAGAAATTGGGAAATAACCTTACAGTATGTAAAATTATTAACAAAAGCGTTTTTAAAAGACCCTTAGTTCATTTGTAATATATAAATATATGAAATGCTATACGAAACATGAAGTTATGAAAAATTAGCGTATTTATGTAGGGACCACAAAAATAAAGTATCAATTGCAATTTTTATTTTTATTTTTTAAATTTGATAAAATGAAGCACTGATCACAAATTATGATCGGATGAATGATGTTGTGTTTATAGTTAATACAATTATATAAGGCAAGAAATTAAAAACATGGGAATTTGAAACGCAAAAAGTTAAAAATATTAAAAGAAAGAAAATAAGTCGCACATACCGTCTGAAGTTGGAAATTTTGCCAAATACACCAAGACCGTCACCACATTTTGAGAGTTAGTAAAGAAAGATAAATGTTCCATTAGAAAAATTAATAATACCTTATTTTGATATTATTTGTATTGAGTCGAAAACATACCCAAATTTAGCCGTTTCGGGATTCATCATAGCCAGCTGCATCCGTCTGCGAGTAACGTCTAAAGGATAGGAAATCGATTGCGCCACAGCCCCTGCAAAGCCGCCACATAACAATTTGGCAGGTATCGTAAGTACCAAGCCCCCAGTATTCCTTTCACACTTTTTACTCGTTATTGAAGGTGAATATTTCATGCAAAAGTACTTAAGCATCTCAAAGCAATAGAAAGAAAATCCTGCATAAGGAACCATGCCCATTAAAGTTGGTATAAAGCCTCTGAAAAGTGCCCGGAAACCACCCTCCTAAAAAAAGAAACAAATAATGCTATTGTCTATCACACTCCATATAACAAAAAGCTAACATGTCGGAACATTTCCGCAGCAGTGTGTACTATTCCCGTGTATCGATGCTCTCCTGTCACCTGAAATGCTAACCGCGCTCTTATAGTGTCTAAAGGATATGTCATAGTCACAGCCGTAACTCCAGCGCCCGCTCCAGCCACAAACTTGTCTGCATGTTGAATATACTTCGCGGTGTGTGCATGCAAACCGCCTAAATACTGTAACAAAGTAAGTTAAATATCCGATTATATTTAAAACAAATTATTACTTACCTTTTTGTAAACCTCAAAGGCTGTAAACTGAATTGCCGCATAAGGAAAGATTCGTACCATCTGCGCTCCATTTCCTTTGTATAACGCAAAAAATGACTCCTTGAAAACTATGTGCCTAAGTCCACTAAAAACTCCAAGATGTTTGTAGTGATTGGAATGTGCTTGAAGAAGTATTTTTATCCTATCTAGTGGCGCTACCGCCGTTTTTGAACACATTCCAGCTACACCTGAAAACCATATTCATCATTAACTAAATATAACTCTGTTTTTGTTGAAATTTTAATTTCAATTCTTAAGTTTTGGAAAATCGGTCAAACAGTTTGTAAGTCTCAAAGAAATTTTATTTATGACAGCTTAAGATAAGCTATTAAAATTTCCATGAGAAAATATTCCATATATTCTCCTAGGTTTACATAACATTTGTAAATGATGATCATTCTACTGATCATCATATTTAATAATCAAATACGGTTTCATCTTGTTCGTTCCAATTTGTAATTATCGATACGCCCCTTATTGATAGACAGTGCTCTGATATTTTTTTTTATTTTGTACAATACGAAATGTTAGTTGCGTCTTTGTTTGGGTATTGAGAAAAAATTGATAGCTAGGTAAATGATCCTATGTTAGATGTTGTACAAATGATCATCGAAATTTATGCCCACATACACTGTAAAAAGGAGACACATCAGCTAAAAAACAACAAGACATCAAGAAATTTCGCAAATTATATGCAACATTTACGTGGAAGGGCTAATATAGTTATTTAACTCCTTTAACTCCTTGTCCGCGCATAGTTGACGTTTGGTTTTGAAACCTATAGGATTGATCTTAAATTTATTTTCGTCATAACATGAATAAAAATGTTCTTGTGTATTTTCAAATATAAGGTTCTGATACAATTTTTGTTTTTTGAAGATGACGTGTTCTATTGTCCACAAGTGTTAAGTAAGTAGGCACGACGAAGCATAGACCCGCGCCACAGGTAGAAACACAAGAAACCAGAAAACAGCTCAAAAAGAGTATAATACTACTTCTGTGGAAGGACCATCATACATTGGTACAGAATAGCATATTAAAAGTAATATAAGGTTATATTATAATTATACAGGGTGCCATAAGTCCACATGTAGAAATTTAAGGAACGTTTTCAGGAGGTCAATACTGAACGTTATATGAACATAGTTCCTAAATTACTTCTCTATCGAGATACATAGATTTTTCGATCTTACCGATTTCGCATGTTTTTCCTCAGAAAATGATTTATTATTCCTAAATCAAAAGAAATAGAAGAAGTCTGACGTGGGATTTTTAAAATTTATTGCGCTATTTTGACCGACCAGTGCGGTTCTCCTTGATTCAACGTGATGCGAAACTCAAAAAGTTGGCGCATTTTATAAGTTTTCACATGAGCTTTCGGTTTTGAAAATTATTTTTGAACTCCAGGAAATATTGAGGATACAGTGCGACAAGTCACATATGGAGATGGAAGCATATCCTGACTTTGTAGTACTCTGTTCACGGTGCTATACCCCGTATGGACCCATAAGGCAATCCCACGTGTGCTTAGAATAATGTCGTCCTACTGCTTCCACAATGTTGCTAAAGTAATTCTAAAAAGAGTCCGTTTTTTTGAAGAATTCCAAATGGTGTAACCCTTAAACGATTTTTAAAACCTTAGCGTGATATAAGAAAATTATTAATTGATATGTGTTTAGAAAATCAAATAGCCAATTTTTCTCATCCGCAAGAAAACAAAAAGATTTACTTCGAAGGGTAGTGCTTATTTCAAAAACTAATTAAGAACGATTTTTAAAAATTATTGTAGTTGACTTTACTGGAAAACGTAATGTGATTAAACATTTTTATTTACCAAGTTTGTAACCTCTATCAAAAATCGCCTTGAAATTATTTATCATTTGCTCTAGTACAGGAAAAATTTGATTAGTATAAATTTAATATTTAAATAAAACATAGTGTGTATTTAAAAGAAAACATTATTTTTTCTCAATTAAATAGGCTGGGATACATATTTTCGAAATATTAAAATTGTTTTACTCTTTCCAGAGCAGCAAATTCACGAGTTTTGATTTGTGTTTTTTATTATCATTAAAATATGCAATAAAATATTGAGTAGGTGGGGAAAAGTTCATATAACCCAATTCCTTTCGACTTTCCCTTGAAAAAAGACTTTTTTCTTTTTTCTATGGAGTTTAGTACCGGGCTAAATACAATTAATACAACTTCACCCATCTAATGCACAATTATATATTTATTTAAGAGAGCATAAATGTCTGAATTTCTTTTGTAAATTATTCACCAAAATATTCTGATCGTTTATTCATACACCCTCATTTTCCTTTCTCCAACCTAATTAGGTAATTAGTGTTCCACTCATTTGTTTGAATAATTCCATTGTTTAATTGATTAAATTTAAAACCTGAATAATTTTCAGATTTGCATATTTTTTCAACTTCGTTCCATAGACATGGAATAAAACAATAAAAACAATCACTCGGAATTTTATAACCTCGTGGAAATCATCTAAATATGAGCTCAACAGAGTTCCCATTTCCCATTACAAAATTATGCCTTGAAGACATAAAACAAAAATAAACAAAAGACTGAAAGATATCTATATTTTTTTTCTCGGTGTGTAGGAGTCGTGTAAATAAGTCATTTATAAATTATCGTCTCTACTACCACTACTAAAATACTACCATACTCTAGACGCTCAAAAAATCACCACCTGAGCGCTTAATTTTTTTAATCTGAGAGCACCAGCAGAGATTAATTTAAATTTTTAGTCTGAGATTTTCCTTTTTAGTTCAAAAGAATTTGTACTTATATCGATATTGTACTTTCATAAAAATAGAGCTGTCCGTACCCTTTTTGCATCCTTTTCCTAGAAGCTATTAGATTATCTAATATTTATTCGAAATTTAAAAATATGGTCTTGATTTATGCCAACTGATTTATTTTGGGACTTATTGTGCCAAAACTCTTTCTATTTTTATCAACCAAAACGCAAACGAAGGAAAATGAACGAATATAATCAAAATAAATAAAATTCTTAACAAAAATTTATATGGTGCGATTGGCTTACCTCCATGCAATTTTGTCGAAATTAAAGATATTTTTGAAAGTATATAAAGCAGTAAAGATAGCGGTTAAAACGACCAAAGTATTTTAGAAAAAACTAAAAATTTACAGGTTAATAATTTAATGTCAATTTAATACGAAATTAACAACCTGGTAGACACTTGGCGCTTATAACACCGACCCTTAAATTTTCTACTGTGTAGAAAAAATTATGATTAAGGTGCTCTAAAAACGCTAAATTTTTATTTCTTTAATATTTCATTTTAAATATTTTAAAATGCAAAAATAATTAGCATGAAATTTTATTGATAAGTACATGAAAGGCAACCGTAAGTTTGCTCTGTGTAGGATATTAATTCAAGAACTTAGCAAAGTCATAGGAGTTGTGGGAGTTTTTTAATCAATTATTTAAAGGAAATGTAAAATCCCAAGTTATAAATGTCCTCCCTAAAGTACCTCTTAATACTATATAAGGTTTTCACAGAAATTCATAAGTAATAATTTCTTCATCAATTTCAGGAAGATTTCAAAAATCGACTAACCGTGGAAACTTCAGGAAAATAAAAAAGTCCAGAAAGCTGGACCCACCTTTTATTTTTCCAAGTCAAAAAAGAGGTTTTTTGTCATTACGTAACTTTAATTTAAAAAATTCGCCTTCGGCGTTTTGTAATTCCCCAAAAATTATGATTATGTTTATTTTTAAATATTTTAAATTGATTAAACTACAAAAAATATTTTAACAAAGTTTGAAGTCAGTGAAAGTTTTTATAAAGACTCGTTTTGTTTTTTAATCAGGTTAGAATGTGAAAACACGTGAGTCCATATCAACGGCTACGAATCTTTTAAACAGGATTATGTGTAAAATTATTCAAATATTTAGCACTTTATTCTGCACGACTACACCAGACACCTTACCTGTAAACAAATCAAAGAAAATGCAAAATAAATCAAACTTTGACCAAAAATATTTACTTTTCTTCGGTGTGATATTGCGAGTGATGAAAGAAAATTACAGGCCAAGTTATTTATTGGGTAATCTCACTTTTGCCAAATTACCTTTTGAATTTTTCCACTATCATTTCCTAATCTAATTTCTAATTAAAAACGGAAAAGTGAAAATCAATGCCCACCCACTCCACTCGTATTTCACAAGTATATTTTTAGTAATTAAAAAAAAAAAATCTAAAACAATCGTTTCAAAAAATCTTATTTAAAATTCAGTTAATTATGACGAAGTATCTTTTTGCCAGGTAAATTATCGTTCTCTTCATTTACGTAGCAATTCAAAGAATAAAAGGTTTTCTGCTTATGAAATTTGGATTCAATATCAATTGAAATACTTAACCAAGAAGGTTAGTAAGACTGTAGCTTTTTTGCAGGAAAGATTTATAATATCGCTTTACTATTGACGCAGACTCAGCGAATGGTCAAAGTTTAAGTGAAGTGAAGGTCGTTCTGAGTTTTCGTGTAAAATAAATAAAAAAAAACAAAAAACGTGATGGGATAATTCACGCGACTTTTGAGCATTATGCTTGAATAACTAATTTGCACACTATAATTAACGATTTGCTCTCTGTCTTACGAATGTGTTTACAATTTTTGTGTTTAATGCATCAAATAATTGGGATAAAAACAAATAAGAGATGGAATGAATTTCTGCCTTAAGAATATTTCGAAAACAACATTTTAACTTTTTAAACAAAAAGCCTACAGCGTCATATTTGACCTTATGGAGTTGTGCTACTTTTAATAACTTTGGGTCGAACGCGAGGCAATGATTTGTAAAATAAATTTACTGAAGAATGAAATGACAAAAAAATAAGATATTCGCTTTGAAAGTAGAAAAGATATTTCACTCACAAAGTTGGAGTTGCAAGAATAAGCAAAAACCAGGGCGACTATCTTTAAATTTTTAAACTTCATTTAAATTCAACTGCATGGATTTGTTTTTCCTTTAAACTTACGAAAACCCTCGTTCTTTACAACAACGTGATGGGCTTGCGAGATATCTTCGGAATAAAGGGGCCAGCTACGGTTCAACCTTATTTAAGGCAACAGACTAAATTGAAGTAAAAATAAAACTTACACACAATCAGATGAATACATTTTAGCACTTTTCATTGGCCTATTACGACACAGGCAGAACTTACGCGGTATACTTGAAATCCTGAATTTCATTACCTTTTAAAATTTTATTTCAAACATTATTGCACCAACACCTGTACTTGACTTGCACCTTAATTGTTTACTGATACAATTTCTTTTTTGTTTTCTTAGTCCACTATATTTTGAAAACTGATACTTGGATACATTTAAAAGATTTCGCACTCTTTTCTGAGAACTGAGGTGGCACATTTCATAACTAAATTTTAGATGTTTTCCAACTTTAAACAATTTACAAGACCTGAACAGGATGTTACAAATAAAATATTATTCCATTTTCTATTTAAACCAAATACTTTCCACGAATAGAAGCACCAAAGTGGAAATTTTCCTATGTATATATTTATTTTTATAAAAAAATCTAATTTTTAAACCAATAGATCCATTTAAAATTTTAGTGATATTTCACAAAGACCTCGTGAAATGTTTGTAATTTTCACTAGATTCGAATTTTAGAAAACCTTCCATACAAAAAAATGCGGTTTTCTAATAGCTGAAGAATAGCTTGAACTGAAAAAAAATTAATAATTTACTGAACACATATCATTCAAAACAAAACAAATGACCGATCCGAATATCTTTTTCCGTGCATAAAAAATTACATAATCTCAACTTTTAGTTCATACAGAACTTTGTTAGGTATAGACCATTATTTTTACTATTACAAAAAATATTATAATGTATTCTTAGTTATTATAAGCTCAAATCATAATTTCCAGAATTTTTGTATGTTTGTCTACAGCAGAGGAAGGTAGGGAAACAAAATAGTTTTCCCTATGTTGTGAAATATAAATAATTTTTTATTTCAAAACCTCCCGAGTTTTGTTGCGTCCGCGAAACTGAGGACTTCGATTCAATAAAAAAATATGAAGAAAGAAAACACTGATAAAATCTTCAACGAGTAAATACCTAGTTAACAAAACTTCGTAGAGCAGATAACAAAAAGCAAATACTTGTAACAAGTTAACAATTTCATAAAGTCCTTCGCAAAATAAGTTTTAACTTCATATTACAGGGTGTAGCATCGATCGTTGTCTTCAAGTAGACAAAAGTTTGAATATTGTAGCAAATGCATGCGAATAAGCCGAATATTTTGAAAGTGATGGTGGTTTGCCACCGCGGAATTTTGTAGACTTATAAGCCACTTTCAAAACAATCGGTTGATATTGAAATTGGAATTCTGAATGACGGTTTAATAAACAAAATCAAAACTACAGACGTGTTATACCATCGCCATTTTATTTGGCTATTTGCCTTTTCCAAGAACTCGATCCAAATATTTCAATTATATTGCTTGGAAAAAAAACTTACCTCCTCATTAGCAACGTTGCACCCTTGCAACCTTGCAAACCTAAATCTTAATACCTTTCCATTTCCTGCACTCAAGGCATTTTAATATAAAATATTCATAATAGTCGTGTTAGCAACATTAAGGATTATTTATACGTCTGCATCAACAATTTCACCCAATTAAGAGTTATTTAAGTTAAACTGTGCAAAACTCACAGCTGAGGTGCACACTTCATCAGAAGCACGCTTTAATTCTAATTTTAATGAAGCGTTTCCCTTTTGGTATGAAGTTTTATTAAAGAAGTGATATAAAATTTTAAAATTACTACTGGTGAAAGGAAATAATATTACTTCATTTCTTTTAATTCTTCCATTCTTCTTAAGTAAAATTAGTTTCATTAACATTTCTCGGTGATATTAATTCCAGCTGAAATAGATTTAGACATAATTCGGTAGATCTCGTACTAGCGAAATTCGAAATCCGGTTCTTCGAGATTTTTTTAATTGTTTTGAAACAGATCAAACTAACAAAATTATAAAAAAACAACCTATTCTTATCAGAATATACCAAATCATTGGAAAATTATACAGAACAATAAGTAAATCGTAGTAGTCTTATGTCAAAACAACGATTTTTAGCTTTTACCAATAATTTTTAAGTACTATACACCATTCTTAGGGTTCCCCAAAACGGAAAAAAAGGAACCCCTTATAAGATCACTCACGCATCTCTTCGTTTTGATTGTAGAGTACCTGCCCTCAAAACTTGTTTTTTTTTGATTTCGGATCGTGCGGGATATCGTTTGAAAGGGCTACTTTGAAGGACCTCAAAAATATTTTTTTCAAAATTTTAAACGGTTTTAAATGTCTTTATAGTTATAACAGAAATTGTGCGAAAGAAAAAGTTCCTCCCCATATTTTCTAGGTTTCTAAAGATAAAATTTTAATATTAGGTGTACCCATAAGTAATCAATTATTTTGAAATCTAAAACAAATTTTATAGTAAAATCAAGTTTTTATTTCTTAATCTATTATATAATCTCCATCATTATCAAGGACTGTTTGCCTTGTTGACCTTCAATACATCTCTTTGTTATTCTTCTGTTGCATTAAATCCCGCATGAAAATGAAAAAGTATGCAATAACGAATAAGATCCTCGGAAGGTACGTACGCCGACATTTTATTACAGGGCAGTAAAAAAAATTTATACCTTTTAGAATATTTAGAACACAGGCTGATTTACCGAAAACTGTAAAAGAATACGTGTTTCCTCTTCAATGATCGGTACAGAACTAAAGGCAAAAAAATTCTTTCCAAATAATTGGGTACCCCTAATATTACCAGGGTTAGTAGAAGGAAACTTCTTTGCAGTCTATTCGTTGCTGAAAAAATAATATTTTATAAAATAATTTTTAGTTAAATTTTTTGTAATTATCTTGGAAATGAATGTAAGTAAATATAATTATTTTTGTATTTGTAAAGTATCAGGTAGGTACATGAAACTTAAACTTGTAAAATTTTGGAACGGAACCCTCATTCCGCGAGACCGAGTCGCACTTAACCGATTTTTGATTATAGGTACTATAGTTGAAAACTCTGTAGGTTTGTGCACAACACACATAGCATGTTACATATACGCATAGTATCATATCTTATTCACTTTTCACTATTGTTAGCATGAACAATATAAAAATATAAATTACGAAAACCCGAAATGCATTTAATGAAAGCAGCCTACTTGCAGTTGAATGGCTTACGCAGTAAATACCCTGAATTTATTAATTAGGGGATATCTAATATCTTAATTCTTGCATGTAATTATCGCAATTAAACAATACGATAATCATAAGTAATTATTAAAATTTTAAAAAGAAAGTACATTTCCATTAAGTAGATAAAAACATTGATAAAACAATCGTCTGTTTTTCTTCTCATCAATAAACGAGGTACACGGGTTCCTCTCATTAATGCATAAACATAAACGAGAATATTATCATAGCATTTTAAATTAGCATAAATAATAAGGAATATAAAATCTTTCGACGCATTTTATTTTTTTCAAAGGAATTAACAGCAATGAAAAACATTTTAGAAAAGTTAAAAAATATCTATTACGATTTTATTTATTATCTTTTATTGTACGAAACTTAATTTTTTGTAAAATTAGTTTACAACAAAAAACTTCTGCATGCATATGCATTTATTTGTACGGTATATAAAACCTCGTAGTACTAATAAAATGCAAGAAATTTGTATAAGTTTTAACTACCGCTCCACTAGCCAAATCTACAAAGAACACTTTGATTATGACAAAAAGTGACGAAGAAAAAGAATGTTTCTCCATTTCAAGACATTCAACATTCTTTGGCATCACCTGGTCACTATTTATTTCCAAGAAGCGAATTATATTTGTACTTTTCATTTCGAATGCTCGCAACCACATTCGAAAGTTCTTCTTTGAAACTCCTTCGCCAGTCATGCAAACACTTTCTACGAAACAAAATTTGGTATGCTAAATTATCATAAAAATATGCAAATTAAATTGAACCGATTTATGAAAGATTTAAACACAGAATTATCATCAAATAATTGCAATAATTACATACATTTTTGGCTTTGTTAAAACAAGCCTTTTCATATTTATCATACGTTTCGACACAGAAATAATCAACAGAGACCTACAATCTGAATGAGTCTTTTAGCCGAAATTGCAGCACATCGCGACACCAATGGCTTGAATCATTTATACGCGCTCATGAGCACTACTTGAACAAATAGCGGCTTTTGGAGAACGACTTTATTAATTGTTTAAGTGTCCCTTTGAAATCATAAAAACACTACAAAGTCAAACAATCTTAAAACTCCTCCACACAAGTTTTTTTAGTTTTTTTTTTTGTTTGTGTTAACCTTGCGCGTGTGAAGAAATCTCTTTATGAAGCAGATATACTAGTATTGATCTATTGTTCCATAACTAGGTAACAACAGGGTCTGAAAAAGCGCCCAAATTGAAAATAAGTTTCAATGTAAACATTTTTAACATTGTTTCAATATCTCTCTCACTAACTAACTCCCACTATTCGCTTTTCCAGTTTATAAAATTAGATGTTCTATTCTTCAGATTAAAACATCACAAATTAAAAAATATTTTTCTACCAAAATGATATGAAAACTCTAAATATAAGAAATAATTATTATAATATATTTCAGTGTGAGAATATTTGAGAAAGATATCGGAACTTAGAATTTTTGCATATTTGAAAATGTTTATTTTTCTGTGGAAAGGCTTGGTACCAACAGCTGTGTATAACGACCAGATTGTATGTTATATAATGAGAAAAAAGGTTTAAAGATTTTGCAAGGTTTGTATTGCTTTTACAGAAAATTGTATACAAAGCTGAAACACTTCTTGTGCTTTCCCGCTTGCATATGCTAGCTGCGTTATTTTATGTATGGATGATAAGAAAGCGGGAGCGAAGAAATATGAAGTGTTTGAAATGTGGGAAAATTCAAAAGACCTCAGGATGCGATAAGATTACAAACGTAGAGATTTTAAACGGGTTAAATACGAAGAAATAGACCATGTACATTACGACAGCAAAAAAATTTTTAAATTCCTAGGACATAAAGGCGAAAAATGCAATATTATACAATTAATACTGTAAATAAAATAAAAGAAAACAAAGTAAAAGGAGAATATGTTGGAGGGGCATCTTATAGAATGTTTTAGCTCTACAAAGTTCGAACTCTTTTGGGCGACGAAATCAAAATAAAAATGCAATATCCAGAATGAAGTTTCGAAAATGTTAGCTAGTATCTTAAGATAGCTTAATTCTTTTTTTCATTTTACACACATAAATAATAAATAAAAACTCATAAGTAAACCTTGATGCAACGAAAATTGTTGACTTGTTGAGCTCTTTCTTTGACAAATTGCATTTTAGGTTTAATTATTGAAATCATCGAAAACTTTCCTCTAACAACCTTTTGAGTATTATACCCCATAAATCCCCAATTACGAAGGTGATTTGGGAAGTCCTCACACAAATGATAAAATAGCGATCCTCAAATTTAATTCTTCATAAGTCTTGTTGAAAAGTTGCAAACAAATGTGATAGTAGTAGTTTTCTGTAGCGATCGCAAACAAAAAAAATTTAATTTTAACTAGGAATTCGCCTGCAAATGTTTACTGCCAACGGTTCCCTGGCACACATGAATTGATCTTCTGCTGCAAGAGCATCACTCCTTGGGACGGTCAAGTTCTTTACTAATAGCAAGGAGAAGTTCATAGATAAAACAAAGAGATAAAGGCACGTTGCCGCAGATTTGTGCAACATCAACGAATCACTCCCGTACTTTGATGACCAATTAATCTTCTTTAGTGAGCAGCGCCTCAGTGGCTGTGATTTAAAGCATGGAATCTACATGGGAAGTGTTATGAAACCGTCCACTTTCTCTGTAAAAATCGGTACGGGTCGGGCGGCGGTGGGTATTCCTCATTGAAAAAAATTTAACGCGTTTGTCTACCAAGAAATACTTACCTCCGGCGAGAAAGTTTTTTAGCACGAACTCGTAGGAGGGCGCCTGTGTTTTCGATTCCGAACGAAGTGCCATGGGGAAGTTGAAATTCCAATGCCAATTGACGTTCTGATAATTTTTAGCACGCCAATACAATTATAATCTCACGCTTCGCACTACCTTCCGTCACATAATAACACAAATTTAGCACAATGCAAAAAATAAGATCTCAACAAGACCGAACGGACACAGGTTGGAGCTCTATTGACTTCCCTGGTACTTTGTTCCCATGCCTCATGGCACGTAACACTTCCCTCTCGAAGAATCTTTGTATGCCCTCAAGCCAAGCACGGCTACAACTGACCCAAGAAGTCCACGATACAACTGCCACCAACTCGCACGCGACGAAGACGTTTCGCGATCAGCCAATTTCAAACAACTGATCGCCGCCGCAGGGGCAAGGGCAAGCCACTTCTCGTTGACGCTATCGTTGACATTTGACAGCAAGCAGCTGTGCACTCACGCACGCACGAGTCAAATTTACTAGGTTGGTGCAACCGGTGCGACGTTGGATCGCTGGCGTCCCTAATGTTAGCGTTTATGGCCTCTGGGAAAGGTCCGGTTTATCTGCGGTTTGGATCTGGAGAACGAGCACTTTAATTTGCCATCCCACTTGCCTGAGTGCGTTTCAGATTTTCACCCGGAGACTCACATCGAGTTTTAGCGAAATCCTGAAATGGAATTCTATGTTCTCCCCGGGTGGAGAAAAACATCGCACGCGGGGAACTCATCGCGGCTATAGTAACCGCCGTGGAAAAATTCAAATGAGCCGACAGCACAGCGAAAACGGTGACTGTCGCGGAACCTTTTAGAAGAAAGAAATTATGACTATTTCCTTACGTTTACGAATTTCTCATTTTGTATTTAGGAAGTCAGTTATGCGCATCGCGAGGGTCTCATGCGTTAGCACTACAAAGATCACTGGCAGATGCCATTGTACGAGATACGAATTTTAATTGCTGTGCTCGTAGAGTAGTGCGGCTTTATTAAACATACCGGCCCGCGACAAGGGCGGACTACGGGTACAACTGTACCGACTCCTGGACGATAGGGAGCCCCGTTCCCAAAGGGGAATCAGAGTAACGGGCTCCAACATTTCCGTCGTCGGATCTGAGAGGTAGTAACTGGCCCCAGACAGTATTAAAAATTATGTTTGATTCACAACAGTAGACATATCTAAAAATTCTTCTAGGAGATTTCCTGCGTTTTTTTGGCAAAATTAATTAAATCGAGTCGGCGTGCCGTCTTTCATATTTTGTTTTGTTAATATTTTGAAAGAAAATATTGTTTTTTTACAATATCTTCTACAGACGTGAGAAATAGCGTTGTGAGTGAAATTATATATAATTAAATGTTGTACAAAATTATCCCCACTCAGAAAAATTAATTAAATAAAAATTAAACTCAATTAACCAAAAATTTCAAACCGTCATAACTCCTTAGTGGTTTGTCCTGCAAATTTGAGGGAAGGAATAGTGCTAATAGAAAAAAAATCGTTGTTCATATTTATTTAAATTTAAAGTGAAAGATATAAATACAAAGAAGGATCCCATCAACGGGCTAAATTACCGAAAGACTCGAAGAGCATCCGCGAACACGTCAAAAACTCAAATAGCCACGCTATTTTGCAAAATGTATTAACAAAACCAGTTCTACAAGGAAAAAACCGTCCATTTACTGAACATCTTTCGTGGGTTCAAAGAAATTCATCACAAAGTAATTCTGACCTGATCCCAAGTGACTTTTATTCCCCAAACTCAAAAAGGTCCTAAAGAAAGAGGATTCCAGGACTATAATGAGCTAAAAGCAGCACTTCGAGGAAAAGGGAAAATATATTTTAAAGGTAAGAATTACTTTTGAATTGGTGCAAGAAGTGCATTCAGGTAGGTTGAAGGAGTATATAAGGAGTAAAAAAAATGATAAAAGAAAGGTTAAAGGTGAAGGGAGCGCACCGCCCTCACCTTTCATTTAAGTTGCCGCCTGGTTTCCCGGTGCTAAATAATTTTTTATGCTTCGTTTAAATCAAAATTTTTGGTTTAATATATTTAAAGTCCGGCTAGTCCAATATTATGCAAAGATGGTTGCTTTGACATGACCCAGCGGTGGGTCGTAGCGAGATGAATTTATTTGAAAACGAGTAAGCCGCGTGGAAATTGCGGTCCACCATTAGTAGATGAATTAGTTGAACTGTATATAGCCAAATTCAATCACGACCGGAAACCGGAAAAGCTGCGCGAAAAGTACTAGTCCCATTTCTTGATTTTAATAAAAATACGTTAATTTATACCACACCAACCATTTCAAAAGAATTTCTCCCGTGAATTGAGAATCTGGCAACTGGCAAAAAAACCCGGTTTATCAATTTTTAAACTAATTTTTGCCAAATCACATATAGGTATAATTTTTTTCATTTTGCGCTCTATCTACCAAGAGAAAACAAGTCCTGGCGGTAAGCCTCCGCCCGCCCCCCGTATGAAAACTTCAACCGTTGTAATTCCTTTGCCTTTCGTTGCACCATTGATTCTACTCCCGTATTTTAAAATGGAATGGAAAAGTGGTAATGTACAGACGAATAGGTTGAGAAATTCCCATGTAGATATATCAACTCCCAGTTTGTGTTTCTTTCTTTTTGTAGAAATATAAACTATCTAACAGGTGATATTTTCCAGGTCGATGGGCCATGATTAGAAAATATCGTGAAGCAATAAAACTAGTGTTAATTGTAAGCATTACAACCGCACTCTTACTCCGAGACAGTTTTCCACAAAATTGGCACTTGAGTACCTATGAATGCCCCATATTATAGTAACATACCGTACTAATTATGCTATAGTAATTTATGAACCATATGGTATTAAAATAGGCTTTTGTGTTTATAAAAAAAACAGATTTTTAGACGAAGTTGACATATAAATGTTACATTCAAACCTAACGTAAAGTTT
Organism: Proctacanthus coquilletti; assembly: GCA_001932985.1. NCBI lineage: Eukaryota > Metazoa > Arthropoda > Insecta > Diptera > Asilidae > Proctacanthus > Proctacanthus coquilletti. The sequence goes on from MNCL01000019.1 coordinate 1,342,312, forward strand.
CAGTAGATCAAATCTTTGTCACACTCATATTTTAATGTGGCTGCGAATGGCTAATTATAAAAGTTTAAATCATGTTCCGAATATAAATCTCCGCAGTTAATGAGCCTATCAATTGACATCTGCTCGACCACCCACTCGACCAAAATTGGAAATGCAAAAGTTATAAGTAATTGATTTCATGTCTTTCTTTAATTTAATAATAAGTAGTGTAATTAACAGCTTTCTTATTTTAAATTTATTTAGCAAAAAAAGTTCTTCATATTCATTTAAATTTATTACATATACACGTTGTTTTAATTTTCATTTCCAGCTTTAATTTAAATCAAAAGAAAACCACCCCCGGAACGCACTCATACCACGTGCTCATGTTTATGGCTGGCCTGGCTAATGCTCTTGGTCTTTCCTAATGTTACGAAGAACATGTTGCTCTGCTGGTTTATCTTTTTGTATTTTAGTAGTCCTGCGATCCAGACACAAATTAATTTTAAAAAAATGTTTAATAGTAATAAAAATAATATAAAAAAGGTTTGTTTTTGTAAAAAACAGAAGTGTATTTCTCCTTTACTAGCTCTGTTGATTTTGTTGCTTTATTTCTGCAGACAGAATGTTTGATTCTCCTATAGCGTAGTATTCTGTATGAACTTGCTGTCCAAATAATATTTTGTTGATGTTGGCAGAAATGATTTTTTTTTTGTTTTTACTTTTGATTATTCTGATCTTGGTTTTGGGAAACGATGGTTATCAGTGTTTCATACTTCCTCTTTTTATTATTATATTTAAATATATAATTATAATAAACAATAAGCAACGGGACGAGGTATGATGTGCTATGTTTTATTTGTCAAGAGCTGTGTTGGTCTTAATTGCAATAACGCACTCCTCTCCACATGATTTGAGGACAGTGCACTGAAATAAAAAACAAAACATAAATTGGTTATGAGTTTTTATATACCTATATAAATAAATAATAAACAAAAATTGTAAATTTTACCAATATAAAGACATTAATTCTTATTCCCTTACAACAAAATGAATTCACCTCTTACCTATATGACCTGACAATAATAATTATTTACAAAAGAGATCTTACCCTTTTACATATAATTACTATTCAAGTTTTGCAATTTATGTAACTAATAGGACCACCAATCAAAGCATACCAGGGGAAGAAGATAACATCACTTTTATTTAATTGCAAATTTGTAGTGGGGTTTGCCTCAGAACAAATTCACCTGCACTTTCTCGTGCTGCTTTTAATCCTCCTACCTCCTTTGACTTTCTTCTCTTGCATTAATTTATATTTCGCATGTTTAAGTCGTTATTTAAACGTACAACGTGTTTTATGATTAACGATATCCAAACTTGCAAAAGATTTCCAGTTTTTTATTCAAATACGATATCTCGTCTTTTAATTAATTTTTTTTAACAACAATGGTGATTAATTTTTCGTTCAATAGTAAAGTCTTTACATCATTTTTATCATTTGTTCTGAGACAAAAAAAGTTAAAAGTATTGGCTACATGCATATAGGGGAAAAATTATATATTTGTTTAATAATTTAAATTTTAATCCTTATATTTTTGGCCGCCGTAAAAAAGGAGAAATGAAAACACCTACCAATAATTCCTTTCCAGACTCAAACTCTGAACGTAGTTGATTACCCAAGTCGCCTTCTGGAAGTTTTAGATCTTCACGTAGGTCACCGTTGTCGCTCATAAGAGTTAAATAGTTATCATCGCTGATATCAGTCAACTGATAGTCTTCACGTTTAACATGTGGTACGTCCATATTGTGAGTAGAAGGACAAATATCTTCGTACCTACGAATACAACATGCTTAGTACTATTCAAAAAAAAAAGTAAATAAATATGTTACACAGCTTACTTTTTGCCACTGAAAATGTCTATACCGACCAAGTGTACCTTAGCATGACCGTGCTTGCCAGTCTTTGAGGTTGACATTTCAACAATTTTGCATGGACGTCCCTTAAGCATGACAAAACCATTTTTACGCAGTGCTGAGCATTGCATAGGGAAAGTTGCTGAAGCACCAGAGTCTCCAGTTTCAAAGTGAGTATCATCGATATCAGCCATTTTATCTTATTTAAATATGAACGTTTCTACACGAAGTTCTAAGCAAACCAATTCGGCTTGGGGGTGGTTCAATCTGTAAAAAAAGTATATTGTTTTAATCAGATTCCACGTCTATATGTGTGTATTAAATCTAACATCTAAAACGTGAAATTGTGACAATTTGCGATTAGATTATGTTATCTGTTCGAACGAAATTATAAAGTTAAAAAACAAAAACTTGATAAAGTGGTTTAGAAGAGAATGACCTCAAAATGGGATTTATTTAAAAATACTCTAAAACATTATTCCGTTCAACATTTATATTGTTTTAAATTACACGACTAATCTTAACTATGCGTTAGTTTTCATAAGGTAATCCGTGTGCTTAAAACAGAATTTGCTTTCGAAATTATTCATAGAAATTAGAGCGCTCTTCACACATTTTCGAGATTTCCTTTGAATTCAACATTTACAAAAGGTCAAGAAAACCTTTGATTTGAAAAATCAATAAATTTCTTAAATATCGTGTGTGTGAGTTGCGAAAAGGATTTTTTAAGAGAACGAATTACATAAATTTTCGTTCTAAACTCCCAAAACTGTAGCATCAAACTTCCTAAAGACATTTTTCATGTACTTATTCGTGCATTATTTCCATTTAGTCTAATCTATTCTGACGGCTAATAGCACTTTTACAATCAGATACTACTTAATTTTAATAACTTGATATGTACCACGTACTAAAATATTCCATCAGAAATTGCAGGCATATTGAAAAAATCCTCTTATCATTAAAACTATTTACGACATAATGTCGTGGGATTCATAATAATAGAATATAAAATTACGTTTTTATTTTGTATAAATTAATGTGAAAGTCATCTTGATATAAAATAAAAGGAATGTATACCATGAAATTATAGAACAAACCATATTGCTTTAAGATTTCCCAGATTTTCCTCGAGTCCAGCGAATCATGCCCATAAGTTTTTACTAAAGAAGTGCAATGCTACGAAGGAAATTAAAGGAATCCCTGAGCATATTTCAATATCTCAAAAATTCATATTTCTATATTATAAATAAGATATAAAGCAGATACATTTTTGTACACAATATCTATAGGTACTCGCATAAGTACTTGTCGCTATTAGAAAAAGTGACTATTCAGTTTTCTAATTCTAATAAACAAATCGGAAAACTGTGGATACAGGTTAAGAATAAATAGGATGCGTATATTTCTACATACACGAAATATAAACTAAATAACAATTTCTAAAATACTCGTATTCCATGCAAATACCAAGGGACAATTTGGCTTCATCAGGGAGAACACTGCTTATAAAAAATAATATCATAATTTCTGAACCTCACGCGCTTTAGTTCAAACTTGGAAATATACTCTCTAGAAAATTTTAAAAAATCAACAATACCTTGAACTTAACCATTAAGTCTAAGAAAAAGGGAAAAAAAATAATGAAATGTGTTACATTGCTTTTCATCTTGCTTTTTATATAGAAAAAGCAAACCACAGTTCTCTAAAACAAGAGTTTGCATGAGCTGCGGGCTCTTTTTGTAATTGCTTTTGGGTACACGTACATAAATAAATTCATCGTCTTGTAGAAATTTCCAAACAATTTTCGACATTGTACTTTTCTGGTTTATATTTTTTCTAAACATTCTCAAATTCGTTATGCTTTTAAAGATATAATTGTTTTCAAATATGTTTCAATATGCTGATTCATTCTTTGTTTTTTTTTTTTAACTTTAATAAAAAACCTTGTAAAATTCATAATTTTTAACATGCCCATGATGAGCGGCTTTCAAGTGCGAATTATTTTCTGATTGTGGGTGAGAAAATGGTACACAACGCAAGCTAAAGGAGTCAATTGTAAATTTGCAAACCTTCTCGTAAAATGATACACTTTACATGGAACGTGAGAATATTGCAATTCAAGCAAAATGATCAATTGCACTAGAATTTAGCGGTAGTTGTGAGCCAACAAATTTTAATAATTTAAAAGAAATAGAGGAATGAAGAAAGGGCAGAGTAAATTCATGCCTCGAACTCTCGAAATTGAATTTTTGATGGACTGACTAGAACAGTATGTTTACAAGCCATGTTGTGTTCAAACATGAAAATTGGTTGATTTGAAAAAGAAAAATGTTTGTAACTTCTATTTAATATAAAAATAAATCTCATTTTGTTTGTGCATTTTTGCTAAGGCATTTAAAGACAAATTCTCAATAATAATTCAAATAAGGGTATAACTTGGGCAGTTAGTGTTTTGTGTGGGACAAAAATAGCTTCTTTTGTCAAACATATGAAACATTAAAGGTATTACCGTGTAAATTCACAGGGTCTAATATCTTAGAATATTGAGGTTCGGAATTCATACAAAACTAAATTATGCATCAAGCCACCCGCTAATGCCTGTGCTCGTTTCAAATGCGTTATAAATTTTGTCTCCCTGCAGATTTGCTTTCATAATATTTTGCAGTAGATACGAATGGGCTTTGCGTTAAAAATGGGCGTCCGCCTTGACCTTTAATGGATGTGGAATAGCCTGCAAGAGTGAATTTCGCGTTCAACTGAGCACATCACCGCCAGCCTTGGGAAGTCGCAGGAAGCTTTGGCAATGACTCATCACAAAACGTCCGTTTTGGTCCGAAATCCCCCTACAAAATTACAAAGTAATGTATCGGGTTTTTCAGCCGCCGATTTATTTGACAAAATTAAATCTTTTTTTACCCAGCCAGAACAACCAGTAGTGGAGGTTATGAGTTTGGGATCGTGCTGGTGTTGGCATGGACAAATTACCGTCCAGGAATTGCGAGAATTCAAGAAATTCGTCAGAAATGGGCAGAGAATTTTAAAAAATAGAAAAAACAAGGCAGCTCAACCAATCAAGAGAGCATTGAACGCTATAAAATCCTTTTCGCCTGGTATTCTTCTAAAAAAATACGACACGCGGTACACTGCGGCGTTCCACTCGCCAGTACGCCGCACCAATACGCCGCCAGGCCGCATTTAATCCAACTCCTATTGTGCACGTCGTGACAAAATGCCCAGCACGGCACACAATACACACGCGCGACCATATCGCGACGAGGGCCCCAACACACAGCCCGTATTTCGCTAGCGGCGAAAATCAAGAACGTGTCATCGGCGCCAATAATAGGAAATCAAAACCGCCAATGAATTTCTGGCTCAAATTCTGGGACTTATTGCTGCTTCCGCAAAGGGCTTCGTTTTTTCTCTAACCAGAAAACAGCGATGAGATTCACTAATGAGCTCACGATTCCACCTTCCGAGATCTCACAAAAAAAAACTCTAGCACTTGCCACAAATCTCCAAAGTATTGCTTTTAAATGGAATTATCCGAAATTATCCTACCGGGAGCACTCTAATTAGCCTACGCGTTAAAAGCCAGCACAGATAATGAAAAATGAAGAAAGCAATGAAAGCTCCAAGAGACAAAACATCGACTGGACGACAATCAATAAGTGTCAAAAAATTATGTGTATTTCCCAGCGACTGATAAAAGTCCACAAACTTAACGCTCGCCGGCTTCAGCCACAGTTGGACATGTCACGATTTTCCAATTAAAACACAATTTTACTGGGCTAAACTACAAATTATTCGAGAGTTCACTATACTCACATGTGATTAAAATGGTTGTCGTAACCAGAAGATCTTAATGGCGTTTGTGTAAAGTTTCGTTCTGCTTTCGATCAGCTCCGCTACATCCGGTTCTAATACCGCTTCTTATCGACGAACCGGTTCACTAAAGCCCAGCGTCATCTGGTTGTCAAGTTATCTAATGACATCTGGAAGAAATATAAACACTCTCCTATTTCTTTCATAACTTTGCTTTTTTTTAATTAATTTTTCTTAAGAATTAATAGACGAGGAAATATCTCTTCGCCGAAAATGTGGCTGGCTTAATGTCAAAAGTATTGGCCTTCCACTGACAAATAATATCGGACTATGTTACTTAATTTGTCTGAAACAAAGTCAGCCGCTAAATTAATTGCAGGGAAATTAACACGAAAATAATGTCAGGTACTAAAATTTATTCATTTGCTGTTTAAAAACTTAAATAGGGCCCGTGCAGAATTGTAGTGAGGTTTCTCCATATCGAGTAATTCGTACCATGCCACTTTATGGGGCATGCACTGTTTCCATGAGCAAGGCTTGCGCTTAGATCGAATTTCCGTCTTTTTTCCTCCGACTTAACTCGTTTCTACGACGTTTCTGGGTCGAGCATTCTTCATTCCTCCAAACACGTCTCGCAGCCGTAGCGAGATTGTCACGTATGACAATCCAATGACAGCACACACACACATGCTTGCACTATTCCACAAATCCATATGCCAAATCCTACCGGCTTCGTTGAGTTTACCCGAATTTAACGAAACTCAAAGTCAGAAATTGAACAGTAATTTCTAAGAACTGGAAAAGCTGCTGTGCTTGTTTCAGGGAGGACATGAACTACTGAACTAAAGTTCTTTAAATTGTTGAACTACTTCATTTGACTCAGGCCGTTCTCGTTCATGAGTTACACAATTCTACTCCCGTTTTCATGAACGCTCGCCGGAGTTAACTCTGCCTGGAAACGCAGCACGGGTCTGTGGGATTGCGGAGACCATTGAAAAAACCCGACAAGTCCGAGGACTTATCTCTTTTTGTATAAAGTTCGAGCGTACTTAAATCACCAACACGGCATTTGATTTTTCTGCCAGTTCTTGGTAGTGCCAAGGAAAAACAAAGTACTATAAAACTAGTTCTATCAGAGCCGAGTTACCTCCGCATCTCGAAAAACGCGCTGATACTTCTTGGGATTGATCGAAACTCCTTTTCTTTAAACCAAAAGCAATTATGGAATATCGTTTTTCCTAATTTCAAAACGAACTAATTCTTTAATTTTGATTTTAACTTGTGTCAAGTTGTGTTGCTTTTTATGTACTTCGAATATTTTGAGCACCAACCCATTCTGATGATTCTTGATGAGACCAAGGTACCCGATAGCCATCGAAAGGGTGTCCAATATCACCTTGGATTACTCCACTTCGGTTATAACCATTGTTTAAACATCACGAGTTAGACTTGCGCTATTCCTGACTACCAGTGGATCCTGAAAGGTCCAGATTTGGTCTGAGAGGGAATTATTTAGAATACCCCAAGAAATACTGGCAGCATTATTTGCAATCCAAAAAAGGAGTTGAACGTTGCACACCTGCTTCAATTCTTTTCGAGAAAAGGCCGTGAACTGAACTGAACTGAAGAAAATTGATGAGAACTCAACTCCAACTCAAGAGCGGTTTTTATGACCTCGGTGCTCATTTCAATGACAACTTCTTTGATACGCACGAACATTTTTCACTTCATGCGCTTTTAAAATATTTTCCATTGGATTTTTCGAAAATCGTTATTTTGAGAAAGAAAACCGTCATCTACTTAGAACTTAAATTTTCTTATGTATTCAACCAGTACAGTACGCCATCTAATGTAAAAGTATGATACTAGTTATGTCAAAAATTAACGAACAACGGACTTTCATGAATTTGAAATTGACGAATGTTCTAAACGCGGAGAAATCTGTAAATAGTGGGATTTTTAAGGTTTCACTTCAAGAGGCACAAAAGGAACTCTTGTGGTGGTTCCGCTGTCGCGACCTTCGACGAGTTAAACGCTATAAAATTACTTGCCAACAGGAGCCAACAATGCGGTTATTTTGTACTAAATATAGTACTTTAATAAAAGTATATCGGTCTAGTAGAAGCGTTCATTTTTCGGTGCCTTTTCCACTGACTTCCACGTAATCGGAATACGCCAATAATTTTCTGGTATCGTCAGGAATTTGTCTACAAAAATTTGCAAACTCTGAATCTACAAAAACACTCGTTTAATTCGCTTAGCGAATCTTTAGAAGGTCTTTAAAAACAATTCACTGACTTTCTCATAATTTTTAATAATTTAAGTAAATGTGTTATCCCATTGGCGAGTTATCGGATACTAACATTAAGTTTCTTTTTTTAGATTATTTATTTAAAATTGTCGAAATATTTATACATTTTTATTCTTACATATTCCAAAAATGTCTAAAAGTTATTTTTTTCCCCTGGTAAACTACACTAAACCAGAAATAGGAATAAAATCTTTTTCGGAAGTATTTGTTTCTGTCTTAAAACGTTAACATGTTTAATAAAAATAAAAATAATTGGTGCTTTGAGTATTTGGATGTTGTTCTTTTTAAAAAGTAAAAAAAAAAACAGATCAATCGCGCCACTTGCGAAAAGTGTAACAAAAATAAAAATTTTAATTGAATCCGATCTCCTAAATGGTCCTACAAGGGTTTGAGCGGGTAAACTGTATCAATAACCAAGACGGTAACTGCCTAGACCTACGTTTTGCCAGGTCCAAAGGACTACACCTACCCTAGTGGAAGACTCTTATCATCCCACTCTAGAAGTCATTCTCAACTCGCACAGTGAATTGAAACAAAATCGAAGGAATTATTTCTGCTTCAGGAAAGGGAACTATGGAGCACTAGACAACTTTTTGCTTAGGGTCAACTAGGTCGACCTGCATAAATTAGCCAAGACTTTTATTTAAAATAAAAATACATTCATTTAAGATGCTCAGTAAATATATTTATAAAAAAAATAAAATCACATTTTTTTGTATATTTAAAAATAGATTGAGATCTAACAATTTTGTAGAAACATTAAGGACACTTTCTGTTGAATTCACTTAAAAGTACGAAGAATCGTAAATAAGTTTGGGACAAAAATCACGAAGATGATGGGATTTGCCAAGACGTTTAAAGCAGTGTAACGTTGCCTAGATTCTCCTTTATTACAGTTTCCATAACCACTTGGAAGACGGTCTGCACGTTTGCCGTGTCTGTGGCAGTAGTAAAATGTGGACAAATCACACGACGGGTGTTGTGCTTTCGTTGTAAAAATTTATTTTGTATAAATAAAGCTGCCTGATCGATGTTTCGATCTGGACCTAAAATTTAAAGTCAATTTACAAATTTTACACAATACAACGTAAATTATTTTGCGTTATTTTCAAAATAAAAATAAAATAATAATTAATGTGCAAGGAGTGTACAAATTCATTAGCATTAAGCAATATTTATTTTTTATACTCAACTATTTACGACGTCCCTACTTTCATAGAGTTCCTATGCCTTAAAACTTTGTTATATAAAAAAATATATTGCTCTTATATATAATAAATAAGATAAGTCTATATGTGCACATTGTAAAACATAAAATTCACAAAAACCTTTTTTTTAAAAATCGAGTTTTTGAAAAGGCTAGTGTAATTTATAGCAAAGTATCGTAATTTAGAATTAAGGGGTTTTCGAATTCTAATATTCATAGTGAAATTTTAACACATCTAAACCTGTTTTTACGCGATATATAAGTTCCTAAAAAGTAGGTGTAAATAGAATTCGCACAAAAGTAACAACTGACTCTATAAAAAAAAAGTAAAGATTAGCTCTAGCTGAAATATAAGTAAAATAACTCGAAAAACAAATATAAAATGTGTTTTAATTGTGCCGTTTACTCAAACACCAAATTCAAATTAAATGAATCGCTTTTTTATTAATCCGTAGTTATGTAATTCGAATTCCCAAATTCTGAATTGAAATGAGAGACCAATGGGCAGTTATACGAGGAGTTCCCAAAAAATAAAAATTTTTTATTTTGAATTTTCTTAGTTAATATTCTTAAAAATTTCTTAAATTTCTAATTTAATATATTTAATAAAATTGTTTTCTTACCTTTGTAATCTGGAAAAAATAAACGCAAATGCCTTTTTGTGCACATAATTTTCTCTCGAAATAAATCGAGCTTATTAAGGAAAAGTACGAAACACGCTTCCTTGAACCAACGATTGTTGACGATTTGTTCAAATAAATTCAAGCTTTCTTGCAAGCGGTTGACTTTCGTATCTTCCAGCAACGTCATGTCATATCCACTTAAAGCTACCACAAATAGAACAGCACGAACATCTTCAAAGCAGTAAACCCACTTTCGTCTCTGAGATCGTTGGCCACCAACGTCGTACATGCTTCAAATTGAAAAGATATTTTTCTCACTGTAAATTAGACATAAAACATTCAGGGCTGAGCGTGACCTCAAACGTGCACTTTTCATTTTTCTATTTCTAAAAATGATTTGATATGTTTCCGGATAAATCTAAAATCCGTATAAAGTCAGTCATTACAGACAAAGAAAAAAGGAAAACTTTAGCATAGGGTCTCCTCAAACCTGGATATAGTTGTATATAAGCATCTAGCTTGATCCGAAATTGTCTACAGCAAAATGATCAAACCTAGACTAAAATTAGTATGGGTTTAATCCAATTCTAGAATTGTTCTTTTGCAAAAAAAGATATAGACTTACTTAAGGGGACAGCCTAGTGTTCAGGCGTTAAAAGATAAGCAAATTATAGAACTCATTAGAGAAAGTAAACAAGAAATTAAGGAAATTCACTTTCAATAAACAAATAAAGTTGCCAAAAAAGAAAAGAAAATTTCAAAAAAGGTGGTGTAAACCCAAAAGGGTTTTTTTTTCATAAAGGAATTTTAGATGACACCAACAAACTTTCATTCAAAAATACTAAAATTTGACAAAATTTGAAAAGAGATTCTTTTTGTATGAATTTTTGCGAGTATCGGGCTAAAATATGATCGCGTTGCATTTAAAGCATGTAGATCGCGAGTCACTGTTCGGTCACTGTAAATGTTTAAAATTTCGAAAATAATTCCAATTGAACTGCACATACTTAAGTGGATCGTAATATTGAAAAAAAAATCGATATTTTAAACTTTGAACACTAGAATGTCCCCTTAAAAAGAGAACTTGGAACAAAAAACACTAGGAGCTTACACTTGTTCTTAATTTTTTTCTATTAAAATAAAAGCCAGTGTCAAATATATGTGCATATTTTTGGTGCTCGTTTGATCCCAGTCTAAAAAGTAAGTAATATTGAAGAATTACCTCACAATAGCATCATTGACGCGAAAGTTTGTTTCAATGATACCATTTGTTCTCACACGAGCTCGTAACACGTCTGTTGGCGAAGGAACGTATTTATCATCACAAATTCTCTCCATATTTTCAAATAAACTGAAAAAAAGATGCAAATAATAAAAAAATTGTTATACTTATCAAGGACTTACTATAGAGCCGAATCATTTAGTTCGTAATCGTAACCTCGGGCAACTGCAAGTCGGATACCTCTATCCTTCCATAGAACCTTTAGTGCTATTCTGACTTTATCTATCACCCGAAATTCCATATCAAAACAGCTAGGACTGGCAAGAACAATTTCAGCGTAAATTTTATTTGAAGGATGTTCCAGATTTATTCGCAGAAGCCCCATTCCAGCAAGAACATATTTCATAGACGAAAGAAGATTATCTAGAACCGTTGGTCGGAAAGCGGATAGTTCAGCCTGGGTAAAACCATCTGAATGTATTATTTTCATCTGTTTCACAAGTGTACTTTTCCCTGTAAGTATATATTTCCACTTTAAATCTTGTCGGAATCCCAGTTGAGGATTCAATACTGAGTTTAGTTGGTTATCCCAGGTTATATTTAGCACCCAAAATTAAAGTGAATATTTATTCTCTAGTTTAGTGCTTAACTATTTCTTCTGTAGAAGAATGATTTGAGCCTATCATAATACCCAGAATAAAAAGACTTGTATCACTTTTACAGCACACTTAAAACTACTTATGAAGTTAAAGGGGATCACAACTCAAAAAGGTTTCATTAGCAAATTTTTGTATTTTTATTCGAAAAAAAAAACAAAGTAAAAAACTATGATTGTATTATGGGTACATATGTGAAGGTCAATGAAGAAATTTCGCCTCAATATCTCATAGGCAGAAAGACAATCGGTTTGGATGATCCCGAAAACAGTAAATCAAATTTCCTCCTTAATTTTCGAAATGCAGTAATGCTATAAATGAAATACATGAAAATAATTGCGTGCGTGAGTATGCACTAAAAGAAATCTTCATCAAATGCCAATTTCGACCGCATCAAGCAATTTTGACGTCAATTGTAGGTTTTACTATACAAGGCTGCTATGTTCAATCTGGCCGCAATCCCGAGGCACCCTTTAAGTTCTCTGGGAACAAAAAAAAAACAATAGGCAGCCTCTCATTTGCTCGCATCCCCTTAGCTGCTTCGTTTTCACTACTACAAGACCTATAGACAGGGTTACTATTATTTTTAAAATAACCCTTATTTTAGAAAAGAAGTCACAGAAGAAGAAATTTGTTAACTTGTTTTACTGTTACTAATTTCGTTACAAGTCTATCAATATAAAAAAAAATATGCTAAAAATAATATTCTACTGAGAAATAATGGAAATAAAAAATCAATTATTTTAAAATTCTTGCAGTCGTTTGGTACGTGATTTTCCAAAATAGAGGAACTAGTTGCTGTAATAAAAACTGGCCTCAATACTAGTGGAAATTGGCTTCCTTGTACAAATAGTCTAGAATTCAAATCGGAAGGAATTCTAATACAGTCGTGTATCGACAAACGGGAAATCGAAGTTACAAGGCTTCTGTTTTATTCCCTCACCGCATCGCACAGGCAGTTTTTACGGTTTTATAATGCTATTCACTTTCAAATTACAAATACCAAAGAAGTGCTTCTTTTATAGATATTAAAGTCTCAATTGGTTGAATTTATTATCCATAGTTACTATGCAAAATCTCAATGCGCGTTACGCAAAATTCGACTTAATCCACACTCAGATGTGATGGGATTTTGCGATTTTTGTAGTAATTTACATTTTTCGAAAGCATTGAGTGCCACGTATAATGCTTCTGGTATACTCTAGAATTCATTTCACAGTCGGCCCCATCGGCCACGCAACTGCGACTGCGCTTTGTCGGTGCAAACAAGCATAGTGCTTATTTGTTTAAAGAAAGCTAGACTCAAAACCAATCCGCAATTTCATCAGTGGACCTCTAAATTCGAATTCCAAGTGGATTCCCATTGCCAGCGAAGACACAAGACGTACAAAACCTACAAATGTTCATTTGCCAAGAAGTTAGGAGTAAGTTACTATAAATAGTGCCTTTTTTATATTTCATAGGGTACTTATGTAATTAGTCTGAAGTAATGAAGCAGAGATTACACCTGGCTTCAGCCTGACAACGCTTAATAAAAGTAATGTGTGCATTCCTTATAAAGGCATATGTTTTAGGATTAAAGTAGTGCTTTCTTGAGGAAGTAATGACTCAACTAGTTCTAGAACTAGGTGATACTCTACTGGCTAACTGCAATGCCCCAATATCGCGAAAGGGAACATAATTGGCCAGGAAAAACAATTTAGATATCACAAGTTTTATCTTATCAACGGATTTAGCGCTTTTGTTATAGTTGATATTTGAAGCCGTGTCGCTTATAATGGAAATAATCAATACCGCTTTCTCCAGCGCCCAGCAGAAGAATCTTTAAGACCCGCGGCCGCTCCTTCGCCTGGGTCTCTAGCTCCTTGTCGATTTCATTGCTCCTCCGCCGTGCCTCGATTTCATCACGTTCCAGTGTTAAACATGCGCCCATGTGTGTCGAAGGAATCAGACTGGAAGGGGTCAGAATGAAAATCGGTTCAAGTACGGACTGGGTGAGTTCTTTGGGAGGCGCTGCCCCACACGACGTTCAGACGCAGCCCACAGCCACTCACCATTTAAGTAGCAACACCAGAAGTACTCTATAATTGCAGAGACCGATCCGACTCAATGCACTCAGAAAGGCTGTTTCCTGCAGATAGCCTTACTATGGGGAAAACTGCCGCTGAATGTGGCCTGCTACCTGGCTCCGCCACAAGTTTGTAATTGAACAATCACTGGCCTCCGTTCGTTTTTCGCAATCACTTTTGATTCAAATCAATTCAACCACGTTAGGCACTACCGGCACATGCAATTATTTTCAAGAATTAACAGATTTTACACAATTTAGAGCCTTTTCTGCTAATTCAGCAAAAGCCCATGCCTCTCTCTTTGTTTGGGGATATTTTACATCCCTAGTGAAGTTGCTCTTGTTTTTAAGCGTAGGGCTGGTCAAAGTTTGTTTTGATTAGAAAGCGAAACCGATGAAACTTGTTAAACTGCTAATATTTTCGCCAGAAATGTTGCATAATTATAAAATTATTAATAAAAATGCATTGCTTGCAGAAATTCATTCCAGCATCTCATATTCAGCAATTAATTAATTTAATTTCTACGGTTGTCTGCAGTGTCAAAGCAATTCTAAATCGCAGCAAACTTCATTTGTCTGCAATCTCGAGAAAAGGCTGCCATTTTTCAGTTTGTAGTCGACTAGACGTGCATCGAAGTGTAATTTCCACGTAAAGTAATAGACTGTGTAAAGACTTTCGGACGATATTGAATATGTCCTTATTTGGAGGCTTGATGAGTGATTTGGACGAAGATCCAATCTTTGGGTAAGTTTTCCCTAATTCGTCCCGGAAATAAATCGAGCTGCAGAAAAGTGGAGTGTTTACGTGAAATTTCTATAAATCAATAGATCATATGGGAGCACTTGTCGATGATGCAATTAAAAAATTTCTCTTGGATTTCAGACATCATATGCGCTCAATGCGTCAAATGAACAACTTAATGAGTTCTTTCATGGGAGACCCATTCTCCATGCTCAGTCCATTTGATAATTTTGGAGGTCACTCAGCACTAACGGGCGCTGGAGGCAGGAACACCAGCTTGATGCCGTTCGGATTCCAAAGCATGCCAAATATTAATCGTCTCTTAAGTGGAGGTAGGTTCCTTCAAAAGTTATTTACGGAATAATGGCAAGACGGCATTAGTAAACTTTAAGTTGCACAATCAGCCAACTTGTCTTTTCATCCGAATGCTGGTTCTAAATATTAAAATTGGTCTTTAGTAAATTCCCCTTTGAGTAATTTTACATCTTACCCTCATAAATATGGGAAAAATTTGGTCTAGAGTTACCGCTGTAGGTCGGAATGGACATAGAACCCCCAAAATCACGGAAGAAGCAGTTAAAGGCTCGCTTTGTTACAGTCATTTCCAAAGTAGTTTGGGATTATCTATAAAGGAACTGTAAGCTCCTGAAAGTAATTCCAGCGCACAAGGAAACATCTAGAAACGATTTTAAATCTAGGCTGAGAAATTAACTCGAGCTATTTTTTGTTTAGACTAAATTTTATTAAAGAAGATGAACATTATCAATATTGTTCCTCGGGCTGGTAAATTATGGGTCCAGGAAACAAGTGCTAATAACTGCGCTAAAAAATCGGGGTGAATATGCTTTAGCATTTAGAATCGATAAATTTGCTGTGGAGGGAAGACCAAGTGGTCATGCAAAACAGGTCAGCGAGAATTTTGTTATTATAAATAATAAATTTCAACATGATTTCTTCTGCAGATTACCTATTAATCAAAAGTATTTAATCAGCTACAATTTTCGAAACTCAAGTACACCTTTTGTGAATGTGCAAAACAATTAGAATATGTTTAAAGAATTGATCAAGTGGAAGTTCGTTCCTTAGACTCTAGCAACTAAATAGTGTTAGTAGCTTTTTTTGAAATTTTATAAATATATTTTAAACTATGCTTTCATCTATAACTTCACGAAAAATTAGGGTTGATAGGGTGCATTTTTGGCCTACCAAATGTAGGAAATGTCACTGTTTACCCAAAGAAACGTGCTTTCAGGTTGAGGAAAGAAATTAAAACTCTGACTCTGCAATCTGAGCATTTCCCAGGTGCTTGGGCAATAAAATGTTAAATTGATGGGCACGTCATGGTGGGCTCATCACACATTCATTTACTTAAAGAAATATTTTAACATGAGTCTCTTCAAAAATGTCAAAGTCAAGTTGTTTAGACCGAACTTATGAGTAGTGATCTCAAACGCAATATTCGAAAAAGTTCCTAAATTAAGTTTTTTTTTTTTATTTTTTATAATAGATTAACATATATAAAAATCACCGTGGTACAATTATTCCATAAATTGACGGAAAAATTGGCTTACTGCCTAGAAGTCAACTTGCCAGTGAGCGGATATTTTGTAGAAGAGGATGTCTTTTGTAGAGCTCTCAATAAAGCTCAGAAACCTTGAATATTTGGAAAACATTACGGGGACTGTCTGCATATTTCTCATTTTCTTTATCAAAATCTATTCAATCCGTGGCATAAGACAAAAGTAATCTTACCATATTTTGTATGAAGTTTTTTTTTATTCATACATTATCACATTTTTTATCTGCTCCGCGATCTTTATCTATATTTACATCTTTGTGCTTTAACTTGCAGCTTAAACCCCTTGAGTACCGGGTTTTTTTAAAAGAAATTTTCTCTTGTAATTGATTCAACATGAGTAGTACTGTGTTCAAAAATAAATCAAAAAATTTTGTATGAAAATTCATTTATTATTATGAAATCAATGATATAATATTTAAATTACCGCCAATGATTATAGTTTAAGGAAAGTGAACTAGTTAAAATAAATTTAATCAATAACAAGTAGCAATTTATTTATAATCCAGAAGACAGTATATCTTTCACTCCATTCTCGTTATAACTAGCTCATCAAAAGACAGAAAATAGAGAGGCAAAAGTAAAAATGAAAGAGTACCAAAAAAAGTCAGCCAACCGTCTTAAAAAAGTATAATTAGCTGTCCTGGGAGGAAGGAAAATCATGGGAAACTGGAATTACCAGAAGAGTTTTGAATATTGAATCACTTGTCTGGCGCAGAATGATGAAATGTCACCATATCATACTTAGATATTTGCCTTTTCAAGTGTATTTATATCAACAAAATACCATATGCACTCTTGAAAGATTGGTATCACAAGAGTGCTCAAACATCTTCACTAGGTTGATTAATCATGAGTAATTAAGATTCCTTTTTTGTTGATAATCTAGATAATCTGGTTTGAAGCTCATAATGTACATTTATAATAGAAGTATTTCAATGTTTATTAAATGTTTTGATTTTGAGATGCTACCGATTCTTTCAAAACTGCACATTCTTAGGACACCCTATCATACTCTGAAATGAACAAGTACGTTTAAAGACTTACATTTTAAAAAAAAGGCTTCCGTAAAAATCGAGAAAAAAATATACGTAAAAGTTATTTACAAAATTTAAATCAGAAGTACAACCTGCTTTCAAAATCCACGTTTATTACCCTCGTCTACCTATTTGCAAAGTAATTACTCAAGTATTATACATAGTGTTTTTTCTCATACATTATACATGACATATATATAGAGTGTTTTCTCCATACGGAATGGCCATTATCAACTTTGTACACTATCAGAATTTTTAGAGGTTATTAAAATAATATGTTTTATAAATTAATATGCACGAAATTACAAATGCTCTGTGTGGTTAAACTCTGATAATTTTTGATATTGAAGTCGTGAGAGATATTTCGATATTGTTATAGTAATAGTAAGTTACACCCAAATCGGTACAACATCTGTCCAGGAAATTGCGGTCTACAAGACCTGACAAAATAGAATTCTTTGTGACCTTATTAATCTCATTAACATTACTTTTAGATAGGTTTATCGATTTTGATGGTTAATTAATCAATTTAATTAATGTACGACGAATTTCATTCGTGAAATGTAAGTACCGACCAGACATTTTATTAACGTGAGATATTTCGTTGTTGGTTCTTTATGGGTTAAGACAAAAACTTTCGTTAATCAATCCTTAGTTATCTCAAAACTTTGAAAAGTGGAAATGTTCAATGTTTGAGTATTATTTTCCCAGAAATTTATTATATTTATATTGATACAACTTCATAAGGATTCAAAGGATTTTACCAAAATTGCGTATTACTTTCATAGCACCCAATTTATCGTGTTAATTTGTGTTATTCATCGCATCTTCATCTCTTTTTTACATATTTATTATTTGATTAAAAATATTTCTCGGTATGGATTATAAAAAATGATTTTCAGTAGGAAAAAAAAAAAGAAATGAATTAACTATTTGGAAGCTTTGATTAAGTGAATTATTTTTATTTTTCCCTTTAGAGATATTTTTCTTGTATACCTAGATATTAATAGACCTATTTATGCTATATCATAATAAACTGGAAGATTATCGGATAGTAAATCTGTAAATGAATTCTACAATAACTTCAATTTTTTTATATTAAATATAATTGTTCGCCGTTTGTTACTTGAGGAGCTAGTTCATTAATAATTCATCAGTTAAAGAGAAAAAATAACTTGGACTTTGTCTTGTGCTTTAAATTTGTCAAATGAAAGTTTTTTATTTCAGTCTATTTTTCACCGCCTACAGATGGGCCACAAAGAGATTACACTATCAGATCATGTCATCCGGTAAAGAGCGCATATACTCGTTTTTTTGTATATAAATGCTTAATTGAGCCAGATTATTTTGTCTAGAAGTTCAGGTAGTCGTAGTAGCTTTCAGAAGAGGAAAATACATGCAAAATTTGAAATATTTTTGGATAAGTTCCGCAGTTATCTACCTCACACTTACGTATAAAGTGGTACAGTTGTTGATTAGTACCTAAAATTATTATCTTTTAAAGATTTAGTTAATTTTTTTTTTTTTTTTTGTTAGTTTTAAACTGATATAAGGACTTTTTTAATAATAAAAGAAGAAAATATATTTGGATTATTATTTAAAGAAATAAAATATATTACTTTACTACTTAAAAATTTTTTGTCTGGGGAAAATAAGTCGATATTTTGAAAGTTTAGAAATTATGCCGGAACGTCTTGTATGTTCTATCCTTTAATACAGTGAATTGTCCAATTTTTTTAAAATTTGAATTTATTTTTACACATAGATATCGGTGGAAATGGAGGAGCATCGTTTTCTTCGAGTAGTTTTATTTCGATGACTCAGGGACCCGATGGTCGTCCACAAGTATACCAAGCTACAAGCAGCACAAAGACTGGACCGGGTGGTGTACGCGAAACCCGAAAAACGGTTCAAGATTCACGCACTGGATTGAAGAAGATGGCAATTGGTCATCACATTGGTGATCGTGCACATATAATTGAGAGAGAACAAAATTTGCGTCAAGGAACTGCGGAAGAACGTCAGGATTTTATAAATTTAGATGAAGAGGAGGCTGAAGACTTCGATAAAGAATTTACTGCTAAGGTACAAAGTGTACCAAGTTCAGCCCGTGTAGGACGAATTGAAGCTGGGCATTCGTCGGGGCCTCACAGACAACTACCAGCTTTACCTGCTCCACCTGTAAGGTAAGTTTTATCTTGAGCCATCCTTAACAGTGTGAGCGGCATTTAAACTTTGCAAGTACGTATTAACATTCGAAAAGTAAGCAAAGTTAGTGATCACCATCGGCACAGCAGAAATTAAAATTGTTTAAATGCCCCGCTGAAATAAGATTTCCGACAGTCATTTGGTGATTGTAACTTATGAGAATATCCAACTAAATATTTTTCAGATATAGTTATTTGTAATGGATCTAGGTATGCAATAACCGAATGATAATAATTTGTTTTTGATTGCTTACTCCAGTTGTATCTGTTTCGTGTCGTTTGGTTGAATCATTTAAACATTTTTAATAGGAGTTCTGCTTGCAAATTCATTCACCTACCATTGAACAAATTTGATCTCTTAATTCATATTCGTTACACTCTAGTTGAATGCGTAGATGATTTATTGTCATTAATAAATACAAATATGGGTTACTATGAGACTGATGAGTTTTTTTTTGCGAATGGAAATTAATTAGCTCCCCGAGTACCACTACTACGACCACTACATCATCACCAAGACGACCGATAAGAAATAATCAAAAGATAACTACCCGTAGACCGCTGCGTACCCCCACTTCATCGCCGCTAGCTCTACCTTCGTCAAGTTATTCGTCGTCATCGACAAGGTTTGTGTTTCTTCTTATAAATTCAAAACAAAAATAAGAAAATTGAACTAAATGTAATTTAGATATACTCATAATTTTCTTAGTTAATTGACACTTATGTCGCATCACTTCGTAAACAGGGTACTAATTTCACCTTCGTAATAACTTGAAAAATAATTTTTATTTCAAATATAATATTTCTAGAGATTGGCGATTGTACAACCCAAGATTTTACCGGGCTTGAACACTGCCATCCTCAGCACAAGCTGTAGTTGATTTTTTTCATGTAAGGTTCTCTGGTTTAAACTTGTTTCCGAAACGAATACAATTTTTCGCTTTTACTAATTTCAAACGGGCGAGACTTGCTAAGAAATCTACTAACAAACACACAGTGTTGTTGTAATATTGTTATTTTTTGCATTGTCAGTATTTCTATTAATACTGTCATTTTAATTGGTTTTATGCGAGCAACTGAATTGAAAATGAAATTCACATTATCTGATTTATTAACCTTCCTCGGATTTTCGGTTCAATTTGATCCGAAATAGAAAAATTTTTAGTTATAGAACTTATGATTTCTTAAATGATTTCGTGATAATAAAAATTTTAAAACATTCCTAAAAGGAAAATAAAAGTTCAGGGCACCTCAAAGAATCGATTGGCGTACTATTTTCTACTTATTTATCGAACATCCAGTTATTGTCGATTTTAATGTGGTGAAAGAATTTACTCCATCAATTGTGAGATATATTTCCATATTTCCAGGATGAAAAGGAAGCAAAGGAATCTATTGTATGTCTCTTTATGTTGGAGCGTAGATATGTGAAAGGATTCTATCATTAAACCATTTCGCGAATCGTCTTGCTCTAGAAAGTTTAAAATAGCGCATACAACAACGAACTTTGATTTATTTTGTGTTTGAAATTTGCGTATCGCTGACTTTTACTAGGGTGTTTTTCAAAATTACGAAAGCAACAATAACAAATGAAAGTTGTGCTAATCTTAATATCGGGAAGAAAATATTTATACGTGCGTAAAACGCAGTAAATGGGAAAAGGAGGGTCTAGAAAATTGTGGAAAAACTTTTTAATGTGCTTTTTTTTCTTTGTTCGTAAGGGAGGATTCTAGTCTAGACGATTAATTTTAAATTCCTGATTTTTTTTCTTAAAATCTATGAGGTATTGTGGGATTCGGCGTTTTGATATTATTTTAAACACATTAGAACTATCTTTCAAAAATTTTTATTGTAAAATATTATAAAATGGGAGGTGTATGTACGATTGAATTTATTAATTAAAAAAAAAATGATGCCTCACTGATCGACATGATTCCTGCCGCTACAAATGTCGGAAACAGGAAAATCAAACAGATTATTAAAATATGAGTATGGCTATCGCCTGTACTAGAATAATGTTGGAATTTAAAAATTTGACGGCACGCGTAAATAAAATTCTAATCAAGAAAGTGATTTTACTAGTGCAAAGAATAGCCAGAAGTGTGTTGAATCACTGTGTAAAAGTGGACCCCTACCGTATACATAGTTCTCGAGATATCCAACCAGGTATAAAAACGTTATTTTAACAAAAAACGCGTTTAAAGTGTTTATATATTTCAATACGTTGAAAATTTGGGAAGAAGGAGGAATAGAGACCTACAGAGATTCTATTTCAAAGTGAGTTCCTGAAATCATACACCAGAAAATGGTATAGTCACTTTTTATGGCAGTACTCGGAGAACCTGCTGTTTCCAGCGCTTTTCGAACTTTCGGAGCACCTGCTTTGGAAGCGTTATACACAAATAAAAACTAAGAATCTATTAAAATGCAACTAAATTCTGCACACTAAATACTACTCAAAAAATGAAAAAGAAATGGATTTTTTCAAAGTTCTAGACTAGAATCCTACCTTAATGGTTATAGTTTTTTGTTTAATTTTTTAAACTATTCAGGATCAAATTGATAACCAAAAAAGAATATTTAGATAAGTATATCTTTAATTGGATTCATTTTTAAATTTGTAACAGTCATGACTCAATATTTAGCTAAGTATATCCCATATTCAGATAAAAGTGCAGTGTAAAAACTTGATACTGCAAAGTACTATGCAGTTTGATGTACATTGTTGATTAAAATGCAGTAAAAATGGATAAAAGTCGACTGTTTGAATATATTTTTTTCAGTCTTGTTCATCAAACCGGTTAGATTACTAGAATCGCCCAGATTTACGCATCAAGGTTCAATACTTAGTTTAAAAACGATAAAAGATCAGTTACTGCCTTTTAGGGCCTCCACGGCAGTATAATTTATCTATATGTATAATATGCCTAGTAATTTAGTTATATATTTAGTATAATCGAAAAAAAAATTGAATCGAAATGATCCGAGAGTCTGAAACGTAATGAACGAATTAAGAGAACGAGGAAGGTTAATTTGGTTTTGATACTGGGAAGCTGCGTTATTACTTGAGCTCTGTTTTGTTCTAGTTGCAACGTATTTACCCGATTAACAGAGTTGCGGGAACAACTTGATATTATTGACATACCACACTATGACACCATGAGCTGCGATCTCGTTATGATTTCAAAATATAATTCTGCAACTAAAGTGATGAGAAATCGGCTGTATTTTGTTGTTTGTACCTCAGTTTCTAACGAACTTTTTGAACATGTTGTGGACACGGTTTTCGGTGCCCTTATGCTGCAAATTTTTGTTAACATTTTAACATCAAAACACCATTAATTAATAATTTTTGTATGAAAAGGAATATTTTATGGACATGAAGGCATGTACCGTATAAAATTTAAAAATTGTATTAATTTTCGAAAATATGAGTTAAAACAATTTCCGGAGTTTCTTAAAAATGCTTACAACATTGAAAATTTTATTTGATTTATTAAATTCATAGATTTTCACAAAATTGTGAAATTCATGAATGTAAATCTGAGGAATTTCTATATATTAAATTTTACACACGCTACGGACTAACAATAATAAAGAGAGTAACGAAAAATAAATACTTTGGACATAATGATGGTGTGTCAATAGTATTATATATAAATAAAAGCATAATACATTGTTATATATATATATATAGTTAGCGATCGCCCAAACTTTACTTGTTCAAATTCTGTGAGACATTTTTAAACAGACAATTGAGGTCCACTTTTATGTATTATTTGTGGCACAATATTTGCTTATTTTTATCTAAAAAAGTACGCACTTTACGATTTTTATTTATTTCTCTGCTCTCAGATGTTGCACTTAAATGATACGTACCACAGCTTACTTATGTCACTAAATTGCATAATGATTCAAATCCATCCAAAGTTTTTTCGTGATCAATACAAACAATAAACAAAAATTGTAGAATTGATGTTTTGGATGAGACGCTAGATGAATCTTGAAGATATTTTCATTGTGTAACTATTTTTCTTACCATAATTTTTGCTTTTACGACGATTGAGAAATGATCGTTCTTTTCTGATGTGTGTCAACAAATTTTAGCGCCTAAACCAATGGACTAATTGAACTTTAATTTAGCGTACTTATATAAAAGAGAATCTTTCTAAGAAGTAACTTCAATGATTGTCTTTAAGTTTTTAATAGCAATAGTGCTTTATACGCTCAATAATATTTCATAATTCGTTTCACTGGGAGAAATTTGTTTAAAGCTGAATATTTGAATTGAGCTTTTTCTTTGGTATGTAAAAATGTGTATTTATTTTATTATAATAGGTACCTTGAGAACTCGGCAATATATCGTTTCTCTAGAAAAGAAAATTGTTTTAAAATTGAAGATTTGATGTTTTTTTCGTTTATTTAGATCATTTACTTTGGTATTTGAAAATTGGCGAGGCATTTCCTGAAATGACTACCAACAACTGCTCCGATCCATTGAACTGGGTAAAAAATTCGGGAGTACGATTAAGGTTCTTATAAGTTTTATTGTGAATAGTTGAACTTGGTCGATACGTAGAGATCGGTGACATTCGTATAATGGACATCTAAGATCCATTGATAAATAATGCGCTCTGTTTGTATAATATGTACAGGATAGAAAGTCTTGCTCCAGTTGTTTTTTTTTGGAATTCACGTTGTTGGAGTAGTCTATGCGAATGTGGGAATTTTTTCGAATAAAACACATTCTTGGGTTTTTTAAAAATTTTAATTAGTGAGATGTGTGCGGCCCGTTTTGAGCTTGGCACTTCTGTGTTCCACTAACGAAACTTTCGCAAAGACGAAGGAATTTATCCTCCTTTATGTAGTTCCTTCTTTATCCTGGCTATCTGATCAGTGATTCTGGTCTAGAGATTCTCTATTGGGTTAAGATCCGGTGAGTTTCTCGTTCAATTTGTCCAAATCTCCAAACTATTCTTGAGGTCCGTTTTTCCCTTCATATTGATCCCATCAGCAATCATCACTCTCAAACTTTCTTTGGGTCGACAGATTGGTGTAATAATTTTTAGTTCCGAGGTACAAACGTGAGTGTTCTGCCTGTTTGGAGTGACATGCAGAATGATGAACTCCACAGTAAACAATATCGTCTTGCGTTGTTTTCTACCTCTCAGTTTCTGTGAGAAAGTTTAAAGTTTTCATATCCTCTATCATTTTAAGATCCACATAAATCGAACAGGTAGAATTTGTCCTGAGGGATTCACCATTTCATGGTGAAAAAAAGGCTTTGAAGGCCCTTCAGTTTTGTTTTATTAATTTCTAATATATTCTCATTTAAACTTAATACAGTTCTTATATTTCTCTAAAAGTAACTTGAAAGTATTTTTTTTCTATCCTTTAGCTCATTTATTGTCCTAGAATCTTTTTGGGCTTGGGGAATAAATAAAAGTAATTTGGGCCAGATCAGGTCTATAAGGTGGATTATTAATTTCTGTGAATCCGCATTTAAATAAAAAGTGTGCGTAATTTGCGCGCACTATTTTTAATTTATAAATTTTGGAAAGAGTCGTCAAATAACTTGCGATGTAAGAAGTGCGTAAAAATTCGATTAAACAACTCGGACAAAGTTATATACAGACAGGTGAACTTAAGAGCAGCAATTATGAAGGGAAAAAGTTAAAATTTTATTCATGAAGTTTTAGGATTGCAAATTTTACAGTATTATGAACGATGTAAAAAATATAAAAGGCTTGGCGAATCATTCTCAAATATTCTCCAGAGTTTGAACGTGGTTTTTTGAATAAAGATATGAACTTAACTAATTTATTTTGTAAACCTTTAGAGACTAAACTATCAGTTTTATCATTCATTTATCATTTCAAATCAAAACTAATCTAATTCTATAATAACTTTAAAAATATCGTCACTGATAAAAATTTTCAATGTGGAAAGACGGATTTTTATTTTTTATGGGTACGTTTTGTTTTTTTGGGAATTCATAGAATTTGAAAATCGTTTGATATGATATTTTGAATTTTTAGCATGTGGTTTATTGTAGTAGGATTATATGTTCCAGCATTATTTTACAATTGTAACAACTTTATATATAAAGTTAATGATTTGACTACTGCAATAGCATACGAGTTAGAACTTTATACACTCAGGTCTCATTTTATGCTGGTCATTTTTAAGTTGTGTGGTTTGTATGTAATTAACCTAAATGTGGAGATCCTCTTTGAACAAACGTAGATTAAAATTTAAAAAAAAAGTTTGCGCATGGTTTGGTGCAACGTTCGATCATAGCCGCATAAATTAAATTCCATTGTCAGAAAAGGAAGAACTACCCATAACGAGAATGAAATTTGTGAATATCCATCGCTACAGAACAGATCTAATGTTGAAAGTGATTTGAAACCAGTTCGCAAACGGTGCAGATTAGACAGCGAGAAAACTAACTAAAATAAGAAACATATTACTTCTTAATTAAATAATATGAATGAAGTTTGAAAGCAAGTCTATTTTAAATTTTATATGAATATATACTTTTGAAGAAATTTATAAAGCACACTTATTTTTTAAGGTTGTTTTAGTTTTATGCGATTTTCGAAAACGAGTGTGCAATTTTTCAAGCAAAGTTATTTTTAATGAGATCTTTTTAACCACCACATAAAAAGAGTCCTGACTGTACTTGTTGAAAAAGGTAACAAAATTATAATTAAGTCACAGAAAACACATATAAATTCAAGATTACTTGGATTGCACTTGTACAAAACTTGGTAAGTAAATCTAAGATTATTGTGCATGAGGAAGGAAAATTAATCCATATTTGTGTAAGAATGCAATATACTATATTACAGCTATAAATGAACGTGCTTATTCCGGTATTGTACTTGTGGAGTACATCGGGTGGGGCATAATATTACACAAGTCCCGGGAGGGTTGAAAAGTACGACTTGCTTTTTTAACAAAACATTTTGACTCTGTAAGTTTTTAGTTTTTTTTTTTTTTCGTTATCATGGCGATAAATTTTGCAACATTATTTTATATCTTATCATGTACAATATGAATGAAGCCAAAAGCCTAGTTAAAGCCGAGCATACATATCTTGTCCAAGATATGCTCAAAAATGCATATGCTCATAAAAGTTTTATTTGTATGAATATATTGATTACTTATTATAAGTGAACTTGCCGAATCGAATACATAAGTGAATTGACATAGAAACATAATACAATGCACATTTTATAAACAGGTAACAGATATCTATAACACATAACTTGGTATTACTTTGGACTTCAGATATTTTGCTGGTTGAGAACTTGGTCTGTTCCTTCACATTAATTTTTTTTGGTGGGATTTTATCTTATCTTCTACCACGCTTACTAACGATGATATTTTATTAGCAGCCAATTTACCAGTTATGCTGTACTATATACATTTGTATTGATGAAATGTTTATCACTATTTCATGTAAATGAATTTAAATTTTACTAAGCTGACATTTCTTACCCCATTCTTTTTTTTTTTTTTTTTGATATAATTCGTTCATTCTCATATCATCCTTAATTTTGTATACAGAACGCCTCATTAACATTATTTGTTTTCTATTTCTTAAAAACCACGTTATCGTTAATGAGGTTTTATCAATTTAATCCTATTAATTAGTTCTTTCCATTTAGGTTTTTAAGTGATTTTCTAATAAAGATTTTCTTTTATTTTCAGCGTGCATCCACATCCATACAACCCAGCAGCCGCTCGTAGAAACTTTCGTTCAAAAAAATTATCTAGCCAAATACACAACTCGCCCGATAACAACTGAAAGTAGTTCTCTCTATTAAAGGACGTAAAATATTTATAAACGCTACAAATCATCATACGATTTATTCCTGTCAACGCAATTCCCAATCGTTTATTCTTCTTTAATAGACCGAAATTTGAATATAGAGGTTTTTTAGTTATGATTTTTGGGTCCGGTCTTATTTTAAAAAGAAATTTCCCCAGGGTCGGATCATTTGATTTTTGAATTGTTTGTTTAAATTTACATGATTTTAGTACATAAGACGTATCTCTAAAACCATTGTAATTGTGCAAGAGCGAGTCAATTGATTGTGGCGCCAAATTAAGTTTAATGTATTTAATGTCATAATTACGACGTATAAAAGATGTTGGGAATTTTGATTTTGGCGTCGATGGTTGTCTCCTTGTCTCCAATTGAAATGAGAAATAAATATTGTATTATTAATTATGGCTTTGTTTTCTCACTTGTTTTAAAGAATTTCCCGAATTTCTCTTCGTTTTATAGACTTAAAATCTTTTTTTTTTTGTGATTATTTCCATTCCATATTACCGATAAATCGGGATACGAAACAAAATAA
The DNA here is from genome assembly GCA_001932985.1 of Proctacanthus coquilletti. Lineage (NCBI taxonomy): Eukaryota > Metazoa > Arthropoda > Insecta > Diptera > Asilidae > Proctacanthus > Proctacanthus coquilletti. The sequence goes on from MNCL01000019.1 coordinate 1,370,060, forward strand.
CTTTAGTGAAAATGATCAGTTGAAGACTTACTTCTTATGGGATCCCTCCATCGCGCTAATTATGGCTTCCTCGAATCAAAATCGTATTTCCGTTTTATTTTTTATTTTTTTAAGAACTCACTTCAAGTGTACATACCGAATTGAGGCCAAGCTTTTTTTTGCGAAGAAATTAGCATTGTTAAAGTTGGTATTGAATAAATAAAGAATATTTTTAAATGTATAAACTGTTTTTTAGAATTAACTGCAATAAAAGATTTCAACTAGGAATGTCTTTAGTGCAACTGTGAAGTTTTAATTAAGTTGAGTACACATGCTTAACATATTAAATTGCTTCATCTAAAATATTTATTTCAAAATCATTGCAGAGAATCTTTCATTTACCTTTGTTAGTAAATTATCAGTAATCGTTACATTCAAGTGTTGAATTCCCACGTAGTTTTGGCTAAAAAATCAAATCAAGTTCTGCACTATTCGGATCTAGTCGAATTTATTATTTAGTTATCCGTCTTTTTATCGTCGGGGAATAAAACTTTTACTCTACATGCATAGTCCGCAAAGTAAAATCCATCCCTTTAAAATTATATGCTAATTCCTGCTGTATTATGCGTTTAATAATTATATTTGCTCTTAGAGAGTACTACAAACAAGTAAAGAGTGTTGTTTCTCACTACTTGAGCTGTAGGAATAAAAGATTTTTATAGAACAAAAGTTTTATTCCTATAATCCAACACACTTCTTCAAGTGAAGAATAATACAATTTGAAGTCTGTACAGCTTAGTCACGCAGAGTACTTCTAAGAAGTTTTCGAGAGACAAAAAGATGAATCATAGAGGGACACCTGCTTCGATATGTAGCATTAATACAACCTCTAATCACAATTACTTGGAAATTTGGGCGGTCCTCCAATAAATATTCACCTATCGTTTTGATTTTTTTATACGAAGACAATATGTCATTAACATGTCATGGTTAAGCTGACCTGAAATCATTTTTTTGACAAGGCCATAACATTGACCATGTTTGTATCTCACCTGGTACCATAAAGGCCAGAGAGGTGACGGTGGATGGTGGTAAATTACGCGAATACTTAAATACGAATGTGATTTAAAGAGATCGTGCAAAAATTAAAAGTACTTAATTTTTCTCGATAAACCATTTTTATTCTTCAACGTAGTATCCTCTTAGGCTTATATAATTCGTCCAACGTTGCTTCAGTTTGTTGATCCCTTCCGAATAATTGGTCCTTCTCGGCTGAAGGAACAGTTTTCGCTTTTTTTGGTGAAGATTCTCCATCGACAACCCATTGTTTGGACTGATTTTTAGTCTTAGGCGTGTAGTGATGTATCCATGTTTGAAACAGCTGCAAACCATCCTTGGAAATGAAATTATCTCATTAATTTTTTTTTTTGAAATTACGCGACTTACATGATTCAAATGAACGCTAAACAGAGACTAATAAACAAATAAGGCATATGGAGATTTGGTGTGAGTTCTTCCAAGAGATGTTACTAACTTAAAATAACTTCGATACGCAGCAGTGGTGCCATTCTCTCACTTTACATGGATTTTCCAAACCACTGTCGTATCATTCTAATGCGCAGTGTAACATAAATACACATTAAATCATGGAATCTACAGGTAATTACTTGTTTATTTGTACATAGTACACATAAAATAAAGCAATATTAAAATTTAGTACGTACCAGAGGAGTGACGGCAATTACTGGCACAACGTCGCTGTTGAAAAAAACGCCTGATCTGTTTGTTGTTAAGTTCAAGATTCCCAACGGACTCTCGGAAGCTAATTTGCGTGCAAATTTTCGATTTGTATGTCACCAGAGGTGGAGTCATTACATTTAGGGAATCACAAAACTGCAGCGAGTTTGTTAATATTCGATATTTTTTATCGGAGTGATTTGTCAAATGTTTAGGTGCTTTTAACTTTTTGATTATGATAGTTATTACGACATATAAAATTAATAAAAAAAAAATATCGAACCAGGTGTGCGTAAAAGTGGTGGACGGTGTCAGCCAGAGGAGGGTACTTTTGACACTAAATAAGCAAATTTTGATGTTAAATTGTTGTTTAAGGTTTTCTTTTTTGTATGGTCCTTATGAAATGCTGTGTTAATAGAATTATTATAATGGAAAATAAAATACTCTTTTTTCATAGGAGATGCATAAGATCTGTGTTTGACCAATAACATATAATCACTCGTATTTCGGAGTAAGGTAACAGAAAAGATAATTTTAACTAGTTCCCAAGCAAACATCGGAATTATTCCACTTTTATTATATAAAATACTTCTATTAGTTAGTATTTCTGATTTCGAAGGAAGAATATCCGGTGTGATATATTTCTTTTTCAAAAATAACTTTATTTAGTTATTAATGAATAAGTTGTCGTCTATCAAAATCATTTTGATCATATTGATTTCATTATTACAGCATCAAAGTATCAAAGTATGTTGTGTTACAGTTTTTCAGTTATTCATTCACTATCGGTGGAGAGTTCTGTGAGTTGTAGGTTGTATTTAACTTTCGAAGTGTGGAAGTCTAACTTTTAAAAATTGCGTTTATTGAATGAAAGGAGTTTAGATGACCTTCCAAATGAAATTTTACAATCGATTACCCAAAGTTTAATTTAATTTTAATCATATTCTAGGATAAAGTTTTGTACTTCATTATGAAAAACAGGCTACCACCAAGTTAACAGTTCTTCTATATTTTTAAATAAATTGCCTACTAGGCAAAATAGATCCAATGAATTTTAAAATGCTTTAAAAGTAAAAGTCTAATTCGCATAACTGAATTTGAAAATCTGTGCCAAAGACTATACAAATGAGCTGCTTGGTCTTTTATATGATAGCAACTTTATTAGTTAAGGAGTAATATTTTTACTTTCGGCAATATCTTCTTTGTCTTAATTAATCTCCTTATAAAGATAGGAAATGTAATTTGAATTTTCGAACCTTATGATTATAAAAGAAATCCCTGCAGCGCAGGGGATTGATAACTAAATCATCATTGGAAGAAAAATCATGGAATCTTAAATTTATTTTGAAAGTAGGGCTGATTGATATTATTGAACGTTACATAACTTTATTTATGGGCAAAAAGAAGAACAAGTGGACCATTTGTTTTTAGATATGGCGAAAGTATCTTACTACTAATGGAAATTTGTACTATGGCACCGCTAAAATAAATGCAATTTATTTTCTTATTCTGGAAAAAAGTAGTAAATAAAACTTGATCAGGCAAAAAGCCAAATAAAGGTTCATATTTCCGTAGTTCCATTTTCAAAATAAAACTGAATAAATTGTTAAAAATTTGATAACAACTTCTTCCAACAAGTTATATTATGTATGAAACAAAATCAAATAAGACTAACTCAGTAATGGATTCCTATAAGGATGATTTATTGATGAAATAATAACATTTATCCAAAAGCTAGTTATCTTCATGCTGTGCTTCTGATTCCCTCCAATTTCGTTTTATCATCTCTATGATCTGAAGGTACAGGCTCGACTTGGTGAAGTAATAGCTGCCGCAGAGAATAATGAACGTCCATGCAAGGTACAAGAATTTATCTGGTTCCTTTTCAATTTTATTGGAGAGCGGTCCGTTGAAGTCATCCGAAGTAACATATGCTGAGCTAGATACAGGTTTTATGTCCGTATGTTTCTCAACGAATTTTACGAAATTGTTTACTGTGGAGGCAGTGTCATTAAATTTTATGATTGGCCGCCCTTGGTGAAACAGCATAATTGTAGGAAGTCCAACAATTCCAAATTCGGTGTTAAAGCTATGAAATTTGAAAGCATCTATTGCAGCAACTTTAATATCTGGAAACTGTCTGGCAAGAGCATTAAAATGTGGGGCAACCATCGCACTGCCCGGACATGATTTAGTGTAAAACAGAACTAGAGCACAGTTGCCTTTAACACTTCGTTTTGTTGTGTTTCCATGAGGTGCTAACAGGGATACAACCTCCTTCACGGAACTCACAATATGCACAGTACCGTTGCCCTGTTTTGGTAAGCAGTTTACTTTAATTACAGGTTTTTTTCCTTCCTGTTTGTCAGACAAGCCGTATCGCAATTCAGAATCATTCAAATCACATATAGTTTTATCTTTATAACTAACATAGTCGATGAAATTGTAATGCGAAACTCCTTTAGATACTGCAGTTGTAAGTACTACATCTTCCTCCTTCACTTTGTTTTCCAGGAGTTCGCCACTTAATAAGTTGACTAGTATCTGGAGTCCCTTCAATTCGATTGACTGCACCACAGCACCTTAAACTAGAATTAATTAACGCTTGAAAAAAAAAGAATATCCTTAATAAGCACCTGCAGTCAAAACAAGAGCTACACGGACAAACAGCATAGCGTTGACATTTACATCAGACTGACTAGACAGCTTCAAGTGACACTTCCCTACTGACTTAAGTTGTTTCGTTCGAACGCTTGACAATTAAATGAATGGATTGTTTAAAACCCAACGGCTTTGCTGAAATTTAGTACAAGTTCAATCTAACGTTAATGGACCAGTAGCCAACACACGTTTTAACAGAACATTGTTTTAAATAATGAAGCACACACGACCCGTGCATAAATGTCGAAAGACTTGCTTGTCATGAATTCAAAAGCTGCTTGACGCTTCAGAGGTGCATTGAAAAACTGCGCAGCCTTGCAGTCACTTCATTTACTGCGAAGTATGAACAAATATGAAGTAGAGACATTCAATTCTTAAGGAGAGAAATTTATTGTTATAAAAATTAAATCGGTATACTTAAGAATTTTATTCACAGACGGCCTATAGAAAGTAAGTAAAAATGGTCGACGCGCGAAAAAGAAAGATATGCTTTGCAAAAGCTCTTCCCCTAAAATTGGGGGATGTTGAAAGCTCATAGCATGTGAATCTTTCATGTAGTGGTTTATTTATAGATTTTGACAGCGATTTGTTTACATATTTTGCTAGATCTTATTGATGGAAAGTTGGCTTAGACAAAATCGGCTTAGAATGCTCTTGTAATTAGAAAACTTTTTATGTAAATTTGTTAGTTTACAGTAAATTGCAGAAGTAAAACTCAAATATAACGTCAGTGTGCTCAGAGGTTGGGTTTGGAGTACCCCGACTAAATTAAAATCTTCGAGCCTGTTTACAGTTTATTTCATTTTTAAAACAATGCTAAACGATTTCTCATAAAATCCTATAGTGGTTTGCCATTTGAATTTAACGGCTGCCAGGTGCAACAGGTGTGTTATTCTTCGCGATTGTATTCCTTAATTTTCATTGGCTGCTCGCACCGGACTACATATTCGAGGACGTTTTGTAACAACACACCATAGCTGAAAATGTATTTATGAAATTATTTTCTCTTTCGAACCAGCAGCATTTGTAGAAGCAATACCTGTATGTATAGAAATAATGAAATTAAATAAAGCAGTAAAAATAACATGATTTTAAAAATGTATAAGAAGTGAGAAGCAAACGCTTTAACTTTATAGCATTTTTGATTTAAAAGTTCTAGTGGTGTAACACAAGTTCTTTTTCAGATATCCACGAAGAAATCCAAGAGAAACAAAATGTAACTAACAAGCCTAATAACATATAACCAATGCTTCTTTATACTGTTTTTTTATTTTATTACACGTTTTTTTAAAGATTTCTTCCTTTTCTCATAAAAATGGATATCACCTAGGATATCCATCGTGAAGTTACTGGTTATATTGTTTGTTAAAATAATATCGCTAATTTCTAATTATTAATAATTCACTTATAATTAGGGATAATTGAAAGTGGCCACCTAATGGTTGCGGAGTACCAAGTAGGGAAGATATCTCTTCCAAAGAGCCTAAAACGCGTCTGGCTACTTATCGTAGGCTCTAGTGCTTAATGAACCATTTATACATTCATACATTCTCGAAAATGGTAATATGCTTTTATTACAGTACACAAGATGGCCCAACAAAAACGTTACAAGAGTATAATCATGATATTTTTAAAAAAAATTTTTCTATGTGGGAAATATTTTGCTGATATTTTTCACACCTTAATTTCATCTCCCCGCGGTGATAAGATTAACCCCTAGAAATTGGAAGTTGGATCGAGTATATAGTGCCCTATCAATTGTCATTTTCGACGCTTTTTTGTTTGTTAAATTTAGTTGATTTGTTCTCGAGAATTTACACCTCAAATTTAAAAGTTAGAATTTCTAATTTTTGCATAAATTACATTACAATCTTGGATTTCTTGTCATACTCAATGCACTAACAATAATGACTGCTCCTAAAAAAATAAGGGTAACACTGGTCAGATGAAAATTATTTCGCAATATGCCCAAAAAATAAATGTGTTGGCCAAAATGTTTGTATATTACTTATTCAAAAACTTTAGCTATTAAATTTGAAGTGTAATATTGTGAGAAGGGCCGAACTAAACCAGGTAGCGGTAGAAAAAGAATTTAGCAAGATTTCAAATGAGGTGCTTCTCAACATTCTTCCAATTTAAAATTCCAGGTGTAAGTCTTGCCCCCACTTATGGGTTAAAGTGAGGTAAAATCAACCTGTCCGAAGGATTGATAATTTTCCTGAAAGTAGTTTGTTTTCATTGCAGCACTGTGTAGATGTATAACAATTGAAATTGAAGGAAAATTCGAGTCGTAAAACTCACGGTGTAGGATAACTTTAGTCATGTTTTAAAGGCAATGCTATGTATGTTTTGCGAAATATTAATAATAATATATAATATAGTCACCTTCTTTTTAAATTGTAAATAGTGACGGCAACTTATATCGATGAAATTTGTATAACTTACAATAATTTTTTTCTAATAAAAAAAGAAAGTAATATTAAATATAGTACATGACGTTACACAAAATAGATGGTCAATAAAATTTTATAGTCCACCGTTTTCGTAAAAACTTCTCTTGTAATCATTTAATAAAACGAAATAGATGTTTGGTGGTCTACATAACTATTAAAAAATATTTTTGCATAAATAAAAGCATCGTTGGCAATGCAAGTCGGAAAGGGGAGTTCCTTAACGGATGATTTTTTAACTTGGAAATTTTATTTAACTTTGACGCTATTGAATTACCAAGATATAGACTCAACGCTTCTTGTTTGAAGTTTTATTTTGATCACATTAGAAACATCTCCAATTTGTACATAAATTTCGTTAATAAATCTAATTCTAACTTGGGTGATGGAGGCACTAATTATGAAAAAATTAGCTCCAGTTAATTTTATGTTATCAGAGAATAGTCTGGAAAAAAATAATTTTTCGGGAAATATGTTTAAAGTTTTAAAAGCGCTTCTTGTTTGCTTCTGTAATTTCCGAGACTTGGTAAAAATTCGTATAGAGATTTAGTTTGGTTTATCATTGTATATAAACAAAACTTAAAAAAATCGATTCCTTCTGATGCAGTTCATGCAAATAACTCTTAAGAAAAAACATATAAACACGAGTAAAGTTAATGAAATTGTCGGGTATTGAACGTAAAGAAAGTTTAGAAAATATTTAGAATTTAACCTCCTTTGTTACATATCATCTCAAAAATGGGATAATGCGCAACTTTAATTGATTAAACTATTCAACGTACAACGAATTACAAAACATAGCTTTAATGGAAATTATTATTAGGTATATATTTCTACATTTATAAATGGTTGCGAGCTAGATTTTTTTAAATAATAAGGATAATGCAAAATCCGTTTACTCTATGTACACAACACAAATATGTAAAACATTTAGAAGAAATAATTATCCTTACTCTTTAAACTTGAAACCTCCTAATGGCCTGAACTATGAGCTGGGAGAAATGGAGAAATGGTTAAGACCATTTAGACAATTTTTGGCAGTGCCTCTTTCGCCTTTTTCCTAATTTGTTTTCTCAAAAAAGATTTAACTGTCAAGTTTTTTTTATATAACTACTTGTATTAGGCGTGGGTATGAGATAGTCAATAGAAATTCGTCCTTCTGCTAAAGTCCAAACTAGTACTAAATCCATAAAGCGGAGTTTTGTAGACCCCAACAAAATATATGAATTTTGTAGAATGTTTCAGTTCTACATATGCCACGTCCCGACGTGTCTCTCGAAAAACGTCTTCCCCCAAGATTTATAGGTCGAAAAATACGTGCAAATGCAGTGACATAGCTGACAAAAAGCGCGTAAAACTATAAATCTCAGAGCTTTCGCAACTTTGGTCCGGACCTAATGGTGGGCAATCATTTGTATATTTTTATTTGTTAACAACACTATGAACATACCTAAGAGTTTATTTATCTGATTCAGATCCGTACCAGACGCCGTCCATAAATCACTCTTGCCAACGAAGTTTTGTTGCTGCCCTCTATCCTACCCTCTTTTCTTCCTTCCCGCCTTTTGGTAGACTAGGGGTATATGGCAAGATTTTCTGATAAACGATTTCTTGGTCGAAAATGAACAGGACGCTTTTTCCTTTGGCGGCTCAATCGGGGATCTGAATACTCTACCCAATCTTATTCGGTAGAATACACGAAATCAGAGATAAATTGCCGGGTCTGGACATTGAATTAATTTCTGATGTCTGGGCAAGTGGTGCTTATACCTGCGGCTTTGGGCGATTCTAGTAGATCTAGATTAGTTTAATGCACCGAGACAAATTTGATTTTTCTCACTCTAATTGCTTGATATATAGTGCTAAGTCACAAAAAATCTATTATTCATAAGTGAGCGTATGATTTAGTTTCGTGAAAATTTATTGCTGCCATTCCAAGTTTTCTTATGACCAAAATTGTAGGCATTTTAGTGTTTATAGTCCTTTTTAATCATAAACAATTTTAAGCAATATATGGCAATAATAAAAGCAGTTTAGGCTTGTAAAGTAGGATTTTGATTAATGTATCACATTTTTTAATACTAACATACTTTTCCCAGTTTTCCAGACACTCTTAAGATGGGACTGAACCCATCTGAATCTGCGTTGTAGTTCAATGCTCTACCCGTTAGACCATATCAATTTTTTAGTCCTTGCATGAAAGATATATCTCGTACTTATAGACCTTTAAAGTAGTATTACTCTTCTTGTACTCTATACTGCACCCTAAAAAATTGAAAGCGCTGTAGTAATAGCAGCTATATATCATTTTAATCGTGCCAAAATAAAATACTTCCATTAATCATCAACTTAATGCACGAATATACAATAGAGAATACTAATTAGTCCGTTAAAAAGTGGTTGCGAAGATTTAGAGATTAAAGGGAGAAAATTAATGTAAATTTCCCGTAAAGTGTTCTCTGCATAAACCTTTGTGTTCCCACAGCTACCGAATGCAATTTTAGTAAATTCTATAATTAAGTGGGTGCATTTCTTACTTACTTATCTAGCTCGACGAAAACCTGGTTTCTGGCGGTTAGTTGTAATTAAAATTTAATGCTCTCTTTCATTAGAGAAGTTTAGAAAATTTTCCTTTGCGATGCAACGTTTCTTGCAAGAAGATCCACCCGGGTTCTTTAATTAGAATTCCTTTTTTTTTCTAAAAGATGTTACTTTTAACGTTTTAAGATGAAATATTTCTACTCTGGCAGCATATACTTAAAAAGTAAAAAAGTATAAGAGCGTTGTGTTAGAACTTTGTATCTAAAGGACAAGTGTAATAGTTTTATGGGTATTATATGCCTTTTTTTAGAAATTCTTTTTGCATGGGATAGCAGAAAAATATCGCAATAAAATCATAAAAGAAATGCGAGGAATTTTATGTACTAAGCCAATATGTTAAAATAACATACTAACTTGTTAAGGGTGGGTACAAAATTAGAATACAGGTAACACTTCTATAGCACGATTTCGCACAACACAGTTTCTCTCTAATACGATCAAAAATTTGCGAAAGCTCTCATATAACTCTGTACTTATATTATTTTCCGTACATATGTGTGTATGTATTAAGAACTTTAAATTATACGCTATGGGAATATAAATTGCAAAATTTCTGTACCAGGAAATTTACAACGACCTTGGAGGACCAGTAAACAAACCAAAATAACAAGAAGACGCGTCTGATGAAAAAGATTCAGAGTGTGAAAATGTTTACGTTTGTTTGTATGGAGCAGTGATGTATTAAATTGAAAGTAGTTAAATTTGGTTTTTTTTTCGTTTTGTGTAATAATTATGTTAATTTTTTTTAAATGAAAACGAAGTTGTTTGTTTGTTCTGGGTTTCACAAAACACGGAAATTTCTAGCAACCTATTTACCGGAGGGTCGTTATTACGGAAAATGATAAAATATTTATGTCCTTTATCAACTTACATATATTGTACTAACCTCATTTAGTAAAAACAATAGAAAAAGACCTATAAGATGTTGTAAATGTTTCTGAGAAGAAAAGATTATGTGCAATACTTTGTCTTTTTTAATTACAAAGAATATATAACATTTTTTTATAAATATACATTACTGTGATTTAGCCTGTCTAAAACAAATTTATTCTTTCCTTATTAATAAAAAAAAGTGAATCTATCTTATATAAGCTTTTTTACGGGATGGGTTTTCAGACGTCTTCCTCCACTTGTGTATATCACAAGCTGTTACATGTGGGCGACCTTTCTCCCTGTGCGAGGACACATAAACTTCCACAATCAATTTCTGGGTAAAATTTAAATATTTTCTTTAATAACACCATTTTCATTTTTGTAGCACACAACAAAGAAAATAGCGAACAAAAAAAGAAATATTCTTTGGCTGTGAATTCATGAAGTTGTAGGTAAGTTGTTGTTTTATTACCTTGAATTTATAGCTTATTTTTAGTTAAACTTTATAATATTTTTTACAATATAGAGAGAATTATTTGCTACTTTTAAATGATGTGGTCACAGCAGTCCTCCACCCTTTTAAATCGTGATGTAATATCTGGAAAAGTCCGTACTAAAAAGGGTTCGTAGTCTCCTTAAAAATGATAAAATATAATATAATAAATTAAAAATAAAAGATAATAGAGGGTTACATGTATTTTCTATAGGAATCGATGTCTAAGGACACCAAAAAGATAATAATTTTCAATATATGACTTAATAAATTTTCACAATAGCATTTTGAAAAAGGTGAAATTTAGTTTTAAGAAGAAAATGATCGGTATTTTGAAAATTGTTAAGAAAAATACAACCTATTATGAAAATTGCTTATTTTGTCAATTATTATCCATAAAATGATACAAAAATAGCGGTGCCAATAGAAAACCCATGTATTTTTGACAAATTCCTTTTCCTCTTGAATTAGTGACTTATGAGGTTTGAATTTAAATTTTTTGAGAAGTCGATTTTGTAACTACAAACATCCAGGAATCCTTAAGTGCTGTAAAATATTTTGAATGTTGGAGAAATATGAAAGAAGACCACTTACGTATCTCAAGTTAAACGCGTTTTTCTAAAAACTGAAAAAGAGAACACTCTACAAACTATTGGGTGTTATTGGAAGTATGATAAATTTCTTTTTGGAGATGAAATGATTTCGTTGTTATATACGTATAATGAATAAAACCGTATCTCACATATAGTCCAAAATGTATGGATTTTGAGTGGATTTGAATGCCTAATAGAATTTCTCCGCCGAAAGGCGCATTCTTAGTTGAATGTGAGATGGGCTAAATTTTGTACCTTTGGCTTCATTTAATCTGTCCTCTGCCTTCCAATCAGCATATATTTCCGTTTATTGAGTCGGCTGGTGTAACCAATAAATGTCAGATGCATCCAAATAAATCTTTGCAGTTGCACCTAATCATTTATTGATGTCCGGGACACTTCAATAATTCCTGAATTTCAGTTTTCGGAAAACCTGCCAGTCTCGTGTTTCATTACTGTCAGAAATAGCCATTTGTCTAGCTAACAATCAGGACTCTGGAGCAGAGGATATCCCTAGGGCGCCTCTCGCCATTGAATTTATATTTTCCCCTAAAAGTTACACATTGCTGCCATAATAGACAAACATATGGGGGCATGTAAGAACGTCCATTGGTATGAAATCTGAGCTGCATACGAGCTGGAGAAAGTGAAATATTGCTGGCTGATTCATCGGATCGCTGTAAACGTCTATGTTGGTATGCAACGACAGGAAGGGCAAAATTCAATTTCGCTGACTTCATGGGAGAGTTGGGAGCTCCAAAATAACGTTTATTATTTGCAGGGAAAAATTAATCCTGAAATGATTTCAAGCTGAGTCTGAGTTATATCTATACTGGTGCAGATTTGTACACAGTTCGGCTGCTCTAAGCAACTGAGCAATTTTAAATCCTTTTAGAACATGTGTATAGCATATATTCATAGGTTTTCTCCTGAATGTAGTGTTGGTTATATGAACTTTATGGACGTACAGAAAACGAAATGATGTTAAAGCTTTTTGGATGGTTTTTGTTTGTCATAAAACCAGTCTATGTGATTTATTTTAAGAAAAACTATTACCTCAAGGAAAATGAATTAAAATCTGAATCCGGATTTCAAAGCATAGACACTTTCAAGTAGATTTAAAATTATATAAGCAGAATGTATGTTGCCACATTATGGAATTTTTTATAATACATAAATATGGAGAACTCAAGGAAATGCCTAATATGTTAATGCATCAAATTTACAAATGGATTTATTTATTTTGAACAATATTTGACCCTTGAATATTGGAAGGGTCAATGATAAATCACGTTTTGGAGGATCTGAATTAAGTTTAAGAATACAGGGAATAAGGAGGCTACAATGATGAAAACGGGGATATGAACTATTTTGGATTACCTTTCTCAAGGAATATGACCTTTTATTACTATAAAATACCTGCGTATAGAAAACTAAAATGCAATTATGAACTTTTTATATACGTGATTTAAATACTCAGAAAAAAAAAGTTGGTAATGTTTCCTACATAAGTATTTCAGCGCCGGGTCAGGAAAACAATTTCGTGTATATTAAATAATATTTTTCAAACTTCGAAAGTCTAATATGTTTTTTTATACTCTATTAAATGAATACATGCGTACATGTTCAGTTCTGCCTGTTTTTAAGTTCGGATGTTTTTTCATAACGCTATTGAAGTACTTAGTTGCTTACCAAACTCTTTACGCTGTGTGCGCCCTGACCTAATTTGTCCCATGGTTCGATCGTTTAACCCTGATCCTAATTTCGTGAGCGCTTACAGTGTTCTTAAGTTCTCAGCCGTTTTTGCGTCTGTTTGTTTACAATGGGTAAGCATCTTGCTAACACCACCTGTGCTATCACCGACATCGAGTGGGTCATCTGTAGCGGGCTCTGTAACAAATCATTTGACCCTGCTTGCAACGGTTTTATCAAGCGCGCACTGGCCCTCCTTAAAGAGTATCTCAAAGAGAATTTCTTTGTTTTTAACTGTGCTCAATGTAGATATATTTTTATAGCACGTAATGCTCGCGATCAAATGCAACAATCACTTGTTTACTCGCTGTGCGATGGTACCTCAATGCTAAAAAAGTCCCTGGACCAATTAAATAAACTCATTTGTCTTCCTAAAGCTGTAGATGACATTAGTTGAGTTGTGGAAAATCAGAGCGAAGTGCGGAAATTTAAATTTAGGAACTTGGGAAAGCCATTACCTACTCTTTAAACTACTTTACAACGATCTAAGTGCTCTAACCAAAAAATCTCTGACTACGTACTTGAAAATGAGTTTAGTTCGCCGTTGCAGAGTTCATCAATTACTGATTAGAGCTTCCTTCCGGGTTGTTCCACAACCACCTCGACTTATTGATCCAGAAAATGCTCAATTCACTGATGCGGTGCACAAAATATCCACAATTGCGACAGATCTCTGTAACATTCATCGCGTCTTCGATCACTGTATCTCTAACTTACCAACCTGCTTCGTAAAAATCTTGTCCCAAGAATACCTCGCTTCTTGACAAGGGATCTAACGAACCTTCTCTAGTACGTCAGTCAGGTTTTGTCGCCCTCCCAGGCGACATATATTGATCATATCTAATCAGTCCAGCGTAGATTCCTCCGTTCGCTTCACGTGATTTTCGCTGGGCTGACAACTCCAATTTACCACCCTATGAGAAACGTCTGAAATTGATGCACTGAGAAGCTTTAAATAAGCAGCGTGATAATGCAGGCATTCTTTTTATCTACGAATTAATAACTGGCGTGATTGAATGCCCTTCGCTCCTAAATGTATATCCCTCAACACCAATCTTCGCCACCTCAGATCCGTTCCCCTCTTCCGGTTAGATAACCACTGCACAGACTGCAATTAATCCGAACCCGTCTTCCGTATGTAAAGCCATTTTCATTTATTTCACTTAGTAGTGTCTCTGATTTTATATCTTTCGTCATATATAAAATTTTAAGTCTATTTGTAAAGAATCACTTTAATTGATGAATGGTCACGATTTAATGATATAAATGGATATCAAATTCAAATCAATATCCAATCAAAAGCAATTAAGTACATAATTTATGAGAAATTTTGTGAAGCAATGCAATTTCAAAGAAAATTTAAACTAAATTCTTTTGAGAGCAACTTAAAATAACTGAAAACCAAAGAATAGACAGTAGTGAGTATATTCTTATAATCATATAAATAAAGAATGCTACGTATGAACACTGCTTGAAAATAAACACCACATTAAATACCATTCTTGTATTTAGATATATGCGTAAAATTATATCACATTTTCAATATAAGAGAAGCAAAAGAATTTTTAAAATTATTGTAAAATGAAATGTGGAAATTATTGGGTGCGATTTAAGGAAAGTAATTATTCAAAGATATTACATGATACCCCTAGTATTTATATATTCCTATGTTAACAAAGTGCTTGGAAATATAAATTTCATTTCATTGTTTTTTAATATGCACTTTATTAGGATTGAAAATAGAACTGTTTGTATGACAAGATTAACTTTGATCCATTAGAATATTGATGTAAATCATACAAAAACAAGCAAATTGAATTTTTTGGTATATTGCTCAAAAGATTCTATAAAAATATTTGAAAATGTAACCCGGATTCGAATAATCTGCACACTTAGGCGTAAAGGCTCGTTTAACGCGGGTGATAAAAAATACTTTCTTTGGTAAATCGCAAAAGTGGTTAAAGGGAGCTCGGATAATCGTGGCTCTACTGCATTTATTGACCACTCATGGTTATATGGGCTTTCAAAAAAGAATATTTTATTTATATTTAATTCAAGAAGAATGTTATTGACCTTTCTATTGAATTTAAAACTAGTAACTAGTTAAAACTAATAGTAGTAACCACCAAAATGATATGCTATAAATAAAAATCTCTTCGTAACTCAAATTATCCCGAAATTATGTATCGACGTTAAAGACGTTGAAATAGAAATTTCCATAAATGGCATAGAACTTAAAATTAAAACAATTTCTGAAGCTCCTAATAGTACTATTAGTACAGGAATAGAAAAACATGAAAAACATTTCAAGCAATAATGTTTTCAATTTTATACATGGTAGATATTGGAAAAGTTTTATTTTTTGTCTATACTGACTTTCAAAACAAAAAGAGAAGAAAAAAAGGCGCACTTAAATATAGATAATATAGATTAGTAAATTTTCCGATCATTTCCAAACTTTAAAGCTGAACAAGTCCTACATAAAAGTGCGATTTATAAAATCGGAACTACTACATATTTGACGATCATCATAATGTCTTCATTTAATACGCTTTCATCATTTCTTCAATTTAGGATTGAGCATGTTGTGCATTTTGCTTCAATATAATAAAAAGTTACACATATTCTCTACTTAACTATGCATATAACTTTTTTTATTTTCTCAAAATGCCACCATTTTCATGGCACTTTTAAGAGCCCTGTTTTAGTTTTTAGTCGTAATTAATTCAATTAATCGAGACATGAGCATATGCAAATGCAGGCTGGATGAATTGAATGCTTTTAAAAGCGGCACTAACATGAATTTCCAATTAGGCCAATATGAATTTCAATATTTTTTTAAGTCTTCTAAAGATAAGGAGATAGCACTTAGTTTGTCGCGATTTGATGGTGGTACGTATTTAATTTCAATATTTATTCGCTATCACATAAATTCAATACGAAATTATTTTTATTATTCAAGAAGGAAATCCCGTTTTGCTTTGAAATGCTATTGGCAAAATATTTAAGTTATGTTGAAATTTTTCTTGGTTTGAATGGAAAGAAATTTTTGTTCTTTATTTTTCTTTATCTTTTTTATTTACGACTAGGGCTATTTTATGCTTTTTACAGCCAAAACATTTTTAGACTCCGAAACCTTACACTAAGTTGCGCGGGCAGCACCACAAATCGATGATATTGATCTGTTGGGTTTGATAAGAGAAACAGTGCCATTTTTTCCAAAAATTAATGTCGCTCTCCAGATTCTTTTGGCCATGCCATGGACAACAGCTTCAATAGAACGCACTTTTAGTACCCTTAGGCGTACCAAAACTTGGCGACGATCCACGATGTTAGAAGACCGCTTGAATGGCCCGTGTATGTTTAGGGTACATCGTAAATTGGTTCAACATGTGCGATTTGCGGAGAACCACAGAAAACAAATGTTCTCATAAATAAAAGTATGTTGCCTTAAGTTCTTGGTTTTATTTGTGTTACGACTTTTTATATTTTGTCACCCTTGCCTAAAAACAATGGTATCCAGTTGAAATGAAAATGAATTTTCGTACACAAAAATTTCATATGTAATCTTTGATCCTGTAAAATTTTTGCACTAAGGATATAATTTTTCTATCAATGTAAAAGTCTAAGTCCTTTAGAAAAAAAATTAGCTCGACGTCTGTAGCTGTTCAAAACATTTCTAAGTTACAGGGAAAATGGTGAAGTTTAGAGTTTTTTTTAAATTACATGACCACCTTTTTGCAGCGTACACAAATCCTTGAAATGACTTATGAGCATTTAAGTGTACCCTTGCATGACGAACAATTTTCAAAGCCATTTTTGAGAGGTAAGAGTTTACTTAAGGGAAGGGTATGGAACAACTCAGGACACATCAAGGCTATTAGCATACGGCTTTCTACTTAACACCCTGTATATGTATGGGCTGTGAAATATTCAACTCTTTCGGCAAAAATTACATGTCTAATAGCATTTCCGATTTCAAGTTATAGACTGTTATGAATTTATATTTTTCTTAATGTTAGAAAAATTGATTTCAAATCACATTTCAAATTGTAAGTTTAGTGTGCATTCATAAGTTTGTCCATTTATTACACCTTTTTATTTTTTAATCTACCATTAATTAAAGAGTAGTTTAGTTTCCTTAGTTTGAAAATTCTATAGAGTAAATATTGTATGTAAGTGAAATTGTAAAATGAATGTCAACTGATCTTCTTTTATTTTTTTTCTAGAATACTATTTTTTTACTACTATGTTTAAATTTTTTTCAGGATATATTTCATATATTGGATGTTTTTTCTGTACAATTTTTTCAATCTTCCGGTTTACGATGGTAAAAGTAAGTACATTTAGTGATGTATTATAAAGCAAATAAGCAAATAATCAAAAAATAGTGTCCTACAAATACGATCCTGGGCTTCTATGGAACGAGTTAGCGGAAAAGAACGTGGGGTATGTGATGAAGCGTGTACATGTACAGAGATCAAGAGTACACGCAATTTTTAAATTTAGTATGTACTCTTCAGAATACGAATCTAATTCGAACTTGACCGGGTTTATTTTAATAGTGACTAAGGATAAAACTTAAAACATCAGTATTAATCCCTACTAATAAAAGATATATTTTCCGGAGTAAATGAAATAGTTATGGTTGGGAATTAGTTTCAATGTTTTAATATATTAAGCAAATTTACTTTAGTAATTAAAAGTACAATCAAAATGAAATATAAAGGAGTAAAATAGGAATTTAACAATTTCATTTTTCTGTTAAAATTGGATTAACCCAGAGTAGTGCGGAAAATGTTGAAAATTGTTGGGTTTCCGGCAAGCGCAAAAGAACTGCTCTTCTGGTTCGTTCCTAAATATCATTACTTAAAATTAAAAGCTAATTAGTGAAACAAGAACGGCCGGAACGGGCTGTACATGCACACAAAAGATGGATATTCCCAGTTTTAACAAGTGCCAGGACAGATCCTCAAAAGAAGCGGAAGGTCTAGTTATGGCGGCACAATTAGTACAAAGTGGGACTCGCCAACCAGAAAAGGGATCTGTTCGAAGGTAGGTGGGTTGGAGTGAAAAGGAGTGTTCATGATTATGGCCCGTGAACTATTTCAGATCAGCTGCATTGCCTGAAATAGAACTGTTTGAATCAAATCCCTATGTAAATGTAGGATAACCTTCCGAAATACGTTTTAGTGATGAAGAACTTTCTGCAAAAAAGCTCTGTTTGACTCTGTTCGCATCGTTGGGCTTAAACTTCTAGTGCAATTTAAGCCGCACTTCGGCTTAAATTGCTTTAAATAAATACTCATCATAGTCGCGAAATCTTTATTAAATTTTCCTCTTTTGAAGAAAAATAAATAAAAACATTAACTATGGTTAAGGCATAGGCAGTTCTTGATCCATTCGTGAATCTGTGCAGTTGCAAGAAAGGTGGTGAGTTATTTGCTCATTAAGTTCAACACGTCCACACAGTTTACCACTTAATGCTAGCTTAATAGGTCATTATGGACTTAATTAGCGAGAAATAGCTTCTGATTTTGTTACCAGCATGTGGACTATTTCTAGCAATTAGCCTTCTAGGCTCCTTCCGCCCGTACCCTCTCTAAACGCCATTATATGCGAATTATTACAATCACATATCCTTTTATGGGGAAGTTGGATCATGAGAGTTGTATGTGTTCCTAGCCAATTGCCCACTCGGTTCCTCTGTTACGCATTCGGTCGGCGTTCCATCTGGAGACCAGAATTATGTCCACTTGGAGATAAAAGGAGTCGATAACACCGATTTATACACATATGCTCCCGTAGGAACACATAAAATATGGAAAACGTGTAGGCATGTAGATAGAGTTGATTAACTGCTTATCAGATGTACCTTCTCAGGAGAAGCATTTATTCCTGCTCTCGAATTATACAAGTGTACGTAGTTACAATTATTTGGAAGATTAGTGCAAATTGTAATAATGCTATAAAAGTCATGCGGACGTTATATACTGTGCGACATCCAAAGTTAGGCAAATGCCCAACTCATGCAGCAAAACCATTATTTCCAGATTCGCATATGCCCTCTGATGTAGATGGCATATCGATCATTTACTCCTGCACTTAATGGCTTGTGGAACAGCCTTCTATTATCTCAAACACTTACTACACTTGGTAGAAACTCTGCCTGAATCCATGTACGTTATCAGTGTTTTACAACATTTTACTAATGTAAGTATCTTTTAATGGAATTCCTTTTGGCAATTTGTCGGATCGGGAAGCAAACATTTTTCCGTTTATTTAGACATACCTATATTCACTTTTTGATTATCAAGATGAAGCCGGCTGGTGAAGCGCATTGATGCTTTAAATTCTATTGTATATAAGAAATTTTAAATTTTCTATTACATGGAAACTCTTATATTGTTTTATAAAGCTAAGGTACCCAAAACAAAAAATCTGTTTATTTGTATATACGATAAAATAGCAGAAATTCTGTTTGTGGGTTTTTTGTATCTTATAAAAATCCACAGTTTTAAACCGATTTCGAGGAAACTTTGTATAGGCACCCTTAAGTGTTGTCTGCAAAGTAGTTTTAGGACAGGTTTTACAGTATTAGTTTAAATCATAGTTTAAGCGCAACACTTAGATTAAGTCTGAGTTTAAGCCAAATTCCATTTTATAACATACTTTCGTGTGACGTACTGGCAAAATTATAAACCTATCATTTTAACTTTTTAAAATGAGCCATTTGATAAGTAAGCATGGAATAAGATATATTATAGTAATAATAATAAATAAATACTAACTGTAATAATTAGGAATTAAAATATTGAAGGAGTTATCAATTTTAGATCATCTTTTATTGTTTACATTTACAAGATCTGAATTCACAGTGATAGTTTGCATTTTATTTCATATATTTTCATAAAATCTAATTCATAACAAACTCACATATAAGAAGAGGCCATTTTTAAAAAAAAAGGTTTGT
Organism: Proctacanthus coquilletti; assembly: GCA_001932985.1. Lineage (NCBI taxonomy): Eukaryota > Metazoa > Arthropoda > Insecta > Diptera > Asilidae > Proctacanthus > Proctacanthus coquilletti. The sequence goes on from MNCL01000019.1 coordinate 1,390,172, forward strand.
TTAACTACTCACCTTTAAGAAATAATATGTAGCATGTACTTCTTACTGAAGTAAATTTTATTTTATTTATTATTTTTTGCTTCTTTATAGTTAAAATTAGTACAAAAGCGTACTTTCAATTATTCTATTGTAAGAGACTTGGTCAATAAGGAGAAAAATATAATCAAAATATTTACTCTGTTCTGTAATAATATTAAAGTACTTTTAATTTACTATTCAATTAGCTTATTACGTATGCATATTTGCAACATTTTAGATAGACTAGAGTAGTGTAAGTTTGCGCACTTTTCGTAAATTATTATTTATTACGAATCCTATATAATTTAGTAACAAGTTATTATGTCCTTTATTCACTTAATACTAATAGACTATGGGAAAATCAGCAAAAAACTACAATGTGAATGTGTAATTTTATACACCCTAGTGTGTAAAACTGCGCGTTGGGATCGATAAATTTGGACAATCACTAATAATTATATTTTAGAACTTTTCTTGCCTATTATTTATACACACCACATTTAAATCCCATCTCTTAGATAATAGTGAAACTTTCTCGTCCGATGTTGGAACTTGAATAATATCCCCGACCAGAACTAATCTTATTGCCCGCGCAACCTTACGCCACCCTACCGCAGAGGTCGGTAGAAAAATTCACCTATGGCGAATGTTCGCAAGGTGCGATTTCGAGAAAATGTCACTACATTTTTTCCGATCATAGTCTCAAAACTCAAAAATACCATCCGTTCAAAAAAGATATAACGCAATTTGAGGACAACCTGGGGGCGTATTTCTGAGCGTATTGAAACGGAATTTGGAATACTTTGAATCCATATCTCGGTTAAGTTCGTAAATGGCCTACTTAGGCTTGTTAGTTTCAAAATAGTGGGTATTCTAAATTTTTATAAAATTTTGAAAAGCTTATTTTGATTTAAATATTTACGTGTGATAAATCGTTGGATATTGAATACAACTTTAACCTGATGAAAACCGAAGAGCGAAATCGACCTTTCCGACTAGCGCCTGCCACCGGGACTTTTTCTTAAATTAAAATTTTAATCTGGTGTCTTTTAGGAATAAAAAAGAATTCGTAAGTAAGCATATTGAAAGTGGGGTCAGGGTGTGGTCAAACGTTTTTGTTTAAAAAATTTTGGCTGAAGTCCCGAAAACCAGAACCCTTAGACTATCTTTAAATTTTGAATGGTGTTAAGTCTGAGTGGGTCGAGAGTCAGGGGAGTCGCAATTTGCAAGCACGAATTTCGAATTTCAACTTTAAAAAAATATAGAGGAGTGGGATAATTACCGTCATTAATTTATTTAATATTGCTTTTAATAATGCTAATTGTGATTTATTGTTCCTTTCTCTTCATTTGTGTATGTGTTTTTTCATCATAATAAAAACCACACTTTTATGGGCGCACATTAAAGACACAATAATACGAAAAGAATCGCAAATAAACACTTCTTCCAATTTGAGTCGCCAAAAATCCTTTTAGATATGTTCATTTGCAGTCATGCGAGAGTACATAAAAAAGACTTCAAGACAATCGTGGGGTTCCGATTTTCGGAACTCGAGTTTAAGATTTTTAAGAAGCGGGCTCCTTTTAGGTGTTTCTTAAAATAAGTTTCGCAGTTTATGTTTTAGTGATGAGTGAAAATTGAGGTTGTACTCATAGGAATTGTGTTAATGTTTTCTGATATTAGTTGAAAATGTCAACATTACGATGTTGGGTTTCCTAAAAACCAATTCAAATTAATTAAGAAACTGCTTAATTCTTAAGATTATTGATTTTATTGAAGGCCAGCAAATGGCGGTCTAATGAAGCGGAAGAGTACTAAATCAGAGAATAATTTACGATCAAATAGTTCAGAAGTAGAGGAAGTGGCAATAAAGAGCTCCGCCAGGACCTTTGAAAGGCTTTTATTAAATGACTGCACACAAAACCCAAGATTATTAATATTCAGTCACCACACAAAGCAAAGTTATTGCTCTTTCTAACTACTGAAGTGAGCATCGTGCCCGTATAGCAACTGTACCAGATGCTGCTGATAGATTCCTTTTCGAGGGAATAATCGACGCTATTAATAATTTAATGTCTGACCATATGTCTTCAGTTAGACCGGATCGATTTAAGATTACATTGAGAATCGAGGTGAAGCTGAAAGCTGGTGTTAGCAATTAATATCTGAGCTCCTTCATTTCAATAATATCTTAGTGCTAACGTGCTAATGGAGCAGTCTTAGCCGGATATTTCAATGTTTTCTGAACCAGGAAATCGACTATCGATCGATTTATTGAAAACAGGATTTTCAAAGTGTTGCTTTGAATATTTTGAATGAAACTTGTTGTGGGTAGATTTCAGAGTAGTGTAAGTCTAAAGACGTCACTTTTCAACGGAATATGAATTAAAATAGTGCATATTTAGAAAAAAAAACCGTGTAGAAAAAAACAACCAGGCATAAAAAGACAGCATGTACATAGAAAAATAAAGTATTGGTTCCATATCCTTAAAACCTGTAAAATAGATAAAATACATGTGCGCTAAAAGATTTTGAACTATATTTAAAACCTGTCTTTTGCTGATGTGGTATGTAGTTCAAAATAACTTTAAAATTCAGGATTTAACGAATTTCTTCTCATAAAATCTGAAGTAGAATTTAAACTCTTATATATTTCAGTCTTTATGAGAGTAAGAATAATTTTGTCAAAAAAAGTAAATCAAATTTTCTAGAAATGTTTAAAATGATTTTTTCTGTTCTATTTGGTTTTAATTTTTATAAAATTTTGAAATAGCTCGCAGCTCATCATTGGTTAATATGTTTTTCCCAAAGACGTCTGTACCATTGCGAGAGAAAAGAAGACATTCACACAATACGCGTGTAACTACTTCGTCCTCAAGTACGCATGCACACAGTGGTGATACGCATTTCGAAATCTTTTCGATCGGATTCATTCATTCGGAATAAAATCTTGAAATTTTTGTCAAGGTCGACTTTCAGGATCGATCAGTCTTTGTTCGTTAGCACTCTAGAATCAATCCTTACTAGTTCGTTCCAGATGGCTGTATGGCCTCAGCTAACCCATTAGTTGCAATTATGTAATTATTATAGGCTGACTTCATCGCGTCTCCTACGATGATATCTATTCGGGCTAATGAGAGAGCCATTTCCAAAGCTGATGTAGGTGTAGATATCGTCGCTCCAGTGATTGCCAAGTAGGCCAATCTTTGTGGCTAGCTTAAAGTTGTCCTTTTTGTTTTCTTCTTATATAATCTGAAAAGCTAAATTTAGTCAAACAATAATTTTGTAGTTCACAATTTTCCTTATATTAGGTGTAAATTTTAAATTGGTATCTCAATGGATTCATATAAAAATATTATTTTAAATTGTTATTGCCATTGTCTAAAAGTAAGCTCTGGAAATCTTGACTATCTGTAAGATTTTCCATACAGTCTTATTATAAGGCCATTTTCGACGCTTTGCTACGCCTGAAATTAACCTTTTGGAAGTTACGAATAATTTTACGTTTTTGTTCTTTAATGCGTTTCAGGTTCCTTAACATGCTACCTATTAGATTAATTAATTCTATTAACTTCCGAAACATGCACGTTATGGTCTTTACTGATATATTTCGGCCAGTGCACCAGCTTTCTGCTTAACAGTTCAAGAGGAAATTCTTTACATAACATAGAAACTAAATTTAATTGTGTGAAATTGGATTTAGGTCAAGGAATAGTGAAATAGAATTTGTTTCATTTTGAAATAAAGAAACATAGCTGGGTATATTAAATAAGAAATTGAATTTGAAAGTGAGGGAAGAATTGCAGCAAAATAGTAGAATTAAACAATTTAATACAATGTTTCAATCAACGGCAGATGTTCAAATTGTTTAATTTAATATTTTGTATTTGTGTAGTAAACTAAAAATTAATCGAATTGGACAAATAAATTATCAGTTTAATCAACTGTTCACTACCGTTTCACAATTTCCTCCTTCGATTTAGCTTAATTAGTAAATGCGACAAATTAAGATCTAGTAACGAATTACCACACAAGTGATGAGTGAACTTATAGTTCGGATTGGGGCAAAATTTTCTTTATATATTTTTTTAAATGTTGCATCTTAAGTATTGGTTATTTTAACATTATTTCTCAATATGTGCCACTCTAGTCTAATTTCCTGCCTCTTTTTTATAAACATTCTTTTCTCAAGTAATTTAATGCCATATAAAATTTTGATAAGACAACCCATTCAAAAGGCGACATAATTTCGATACACTTGTTTCCGTAAAGTCATCCCATTAAATCATTAGAACCCCTTTTTATTAAAAACGAAGACGTACACAGTTTTACTTTACTCAATTTAAAAATTTCTTTTAATACTTTTAAAAATACTTACTTTTGTCATTTTTGTGTTTCTACAAATATTTGTATATAACATTTTTCTCCATTCTTTTCTCACTTGTGGCTAAGTCGTTGCACTATGTAAACCTTTCCAATGTTGAACCGCTGTTGAACTAGATAAACAAATATTTCCTAACTCTTGTGCAAGTTGTTTCTTATTCTGAAAGCTTTCGATCAAAGTTGCAGAGATGTTTGTTTGATATTTGCCTAGCAAGTGACATCAGTCCCCTGGTTATGAACGTCTTAAGCATTCCCTGTTTATACGGCACTTAAAATTCTATGAATATTAAAATGCTAGAGCAACTCCTGAGAAATCATCATGTACCTACCATCGTACAACGGGTTCGAGACGTATGCTATGGCGTCGTAGATGCAGGGTTCCGTCGAATTGTTAACCGCACGGATTCGCAACAGAGGCAGAATAAGCGTCTGAACTGCCGTGCGTATTGCCTCTACTACAGAGAAATCACAATTATTGCTTCTTAACATAAAAAAAAGAATTACAAATGACTTGAAGGTGCGAAGGTGTTCCAAAGTATGTATTCGATTTTTAAGCGTAAGATGTTTGGTTTAAATTGACTTCTTTTATTATAAAATTGTACTTTCCATGCTCTTAACTCGTTAAATTTCATTTAAATATGAATTTTGGGTGAAACTCTTTTGGGTAACTGACTGTTACGAACTCCGCTAACTTCTCCTCCAGCTTCCACCAAGATTTTGGTACGTTAATATTTAAAAAAATATGTGCTTTTATTCAATGGAATCAGCAATTTTAAATTAGAAAACGGTTATTTTAATCAATTAAAAAAAAACTCATGAAAACTTGTGGGTTATGTGATTTTTATTTTAATTTGTAACAATTATTTCAGTGTACGGTTTCCTAGCTTTTAAAAGCTTTCGAAAGGTGCTAGGTAGAGTGTTACACCTACCAAAATCCTCTCACTCTGGTGTCAAATGAAAGATAAATTTTTATACTTTTAATAAAAAATAGAAAGAATACTTTTTCGTTCTTTGTCCCTGTATTCACGCCTTTCGAGATAGGTTAATTTTACATTTATTTTATTTTAATATTTTTTCAACTATGTATGAATCTTAAGTTGAAAACTCAATTGGTTTATATAAGAATGTTTTTTTAAATAGCTGTAGTTAATTGTAGGAGTGTACGCAAGACATTGTATAAGGTATTTTAACATCTACCACTTGATTCCTTGGAGTGTGCCCATCAATGCTTATTCAGATACACTCCTTCTAAAATGCTTCATTTATTAGTTGTATAAAATTTTTAGTTGTTTTACTTGATCAGTTGTAACATTAGACCGTAACTTCACTGATATATCAATTAAAAAATAAATCTACGCTTGTTGTAATGATTCCTTAGCTGTTTTATTAATGCCTTTCAGGAGTAAATTAAAAAATTTAAAGTATTATAAAATTTTTGAAAGTACCATTTTTTGTTAACCTTACGTAAGTAGACTTACGCTTTACCTAAGTATTGGATCATACACTTCAAAGCTGCATTTCTGAAGAAACTCGAGTATAAAAATTTTATAACTCATTGCTGCGAAAGTTTAGAAAAATAATTTTGAATTCAATCATAAGTGTATTCGTTTTTAACTGATATATTAACAAACAAAAATTAGAAAGTATCGAATAAGAAATCATAAACTACTTGTAAAAGAAATTAGAAAAAAAATGTTAATCAGGAAAACTTCAAATTCACAGATAATGGATGAAAGATTATGACTTAAAACATTTATTTTGTACCAAAATTTGAAAAGTAGCTTTTCGCGATGTCGGTAACGACAAATAAGTAAGGAAGAAAAGTATCTCAGTACTCATTTATCCTTTAATTATTCTGTTAATTTTTTAGTTAAAAGTATAAAATCTGATCTTTCATTAATGTTTACACTCTACCTGGCATTTTTGGAAACAAAATTGGCAAAATTGTAACTTTTTTGGAATACGCTATCATGAAATAAATTTTATAAATGTTTTTCTTTTCCGAATCGCTTTACGTTCTTCAAATTTTATAAAAATCGGAATAGTTTTATACATAAACAGAATAAAAATCGCGACGTGGTACGCGAATTACGCTGCTTATTTTATAGTACATAGAAAATACTAAAAATTTCGTGTTGTGTAAAAATACATCCAATTCGGAAGTTTTGAATTATTATTTCTCGATATTTTTAAGAATCAAGAAAAAAATTAATTTGCTACATTGTCAAAATCCTAATATTTATATTTTTATAGATTAAAATATAAAACGATAGAGAAATAAGTGATTTAGTTACTAAAATTAATAATACCAGAAATATTAGCAATACAAAACTTTCTGTAAGGGTCTTACAAAGCATGTCGTGAAACTACACAAATCCCTCAATTTACACGGTAGATGCGTTCCACAAAAAATCGTGTAAATCGAAATCGTGTAAAATGGATACACAGTTTGTATATAAAAAAGTAGGACCGTGAAAAGTTAAACTTTGTAAATCGAATCAGGGAATAAAGGGAAATGTCGCAGATATGTTCACCATAACCGTGTAAAATGATGCAAGGATTTTATGTGTAATAAAAATGAATTTAATAGGAATATTCTTTAATTTTGGTTATTCTTGCACTGAAAAGAAAACATCAGGGTTTTGTAATCTCTAGTTATTTTTTAATTATTTCTTTAATCGCGGAAGTGAGTTTATTTTTCACTAAGAAATCTCCTGTGTATTTGTAAAGTTTTATTTTTAATGCATTAGTAAGAATTCGTTTCGAGGAATTTTAAGTTTATTTTTTAACTCGTCCCAGTTAAGGCAGCAGGGAAGTCTTATAAAAAATTAAAGGTGCCTGTCGTTGCCATTAAATTATTCTCTTTACTTACCACTTGCAAAATAAAGAAGACCTAGTTAGCCATGGATCAGTCATTAAATATGGTGTAATCCGATAGTCTTTTTAATCCTGCCCGATGTAATCTTTTTAGGAATTCAGATCAGCAGAACTGATCGTTGATAGTTCGCTATAGACACTTCATTTAGGGCTTTCCTCAAAGCTTAACTAGGGCAAAAGACTTTTCCGCAGTTGATTAATGGAGGCGAGAGCTTTTCCTCAATTACATTTTCTCGGGGAACCAGACGACATATAAGTGTTTCCTCACACTTGAAGATGCTTTCGAGATCTGTCAAGAAGATTGCATATTCTGTAGTTGGAGCCAATGCGAGCAATATGTAATATGTATCTTTTCTCAATTTCCTACTGAAACTGGTCCTTCTCTTTGAAATAACTTTGAAACGGACAAAGTTACGTAAAATATATTATGAGGTAGTTAGTTCCCTACAAAATCACGTTATTATATTTACTAGGTATATAAGTCTTTCGGCAAATACATTTCTGTTTCCCTCATTCTCTATTATTATTAACCATTCATTATTTAAATAAACGCTCTACGAGTTATAAATTATTTTTATAATCACGTCCTCTAATTAAAAAGGAAAATACATGAATATGAACGAATAGTTCCCTTATAGCTGGCAATTGATTCAGAGTCAGATGTCCCAGTTTGCAGAGTCATTAGCCATCAGCAAATAAAAATCCGTCCAGAGTTCCGTAGAATAGTAATTAAAATATCAGGTATTTTCTCCCGAACACAAGATTTAAAAATTTTTCCCATTGCCGTAGGCGTACTGTAGAGAATTCGTAATTATAAGCCCTGGATTATTGTTTATAAATTGTGTAGAATATTAAAATTGCTCGACAAACTTACTGCCTTTTCTAGTTGCGTAAAAATGGAGTACTTATTCTTTAAAAATTAATGAAAAACCGACCCTTCTTTATTTCAGAATGAAAAGAACTTTCTTCTATAGCATTTATTTGTGATGGATTTGGTTAATTTCTTTTAATAAATATTAATACTGATGATCCTTTCATTTTATTTTGCTTAAATATGAAAGTGTAGTTTTCACTTCAAAAACGTTTCCCTTACTCTGGTTATTAAATTAAGCCCCTGCGAGACAGAAATTTCTTCTTATTTGCCAAATGGATTGAAAAAATTGAAAAAAAATATGTCTTCAATGCTCCTTAAAAATTTCTTCTAAGTACATAAATAAAGTTGTGAAGTATTGATATGTAGTTAGGTTTTAATATTACTTTAACGATCCAGTTTAGAGTACAAAATCAGTAACACAGGCTGTTGAACTGTTAAAATCAAGCCTTTACAATTCACCGGCCATACGAAATGTTATATTTTCCTAGTGTTGAAAATATTTTTTGACCTAAAAAAATGTTTTTTTAAATTTAAGAGTTAAAATTACTATTACTATAAACTTATTAAAAACTTCTGGACAAAAATTTGTTTGGAAAATGAAATTCGATCATGTCATAGTAAATCAGTTAATTCTAGTAAACACTTGAATAAACCTGTCCAATTTCTGATTTCGTAATTTGTTAATTGACAATGACGTATAGCAAAAATTAAGAAAATCTCACTCATGATAAGACATCTGACAAGACAATAATAAGGTACAATATATAAAAAAATTTATCAAATTTTAATAAAATTCGTTGTTTGTATTTGATAGGCATAGGCATGCGTGATGGATGATCTAAACAAAGGTGATCTTCTAGTAAACACTTTTAGATTTATCGCATTTGGATTTGCAACTTAAAATTATAAAGTGATCAGGGCAACCAAATCTTTCGCCATAGACATTGGATCGCCTATAAAGAACGGCGGGGTTATAAATATTACCAGTGAAAGTATTTTTCTGAAAGGAATTAATAAAATTCAAAACACTAAATGTTCGTAATTGCAATGAATACAGTCCAATCTAGTCCAGAATGCACTCCTACATTTTCGATATATGGAAAGCATAGGGGAAGTAGGGCGCGTTTACGAGATTTTTCGTGGTTCACAAAAGGGCGTAAAATAAGAAGAGTGATAAAATGTTCTATTCAGATATTATATTTTCATTATCATTTGTTTAACAAAAAAGTTGTGAATTGTTTAATTTTTCAAAGCGAAATTTGTATCATGTGCATTTTGATTCATCCCCTTTGGTATGTCGCTTTTAATTTTCATATTATAAAATAAAACATTTTAATAATAACATTAATCTATTTATTAAGTTAATTCATTAATTAAATGATGTAGATAAGTGTGGTTATACATTTCCTACTTTTATGTCTTCATCTGTGTTTCGATTAATTAACTTTATCTATTTTTTCAATTAACATTTTGTCTAAATATGCTTGTTATAAATTAAAAAAAAAAAACACTTTAACATTGCCTTACTTTAGTAGAATTGAAAAGAAGTGTTTGATTTGATGTTTGAATAATTTAGATATTTTTATCCTATTACTGTTCAAAATAATAAATTTTAAATAAGCGATTTAATTACACCCACTTTGTTATTTTAATTATTATTGGGGCAAAACACAAATTCGTTTGACAATCTTTGAATTATATTGAGCCTGAAATGTTGAATCATCCTTTAAGATTCTAACACTGATATTAAAATTTTAACATTATTAACTTTTCTATTGGGGCAGCACCCATTTATGTGGCTCTAAATTATTTAATAGGTACTGGGAATATTTCAAGGCAACATTTTTTAATAAATGTTCCCTTGATAAATGTTTCCTTGATTGAATGTTCCACAAACATCAGTCATTGCCGGGTGTTAATATCAACATCATCAATATACAGATTAGACCGTCAATGCCCACCAATCATTCTGATCTCGAGACACAGCAAGTGTGAGAAGCTGTTGGTTTAACCACTCCTTGCTAGAAGGGGTCCACTTGTGCGGCTTAGCTCATGTTCCATCGGTGACATGGATGTGCGACAAGTTTACTTTTTCAGCAAGTGTTCGGGCTGAGTGTAAATCATTGATAGACAGACGGGGCGAATAATAAAATTCCCAGCCTGGGGCAATGAGGCGAAATGATGTACACCCGAAGCATTTGGATGGAACGTGCGATATCAATTCGCTTGCTCGAAACCAATAAATTGTTGGTCTAGGCCAAATCTATTTGGGGTCTCCGCCTTGAGACATGACCCGACCGAACTGCTCTTTTTGCATAGAAAAACGATTTAACGTAAATTGAATCCTCCACTCAAATGCCTTAATCTGCTTCGTCCCTGTTTCTTGGGCTAGCGGTCACCGAGCCGTCTTGCTGTAATAAACTTTAGGGCATCTGACCAAAGTGCCATTATGGTTCGACTACAGACCAGAAAGGAAATGAACCAGTCGCACTAGATGCCGAAGATTTGAAATATGACTGTAAAGCGCAGAACTAAGAATAGCATTGTCCCAAGCGATGGTTGTTCCCATTGGACAGCATTGATAAACGATTTTTAGGACAGGACCGCTTTTTGGGGTATCGCATCCAGCCGATTCAGTTTGTGCGCTCCATTATGCTTAACCCGTTTTCCACCCTCGTTTAAAAAAAACATATGCTTAAATGCTGTTCGAATGTTATTCCATCAGACGATCGCAGCGATAGAAGGCATTAATTGAAACTATTTTCCGGTGTTCCCGGGGGTACAGTCCGCGGTTTTTATTAAGCAAAACAGGGCACAACTGCTTCCACCATGTGAGTAAACATTTTCGGTTGCTATGTTTTGTGCCTTTGGTTTTATGCCACCGCAGGGCAGCAGACAGTCTAGATGTAGGTAGAGAGGAAGGATTCATGAAAAAAATATAAAAACGCACTGGAACCGCAAATCATTACATTGCTTACTCATGCAGATAATTAAAACTGGAAGTTGTCCAGAGGCGCGAAATATACCAAATTTTTCATTTAATATGGATAGTTCTCAGTTCTTTAATTTAGTGAGTGTTGACGCGAATAATGCTTTTAAAAGTGGAAGCTTTCTTATTATTTCCAGTGGCTAGATTGTCTTCGCATTAGAATAATGGAAAATCTTTACAATGTATAAATGTTATGTAGTTGTATGAAAGTTAAGATATTACCAACATATGCTAACATATATTAATATGAAATAACATAAACATAGATGAAAAGATATTCGATTTATTTATGAAAGCCATGATAAAAAAATACAAATGTAATCTATACTTCTGTACTAACATAAAGATTAGATAAAACTTGTCAGTTTGTTCGAGGTAATCTATAAATCTACTGAATAGATTTTAAAAATTCTCTATACATCACCTGACATATGACGTCTAACGCGTAACGTATGTTACAAAATATCTTATATAATGCATTCGCAAAATAACGCACGATCTATGATATGTACTGCGTAACTTCTTATACAATAGAAATTACAGAGTAATGTGGCGAAATGTGACACATACTACAAGATGTAGTATGCCAATGAACATGTCATATGACACACATTACAAGCTTATTAGATGTCAGGTGACACATGATAAACTACAAATACCAGATTATGTGTGATATGACGCATGATTTAATGTTAGATGACATAAAACTATTTGACTGTAACATGCAATACGGCACACATAGTTTTAAATTATACATGAAGCAATACATACCTAGTGACACTTGACAATGATACGTAGTGACACGAGGCATGTAACAAATAATAAGTCACGCACAGGTGAAAACGTTAAATGGTATATTACTATTCGATTATGGTCACTTTCAGCGGATGGAGTCGCGAGCTTTGCCTATTACCACATGAAATCATAATTGGGATACTTTTTATTTATTTATTTAATTTTTGTATACTGCTTGCTGTTTTTATTACCTATTAATGGTTCAAGAAATTCTTATTAAAAAATATTTCTAATTTTCTCTGGATATACCATTTTTATCAAAATGCTGTGTGAGAAGATAATTATAGCAACTGAATTGAAAAAAACAACAAAGGAATTAGGATACAAACTATAGTTAGTTCGAAATCCTGATTCTCGCCTTAATCCACAGCACGATTCTCTAAAGAAACATTTTAACATTGTTGAATACGGCGGAAAATTCGTTTATTCGCCAGTTTTGTTTGAAGATGTGAATTTACAAATGGTAGCATGACTTTAAAAAAAAAATATTTAAGACACTGCCACAGGCAGGCGATGAAGCATTTTTCTAAATTTGTATTATCATTAAACCTCTGTAATTTATAATAACTTGATATAAAAATATCATATCATATAAATGTGACCATCTTGAATGTCTTTTAAAAACGTTTAATATAATCTTTGCCATATTTTAGTAACGTGTTTTAAGAAAGATTTTTGATGTGGTAATCAAATATTATATAATAAATATAGAAGCGAAACTTCATTGTTTGGACAAAGTTTAAACTCCTAGTCATTCATAAACACTTAACAGATAAAATTAACAACAGTGTCTTATTGAAATATTGATTATTGATTTTTAATAACATTATGCAACCAAAGTTATAACCTGAGAAATTTTGGCGAGAAATAATTTTATTTTCTAACTACGCTATTAGCAAATTTTTGTTAGACTTCAAATAGAAAAAAATTTCTGTGATCCATCATAAGTAAAGGATGTTGGCACGAAAATTATAAAACTGCTTTTTAATTGCTTCGAGACGACTTACTTACTTACGAACTCAATTACTTCTTTTTAAACGTCTTAAAATTATCTCATGCTTTTAAGAGTTTCAGTTTTGAATGAGGTTTTATGTTTTAAAATTTTCCTTCTTGAGACTAAACTGAGAGTTACTATGAAGAAGTAGAGAAAAAGTAGGGTTTCTTAGAAATGCAAGAGCTCAACAAAAAATAATGTTTTTACTAAACAATCTTTTTTAAAGAATGTACTATTTCTCCTCTATTTTTTATTGTTTTTATTTATTTTATCTTCACGGAAAAAGGGCTATTACTAACACGTCTCTGCAGTAGAAAAGAATTCCTTCTTAAGTCGGTGTCTGAGCGGAAAAGTAAGTGTTCGGCTTGGCTTTGTACTTTATTGAACTTCTAAACTAATTTGTCCAAAACTCTGAAATTTTTGATTTGAAGAAACTTTATGGACATCTCATAAACATGCGTATTTGCGGATTTTGTTGAATAACACACCAAATTAAAGCCAATTGTTTTCTGGTACTACTATTTCGTATTAATAGGAATTTAATACTCATCAGTACGGCTGAGTTGCAGCCTCGTCATAATGCACGCTTTAAATTTAAAATTGAATTATGTGGAGCTGTGGACTTAGCCCTACTGAAGAGTATTCTATTACTTCTATTATGAAACGCTAATTGGGTTCCTTGTCAATCTTGTCGGAATATACAAGATACTCCCCTACAAAAATTTCCGGACAATAGTCCAGAAAATTCGATAATCCAGCACTGTCCTGCAAAACGTTTGTCTCTATAAGAAAGTATTTTACATGATATTTTTATTAACACTTAAATTTGTGTTAATACTTCAAGGAAATCGATTTTTTCTTTTCTTAGAAGGCATAGTATCTCAGTAATGATCCGTTAAATTTTTATAGTGAAATTTTATTTAGTTTCCGATTTACAGAAGTCAATAATAGCGTCTTCAATTCAAGCACAGGCGTCTTATCGCACTTATTAAGACTTTTTTCGATATATGAGCCGTTTAATTTGAAAGTGACCCAATTCAATTTTTTTAAAAAAACTCTGTTTCAGGTGTTTTTAGCTTGTACATATCAAAGAAGGTTAAAATAATATAAAATACATTTTTTTTACAAAATGGGCTTAGGCCACTTTCAAAATAAACAGCTCATATATGAATATTTAACTTACGCGAGTACAAAAAAATAACTAATCAATTAATTTCCTTCGAAATTTAACATACACACTCTTGCTTATATCTTAAACCGTAGATAGAATTTGAGTAAAATTATACACTTTAAGAAATGAAAAAGTTATAATTTTGAATATTTTTATTTTCAGTTTCCGTCAATTCGAATATATTTCACTTTGTATATTAATTTTTCTTAATTTTTATTATTCAGATGGTTCAGATAAAATATTTTTCCAAAAGTAAAACGAAATATGTTAATTATTTTGGGATTTAGAAAATTGTATATGACTTCAGTGGAATTTGTTTCTTCAGATTTTAAATCCTTCACATCTGATTTTGCAAAACTATTTAAGATAATGTTGTAAATTTTTTTAGTTTGTCTTAAAATAATTTGTTAAATTTGTTTCAACGTCATAACTACTCGGTTTAACTTAATTTGAGACAAAAGGTTAGCCACTTATATAATAATTAATAAAATATTTAAGAAATTTAGTTAAGCCATATTCGTGAATATGGTTCTTTGGTATTATTAATGGCCCCAAGAAGTCAAGAAAAATTAACAATTTTAAGACTATACAAGTTAAGGTAAAGCTATAAGTTACACTACTTTCATAAGTGCACTAGTTTCTAAAAATCTAGAGAAACAACGTCACAGAATAAAAAACGTGTAGTAAATTTTGGGAACCTTTGATTGTTTTGTCCAGCTGTAAGAAATCTTGCATATGTAAAAGAGGAAGGAATTTCTGCAAAGCGAAAGGTTGCACATTTCAAGCTGGGGAAAGTTTTCGGGCGAAATCTGTTCCATGTATTCAACATTCCCTAGGAAGATCCAGTTTCACAAAATACGGCCAAAAGGGGATCCCATCGATTTGAGAACGTACACGAGGCGCATGTGCTGCACAGGGGACTTTTAGAACTCTACCGGTCTACGTCTTGAACTTCGGTATCTTTAGAAAAGTTTTCGTGCAGCGTGCAAGGAAAAGAAAACGCAACAGTTTTCTTAAGCTTTAGAGTTTCATTTATTTCAATTGCATTAATGTGGTTGGTAAATGATTTCGGGGGGACGTCAAGCTTTTAAAGTTATGATATGTATAAATGCACGCGATTATCAACAATGCAGTGTAGGAAAAATGTAGCACTTAAGATCTCTTTTGTTCGGAATGCGCAGAATTTCAAGCCCTTAAACTTAGTTGCAGCCTTTGTCTACTTTTTCCCCATAGAGCGTAGATTGCATCGACGTACTATGCAGTGTTTATGATAAGGACTGTATACTTGTAGATGTTAATAAACATAAAGGGAGGTGAAGCTAATTTTGCCTCTTAAAGGTCGTTTAGCTTAATGAAAGGACTGTGACCATTTTGTCCGTAGATTTTTGGTGCCTACTCATGGCAGTGTTCTAAAATTAAAGTTTACATTGTCTGCACAATTTTTAGACAAAGGTTGCAGTTGCTAGGCATAAAAGCTTCTTTGCACCCGCCAAGAACTAGCATATTGAATCTTTGGAATGTATTGCCATTAACAGATAATTAGTACTTCTACAAAGAAATGTAAGTTGTAGTAACCAATTTAGTTGATTAATTAAATTAGGGTTTAGAATGAAGAACGCCAAAAACCACAAGACGTGGTACATAACAAATAGTCGAATTTATTGGCACCTTTAATGACCTCGGAAAAAAAATTAGTGGTCATAACTTGTGCAGTGCAAGTTCGTGTTTCTGATTTATAAAACTGCTAAAATATGGGAGTTTTGCATAGTTTGGTGCTAAAAGGCTCGGCAACAGGGGAAAAATTTAGGAGCCGGCAGTGAAACTAAAGGGTGAACTCTCGTAAATTAAATCTACTTTAATTATCTTGAAAGTTGCAGTGGAATAAATAACATGGTAATGATAAACATAAATAAACATATTTTTTCAAAACTAAGGTATCATATGCAATACCTCAATGATGATTTAAATTATGAAGTTCTCAACAGAATTAATTCAGAATATAAATTTCGCAATTTCATTTACTAAATTATAAATCAGGTTGATTTTTAAAAATTGTACTTAATAGTTGTTTGTTTAAAATTAAAGCCTTCGCAATATTCCATAAGTTCATTATAAAAATTTAAAATATTTTACAGATGTTTCTCTAAAAGTTTTTAATAATTTATAACGCTGCCGTGTATATAAATAAATAACACTAGTTTTCCAATTTCCCAGCCCCTTCAATTTATCTGGTCTAATTGATACAATATATTAACTACATCGCTTTAAAAAATTTATATTCATAATTTTACAACTTTAATATCTCAAAGGGTCAAAACAGATTTAAATTTTGATGTAATTTATGATCTCGAAAGAACCCATCAAACACCAACTGATTTTTAATATTCTAATCTAAAACGTTTGGCTTTAGATAAGACAACACCTCCTGGCCTCATGCGTACAGACCAACGGACGCACGCATATGTCATTTTTCAAAAGTAAATTTAGATCTTAATAAAAATCTGAAAAAATTAAAAAATGGTAGCATTTTCTAGAGGAAGAAAATTATATTTAAAGTTGATTTCTTATAAAATTACCTGAGTTATAATTATTTCTATCATCAAAACTGGTTTGCAGAGTAATTTCGTGGTGTACGCCTGGTCCCAAAAATCTAATTACTGAAAAAATTGACCAGTTTGTCTACAAGACAACACGTGAAAATTTAATGAAATCTTATATCGAGGAGTTCTTAGGAGTTAATTCCCAAAGGTGGAGGAACTGCAGTCCTGTAACATATTAAAAGCTAAAGCAAGAAGCTACTGTAAGAAACTTTAATTTTCTGAATGCTATTGTTACATATTTTTATCTATTAAATTCGCATATAAGAGAAAGGTGTAAAATATGAATAAATTTTACAATAAATTTGTATAGTGTAAAAACAAATAAGTGTAGAATCTCATCGGTATTGAGCGCGGCGCTAAGTTGAGGTACTTCTATATATTTTTGTGTATTTTATTTACCTTCCAATGAAATAAGGACGAAGTTTTGGTATGTTTTAACAGATTTAATAGAAAAAACAATATTCTTTGTTTGACCCGTATGAGTGAACATATGTTCGCGATTTTCTCGAAAATAATGAAAATTCTCAAGCAATTCTCGTCTGTATAATCTTCATAATTAAAAAAAGGTTTATACACCTTACCTACCCTAAATCTGTAAGGGCAAATGTTTTTGTACTAATCCACAATGTTACAAATCCCATCAAAATAATTGTAAAACTATAGGTCTACAGGTCTATTTGTATGTTCATGCATACTTTTTCCTTAGGCTGACCCATTTTGAAGATTTTTATTTTGTTCCAAAGGAAATACTGCGTAGGTAGTCCTAAATAAGAATTTTAACCTATCAGCTAAGTAGCTTTTTAAAATTTTGGGAAAATATTCTACTTTTTTCAAGGTCGCGATATTTTTTCGCAATTTTATTGTGAGATAGCTCTTGAATAAGCAGAAAATTAAGGCTTTAAGACCGATATGATGAACATTTTCTGTCTCGAGGAGATTTGGTCTGTTCACTGTTTTAACTCTTTTAACAAAACGCAGTAACAGTGCATATGCGAAATATTTCGTCTTTGAGGAATGCAAATTTAAACTAGCATGAAACACTAAAATGAAATAGTTATTTTAATAAAGCTCTTTAAAAGAAAACAGAAATTTCTTCAAAATGAAGGTATTAAAGAGTATAAAATAATTTTCTTACATTCAAAATATACCTTTTAGTCTATAATTAAATATTTTAAGTTGGTATTTCAAGAGTTACAGGAATTGTTCATTTAATTAATTAATTTAAGGTGAAGATAAAAATGGACAACTGTTCTATATTATCTTTGCAAGGAAAGCCGAGATTCTGATTAAAATAAATTGAACCTTGAGATTATATTTCAATATTTTCAGCATGACTCTATTTATTTTATATTGAATTTTATTATCTGCCTGCGTAAGTTATTTAAAAGCATAAAATATGTGATCAATTTGCTTTATAAGAGATAAACAGGATTTCGTCAATCAATTTACTGATTCAATTGACTTTATTGGGTTTCATTACAAGTAACATAGCGTCCTGAACGTTATAACTGCTCGATGTATTTCAGTTCCATTCCAAATAACAAACGCCAAACGGACCCTGTACTTGATATAGTCAATAAAATAGGAAGAAAAATTTAGCTTTTAATTATACGAAGCTGACAAGTTTAAATATTTGCACAAAGTATGATATCCTCGCTAATATGAATGGAGGTGTTAACTAATGGGAAAGGTAAATACAATACCATGGAAAAAAAGCGAGGGTTCGCAGTCAGACAAATTTTAAAGCAAACATCAAACAAGCAAACAGCAGCCTGGAGAGACGAGGCCAAGAACCGCACATGGTTTTGCAAGCGAGCAACTTCTTGCCGGACTGCCAGGAACTTAACTATGAAACAGGAGGACACAATGCGAGTATTGTACCATTTGAAATCCCAGAAGAAATCAGAGTATGGATGTTACATCGGTTGACGACAAGCGCCTGAAGTTCGAGTGGGATTGGTCCATTGAGATAAATAGAATCATTCATGAATACTTCTTTGATGAAGTGTTTTGATCTCGGAAGGAGTTCAAATAAATTTAATCAGATCAAATCACGTTGTTTTTTTTTATAACGACATACGAGTCCCCTTATTTTTTAATCTTCTAATTGCTAGGGAACTACGAGTTCCGTATCTTTCACGTTTCTGAGAAAGTTGTTCGCAAATCAATTACATTTATATAATATGTTTCAACAAATCCTAGTTTAACCAGTTTCCTGATCAGTCCTGTTCAAGGTTTTGCACGAGTTATTAAAAATTTTTATTCAAGTTTGTCATTTTTGCAAAAAATTATCGTTTACTTGTCCTGTTAATGTACCAAATATAAATGAAAAAAATAATACGAGAGTAGTTTGAAAATATCATACAAAGTTAGAGAGATATCATCACTGGTGCTTATCGAGGTTATTTTCAGTTAGTAGCATCTCTTGGAAGAACTCATATCAAATTTCAGCCATATCGGTTTATTACTCTGTGTTTAGCGTTCGTTTGGATCGTGCAAGTCGGGTTATTTTCAAACAAAATTAATGAATCGTGTGACGTGTTTCAGGAATGGTTTGCAGCTGTTTCAGCGGAATCCACAGGCGTCCTCTTGTCCATAGTGACGGAAACAGGAATATATCGCTACACACCTGAGACCAAAGAAGTCCAAGCAATGGGTTGCCAGCGATTTACATCAACAAAGGTAAAGACCTTTGTTCCTTCCGTCATCGACAACTATTTGAAATAGGGTAAAACTATTAGAGGTGTGTATTATGATGCATCACTATTGAACTACTTGAAAACCGAGTTGCAAGAAAAACGTCCACGATTGGTCAACAAGAAAGTCCTTTTCTATCACGATAACACACCAGCTCATTCCTCTGGAGTTGGAGGTCACGAAATTGATGGAGTTAGGGTTCCAACTCGTTCCATATCTCCCTTATCCTTCAGATTTGGCTCCCTGGGACTACTACTTGTTCCCTAATATGAAAAAATGTCTGGCGGGAAAGAGATTTTATTCAAACCAGGATACAATTGCGGAAACGAATGCTTACCTTGCGTTGAAAAATAAAAATGGTTTATCCCGAAAAATTAACTATTTTCATGTTTGCTGGGACTTTTCAAACCATTCTCGTACGTACCAAATTAAATGTATATACAAAAAGTAAGGTAATTAAATAATTTCGCATTTTTTGTGTAATGTATAATTATAGCGTTTAGTTCAAGAATATTATTATTTTATGAACTATAGCGCATAGACTATATGTTTCAAAAATGATGTCCACCCAGGTAAATTTGAGCAAAAACGTGATTTAAGTAACGTGTTTAATGTACTAAATACAACAAAAGTAAAGTATTTTTCACACTATGACTCGATGATACAGCTAAGTTTTATTTTCGAGGGCGAAATATTTTCTGCATTTTTTTATCCTTCCATTTAAGTCCTAAGTGAAAGATAGGTTTATCTTTAAAATTGTAAATGAAAAATAATTTTCAAGTTCATTCATTTTTTTGTTTTGATTTTTCCTCATTAGTTGTTCAGAAATGACACTTCTATTAGACATTTTAGCCTAAATAACTAACAATTTCGAATATTTAACCATTGTGTGACATCTTTTATTTTACAAATTGTTTGAATTAATGCATACACTCAAAGATGTTGAATTAATATCTGAGTTTATATCTACTTTTTTACTTTCTTATTCTATTTCGTATTTTTTATTTTATTTATTTTCTTTAGTACATAATTGCCTTTATTTTCATATGCTTGGTAATTTCCGTGACATCCTTTGAATCTATAAAAACATTAGTGCTAATTTTAAAATTCAAAGCTAGGTGATGAAGAACTCACTAGGAGCGTAGTTGTTCTCATTACTCTGAAAATTGTATCGGTGTCAAGCACAGCAGGTCACTATGAATCGAAGTATTTTAAAATCGTTCTTAGTTTGTCGAATGTTAAAATTTTAAGATATGGGCAGCTAAGTTTAAATTTATGGCTATCCATAAGAAGAATCCATTCTTCAGGGCCTTTTAGACAGACTTTTACAAAGAAAGGATTATGGAAAACATATAAAATGTTTGTTAAGTTGCTTCAGACCCGATAACTTGAACATTTGTAAATGGATTGCAGCGTGTTGGGTAGCATTTGGAACATTATACTATTCTCTAAGTGCTCAACCATTCGGTCGAGCGATATCCTTGAACGAACTTATGAGAATTTAAGTGCACACATTACCCTTGACGAAATATTTTCAGACATTTTTTAGGGTTATGGGGCAAAAATTTGATCAGAAAATCTCGAGAAATCGATTGCCAAACTGGTTTCCACTAATTTGTCGAACACCCTGTATATATAAATATATATCATACATCCAAAGCATAAAAGTTGTACAATTTTAGAAAATGAACTGGTTACATAAAGGGATTGATAAAGTAATAAATAGGTACAATTTATGTACAGCTTCTTTTTGTTTATGGAGAATGGAAGTATATAATGTAAAACTTGATAAATTACAAACTTAATGATTAGAACAAAAGCCTTCGGTTCTGTGTTTCCAAAAACCAATTTACTTTTAAATAGTTCCCACAAGGCATATTCCATTAAAAACTTTGTGGACAGTAGGGAATTTCTAGGCAAAATGTATATCAAAATGATATCAGTTTTGACGTGCCGAATTTCATTCAATTAATTCGGGAAAATCCACAGGGTCGCATCCATGCCCCTCTAAAATTCAAGAGTTTTAGTCATATTTGGTGATGCGACCCAAGAAGCTGTCAACCCACATCAAAATGTTTTAATTGAATGCAAAAGTTTCCTGATTTGCGCCGATAAATTATGACATAAGCGACGCCCCGGGGAAACTAGAAACAGAAGGGACGTCCTCGCACGAATTACGACGACACATATTAAACTTTTTAGAGAACTCATGCTTTTCATAACCTCCAAAATGAAACAATCAACCTTCAGCAATTTCTGAAGCCAAAATTTTCCATGAATACAAATGAGCTTTGCGAGTTATCGGCGGGCAACTGTTACACAACAGACAATGTCTTTTAATTATGTTCAAACATAACTAGACCACAGGATGGGAGATTCAGTTCGGAGCGGTGTGTTGCGCCCGGCAGGGACTTGTTTTGGTCATCCTGAAAACACCAGAGCAAGTGGAATGTCCCTCGTTATAGGCGAAACTATCGCCGCAGGGGCGGTCTCGGTCTCTGGGACACTGGAGCTGTCTTTTTAATTATTTTATTGAACAATACCGGGAAAGCTGGAACCCAAATTATTCTATTCTTTGCGCGTTTTGTCATGAACATGTGTAAAAATTAATCTTGTATTTACGCTTTATATAAACGAGGTACACAAAATGGACCAAAAAGTCTAAATATAGGAATATATGTTTGGCTTCTTCACAACCTACGTCTACATCTATACCTGCAATTTACGAGGCCAGGTACAAGATGTCATGATTGCCGCTAGCACAAAAAGCAATTTCATAAGCTCGGAAACCTTACAAATGTTGCCAAATTCCAGATGATCTTTTAAATCGATGGATCTTTGTAACAGCAAATGTTAAACTAAAAAAAAAGCATAATTCTGGGAATTTATTCGAATTAATTTCATAAGAATAACATCAATACTAATTTTGGCTAAACACGTTTAATTTGGCTTTTTTGCTTCTTTGTGCGACTATTTGATTAAATTCATGCCTTAATCCAAAGGTTCTCTTTTTAAATAGAAAACGTAAATGCTGTTGGCGTAGAAAATGATGGAAAAAATTATAAATAAAAACGAAAAACATCCACCCAAGTGTGAAAACTGTAAAGGAAGTAAAATAAGCCTTCCTGACAAAAATAAAGTAAAAGAGGTCTATGCCAAAAATAATTTAACACCTCTAGTGGGTATGTCACGAATAAATAATTTAAGCTTGCCCAAAGAGGAGGTAAAGCACAAAGATCTAAGTAAAAATAAAAGTGTTTAAGCAGGAAATTAATTGGTCTGCTTTTAGCGAAATTATGTTGAATTGTCGAGATTGTATTTTATTTGCATACTAAAAGAAAAAAAAGAATTTTTATTCGACCTGTATGCTTTCTTTTAGCTTTTGAGTGCACTAATGTGAAAGATTTTTTAAAATTATTTCCATGTAGTTCCTCAGTTTTATCTCGTAAGTATTCGCGATTTTTTTCAGGAACGACTAAACCGTTTTGAATAAAAGTTTTATTACACAACATGAGTATGTCTTCAACAAGCCAAATCGCACGTAATAAATTACCCGGTCGGTTTTTGATGTGACGTAAATTTAGAAATAATGGTGCAATTTTCCTGTAAATTTCTGATCAACTAAAACAATCGAATGTCTATGTCACGTTCTGACGACGTTCTTTTATCATTGCATCTAAATGTGTAAGATTTCCATTATAGAAAATTCTCACAATGACTATAAATACCTTCACATCACTAAACCTCTCTACATGCATCTCCTTTGTCAGGTGTCTTCTCGAGTATGTCAGCCAAACACCGTCACCCTGTCCAGGTTCATTAATTTCGCATTACGCCGTCTTTTTTCGTTTGGAAATATTCATCTCCTGCCCTACGGGGATCTCCTGATCGATTTGCAAACTCTGAACAAATGTCGTGATATTTTGAACATTATCTTCATTTATCAGTTGTTGACTGGTGATGATTGTTCTTGTAACTGTACACCAATCCGGATATCTAGAACCCATTACTAAGATGTTACGAAAAATCAACAACCAGGTCTCCTTGGACTTTCACATGAGCAAATTGTCACTCCCCCTGCTGACCGAGTGGCCCAAATTTTGTTCCTTCTTTTTTTATATATCGTTTTCTTTTCTAAATACTTATTTTTTGATAAATTATTAGTTTTCAGTTATGATAATAAAAGGTGAAATTTAGTTACATGTTTAAGTTGGTATTCAAATATTTTAAAACGCCGGTTGATGTCGGAGTAGGCGCAAAATAAATACGTAAAATCACTGTTGAGGGCTTGTTTTTTTGTTTTTTATTATTTTGATCATACGATTCAGTTAACGAGATCTCCATAAGTCTTTAAATCAAAGATCAATGGGATTTTTCAGACGTCGAATCAGATGTTTTCGAAAAAAATTGTTGGTAGTTAAGGTAGTTTTCATGAGAATATTTTTTATGATGCAAAATGTGGCTCATCGTGGTATTTTTATTTTTATTTGAATAAAGGTATAGTGATAACACCTTTTATATGTCTCAAGATAAATTTATTAAATTTATTTATTAAATGTAAAACATTGTTTTTGTAAGTATTAAACAATTGTTTGTCAATTGCAATTGTCGCGTTGCTGTTCAACCGTTGATCTGAAATCAGAAATTATTGCAAATCAATTGGCATACATCTACGCATAAAATAGATTATAATAAAAAACATGTTTTTAAAAATGCCATAATATCAAAGTTGTGAATTTTATTTTTTCCGGAAAAATCAATAAGCCTTTTGTGTATAAAAAATGAAAAATTAAAAGTTTTCCATGTTTCTATTCTTCTTTATACACGCAATTTTTTCGCAAATTTTAAACCTAAGGTGATTAAAATCACTTTATTATGTCATTGCAATGCTCGCAGATTTGAAAAAAAAGTTATTTTAAGAAAAACGACTTTGAACTTTTTAAAAGCTGGGAATTTTATACCTGACACACTTGTTTTCGTGGCCAATAACTTTGGAAGATTTGGTTATTAAATTTTACTGATATATTTTTCAGATATTAGACTCTTGAAGTAGAAACTCAAAGCAAAGATTGTCTTGAATATTTTAATACGAAGTCGCAAAATGCGCGCATAATATTTAAACATTCATCTTAAATTTATAAATAAAACTTTTTTTTTATGTTCTATGTCGCATCTTCGGAGCAGTCAACAAACGATAATTATACTGAAAAATTTAAAAATATTAAACTTTATTCGAGTTAGGTGCCTCTAGTGACCTTGGCTCTGCTTGTTATCGATGATCCAAGTTTGCATTGATAAACAAAATTTCCTTCTAGTTCTTGAGTTCGAATTTTCGGGTTTGTGTGCTTAAAAACGTAGTGTCGAGAAAATCGCCAACTTATTCACTTTTGCGAATTTGAAATTAATTTTAAGTGAATATATTTTTCAAAATATTTACCTTAAAAAGTTTAGGAATCAGAATTAATTTTTTAAAAAGCATTCTCTTAAAGTTCGACTTTTGTATCAAAGTGTGAATTTGGCTGATCAATTGGGGCTACCGCAGATCTCTACAGAAATCCGTTCGTTTGGATTTATTTATTACATTCGTAATTTGCGATGCAGTTACCAGCATAACGCTGATTTCAGGCAGATTAATTTCACTTTAGAACCGCAGTACATGGTTAAGAGTAGTGAGAAAATATTGTACTATATATAGATGGGAGTTTTGTATTAGACTGTTATGAAAAATGTAATATACAATTGAATCCTTGGTTTTAGAAATCCCACATGTTACAAAAAGTCAATTTTACAGGAGGGGGTAAAATCTGCTTACCTGTTGGTTTAATGAGGGACCAAACTACGAAATTATTGATGTATGTTGAAACTTCTGGCTCCAAGAAGGTAACGTGAAATGTTTTTTAGAAATAAAACGAAGGAATATAATAAAAAACTGGTTATTTCTTCAACATATGTGGGATTTTTCTAAAGGAGTAAACAAAATGCAAAAGAAATGTGTAAATTTGCTACATTAAAAATAAATCGCGACTATTTCGATTTTATAATATGTTCATTAATTAAATTTACACTTTTATAATAAGAAATATAAATAATCAATTCTTTCCACTGCCTCTTCATTACAAGTCTCCCTTTAAAAAAGGAGTCTATAAAACAACAAACGCGAGTGGTTGATTATTAAAAAGACAAAAACCTCATTTTTATTTTCTTTTATTTCCTAAAATTTAATTTATTTTCCCTGGTTAGAGTTAAATGTCTGTCTGGTTTTGTCTTCCATTGTTAAATTACTTCTGTCCATTAAAGTCAGACCTTATTGACCTTAATGTGATCACGTCTTCCTCTTTACCTTCATTGGAAGAGTAATAACATTAAAATCAGGTACAAATACGGTGTCACAACATTAGAACATTACAATTCAAGCAAAACTAATATGCTCTTAGTTTCCAGCTTTCGTAGCTTTCCCTACTTGTTTTAAAATTTGATAAAAACACTGGCGGTTTTGCATTGGCTGCAAATCAAAGAACCTGAGAATAACTTCAACAACCTTTTAACTCACTATTGAATTTAATTAGAGTTCGATTAAAAAAAATTCCTTAAGATTTACAATTGAGCTCAATTAGAAAATAAAATACCTTGTAATGTTCTAAGAAAAATTAGAAATCTCCGTTTACTTTTAACTTTATCTATAAGTTTTAAAATAGTGAAATTTCTACTAACACTAACAATTGGCAAATTCACGCAAACCACAAAGATTTAAAAAAATAAAAATAATTATCTCCCATGAATTGCGAGAAGCAGCACTGAAAAGTGGATCAAGTTGAAAGCACGCCTAAACTAATTTCGTTTATTCTGTTTCTTTCTTAATTAAAATTAAAAACGACAATACACGGACAACCTTTCTCGAGTAAAACTGCCGTCTGAACGGAGTCGACCAAAGTGAAGCAAGCAGAGCATCAATGTCACAAATGATTCTAGCTTTATAATAAGCAAATTAAAAGTTTTTGCGATAAGCTTATTTAGCTAAGTGGAATAATATGCTGCTATCGCGCCTTATTTATATTTATCTAGCGAAGGGTACTTCAAACGCCGGTAAGTATCTTACTATAGCAAGCTAAAGGTGAGATGACATGGAAATTCACTTACCGTCAATTCGATTGGCATCCACTCAAGCAGCTGATCTACCTAATGAGAAATCGATTTCAAGTCAAATTTAGTGCGAGGTGGTGTTTCGGCACTTGGTCTATTTAAGATAAAATGCAATTTATGCTCAATCGGTCTTACACATCGATTCTCCGAAACAACGACTAGAAGTTATCGTTCAGTGCTACACAAATAGGAGCTCTTTTCTCTGTGTCTTTACTTCTAGAATGGAACTTATTTGAATTTACTTCTACAGTTCCATTATTCCCAAAATGTGGCGTAAAACCAAAGTTTAATTTGCAATTTATATATCCAAAAGGTGAAACTTCCTAGAGTGTAGGTGCTGTACGACCGTAAAGTGAGCACTACTGCATGAACAGAGATGGAATGACAAGTCTTTTGTTGACTCATATAACTGCCTGACCCAGAAGTCATAGATCTAAAATAATTTCAACGAACATCTGTGGGGTTTAATTGAAAATAAAGTTTCAAAGTTTTACATAAAATTCACCCAAGAAAATCCGCAATTTTAGGTGATATAGAGCTCCATACATCAAACGAAGTGGTACACCGAATTGAAATATTGCGAACAGACACTTCAAACTTAAGACACACACCCATAAATACAGAATTCTTTTAAAATGTATTAATTATTTATTTATTAGTTTTAACGCGAACCTAAAAAAATATCATATCAATTAAATGATGTTCAAGGCACATGCATTTCATGTAAAAATAAGGTAAAAGAGGCGCGATCATTGCACTCAATTTCACAGAAAATCACAGAAGAAAACACCCCTTTAAATAAAACATCTCTGCCCTTTTATGCGAAGGTGGTCCCGTCCAAATTAAGATTAAAAAAATAAATAGATTTCTATACACTACTTTTTCAAAGGAAGTCTTGTAGAATTTATTAATTATATTTCCTACAATTCGAGCTTAATATATTTTGCTTTTACCTTAATTGTAGATAATTTGCCCTTTCATAAATTTCAAATCATTGCATTGATCATATGACCACAACCTTTGTGCAGGCAGTGAGGCTAGATGATTTGATTTACCTTTGAAAATATAATTAAGAAGTATGTTGGCTTCAAACTAAAGCGGTGGGTCTAAATGAGTTTAGATATTGTGGCACAAAAAAGAAATCCAATAATTTTTTTTAAATCTCAGAAAAAAATGAGTTTGTCAATTTTAACGTCTAATAAAAATTGAATATAATAAAAAGATTTTCTATTTTACACAAATAATGAATCACTGCAAAACATTTTCCGATAGTAGAATGATATTGGGCTAAGGATAGATTAAAAGATTCCACCGTTGCAATTATAGGCATTTTATTACTAGGATTATTCTGACTGTCGAAAAATTGTTTAAACACTTTTATTACCTTTAAAATACATGATCACACACCTGCAGTCAAGTCGTGTTTCGCTCCCCTTCTGGTTATAATAGCACAATGTTGCATAGCTTAGAGAAAGCAGAGTACAAAGTACTCAAGAAGTTCGACTGAATTTGCTTCAATGATTCTCAAAATTTTCCACTCGATGTGTTTTATATAAAACTATGAATCTTAATCTTCTCTAAAGCATTCAAAAACCATAATTCTAATCGGCACTTAAAATTTGTTAGTATGGTGGGAACTTCACTCATATTTGGTTTTAAAATCCTAAACCAATACACGATTAAGAATTTATCTAAATTAAAAAAAAAATTTATGTAATTGTCCAGCTCATATCAAAAGTAAGGAACTGATTTTAAAGATAAAGTAAACATTCTTCAAAATAACCCAGGTTAGATATCATTTAAAAAAAAGAAGCAACCAAGCGATGATGATAAAAATCGGAAAAACATTATTTTTTTCCGCAGCTGCCATTAGGTTAGATGAAGAGGTAAGTACGCCCTTAATGCTTGATTTCACTTTTAGGGTTCCGTACCACAAAGGGAAAAACGGAACCCTTATAAAACTACTCTCGCGTCTGTCTGCCTATCATAGCCGTTTTTCTCGGAAAAGGTGTGGCGTAGAAAATTTAAATTTGGTGTAGTGTTGGATAGTCTAAAGTTATGAAATATTTTTATATTTCAGAAAAAGCTGAGTCGAGCCCACCAAAAAAATATTATTTTCTTGGGTCTGTGAGGTATCGTTTAAAAGGGATACTTTTAGGACCTCAAAAATATTTTTTTTTAAAATCTCAAATGAAGTGATTTTAAAGCTATAGTTACAAATGTGCGAATCAAGAATGTCAATTATCAAATTTGAATACCTATTTATTGATATTAGAAAGTATAATTCAAAATGTTCAAAGTGATAATGTCCCTTTTTCAATAATTAACAAAAACGAAAATTTGCGCGAGTGCAAGTAAAGTCATATCGCTCTTCTAGGGTTTATAGGATGAATGATACCATAGTACAATTCCCTTATAAAAAAATGTTATTTCCTTTTGCCATGATATTTATTTTTAAAAATACACTAAATATTAGCATAAACACCAGAAATGAATCTAATTACGTAGTACTCGAAATTTCATCCTTAATTGAACGTATTAATGTGCAAGTTTCTAAAACAATGAGAGGGATTGTAAAAAGGTCGCTAATTATTCATACGTGCCAGTCGTAATTTGTTAAGCTAATAATAATTACCAGAACAAGATGTGTATATGCAGAATCTTACACCTGTCACTTAGGTCGGCAAACACGGAAGTCTTCCACGGTTGTGAAATTTCGCCCATTATTATAGTGATCCATTCTACTATCTAGATAAGCATTTCAACATATTCGTACTGACACATTGTCACTAGCCCTCAACGTCTGCCGTCTTAAACACATCCATGTGAGTCGTGCCCTGGCCGTACGAGGGATAATGCCTCAAATTCAGGGCCCTCCATATGTCACTCCCTGAAGAAATTTTCGGAAAAGGTGTCAGGGAGTGCAAGAGACGTCCAAAAAGAATGCTCTCTAAAAGTGCTAGTTATTTTTTATTTGTCAACAATGATTTATTTAACACAGCTCAACAATCTCCTGACTATGGGGCCCCAGAACGGAGGGTTTATTATTTGGGGATAAATAAGATCCCTAGAGGGATAGATGCCTCGAAAGGGATTTTATTAAGCTATTGAGTGTGAACATTTTGCTTTGCTAGGAATTTATATTAATGCGTAGGCGGGTGAATAACACAGCATGCGTCGGAGTGCGGACAGGAAGAATTAAATTTTTCTTGAATTTCATAGATCCCCTGGACGCTGTACAAGTCCAATTGGTATTGAGTACTATCTGGGGACTTAATTAGGAAACTACATAAATCATACACCGTAGAGAATGAATTAGGGAATCAATCAGTTTAAACCAAATCTGGACGAATAGGAGCATTCTTACAATTAAATAATGGATGTAATCAGATCAAGCAATTTGAAAAAAGAGAATATAGTGAAAAAAATTTTAAAATAAATACTTATATACTGATAGAAACTTAAAATAATAAATATAATAAAAAATTAGTAAGAAATTCAAACTTACTGAGGATCAAACATTTGACAAGATTACACGCAACAGCTGGGGATTGAATGACAAATTTTTAACCCTTCCTAGTCAAACTTTTTATTCGGCACTGGTTAGGGCTAAGCAATTTCAAATTGAAATATTTTCGAAAATTGTTTTTGAATAAATCTGTACCGCATAAAACGAAGAAAGATCTTTGATATTATTCTGAACAATAAGCCTTAGAAAAAGTTTAACAATTTTTTGTGAAAAGTAGTTCTTTTAGGTATCATCATTCCCATCATAAGTTATATAAAGAAATAATAGACTTGAATGAAATTGTCTTACATAAATATAACATAAATAAAATATTTTATATAGAGCCAATTTTAAGAGAGAAAGCCTATTTATATTTACAAACAACGAATTTTTTCATTGAATCCCTAGATTCCATATTTAAAAGCAAAGGCCAAAATTAATCAAGAGACGGAATAATTTAAATTACGTAAACCTTCTTATGTTTACGTTTAATAACGTAATTTAGCACATTTTCACCTGTTTCTAAAAAGTAACTCCACTATAAATTAATCATAATTTACGATTGGTTAAATAGGAGCATTTTTTATTTGCTTTTTCAGTCTTTAGTCAATACGAAAAAACAACAAATATTATTACCATTTTGGCGTTTTCGAGGCAGATAAATGCACCCTATTTCTTGTGTTGTTTTCAATACATGTTGAAGATTCTTAGTGAGCCTTAAAAAAATGAATAGATTTGTTTCCCGCATTTATTCAATAGGCATTTTGTATCACAAGTAAGTTTTTTGGCAGTTTTAAAATATCAATTTACTTACCTATTACCCCAACTCCAATGAATACACCAATTGTCCTGGAAATCAATTATACTGTATACCATAATTCGAGACTCTTGATATACATGGTAGCTTATTTGTTTCCATTTAGAGGACTAATTACGAAGACAGATCATTTCAAATATGATATTTCATGGAACTTTGCGAAAATTTTACTATAATTTAAAAAATATATATCAAAACCATGAAATAACAGGAGTGTAATATTTTTCTGTCCATTGGCTTTTTGAAAGTAATACAATGAACGATAGTTTTAAGAGCTGGCTGGAACTAAGTAGTGATGATGTCCTTACAGTCTTTGAAATTGTGTCAATAGTTTCAATTCCTTAAGTCTTTCAAATTCTATGGGGTCTCGTTATATTTCGAAAGCGTTGGGAACTCTGCTTCTTCCTTTAGAATCAAATAAAAAATTCTAGTATCGTCAGCACGAGGTATCTATTTTAAACCATAATGTTATGCAACTTACATGTGTCTACTTTGTTTGTTTACACATTTAAATGTTACCGTGGGCTTTATGGGGCTTTTACTCCTAGAAGCGTTCTCCACAGATGGACGGGTTTTGATAAACGACAACGTAAACAGGCAAAGGACTAAGGAGTGTACGAAAAATCCCAGACACCTTGTTTTCTTAAACTTTTGAACTAGCAAAAGGAACCCAACAGACCCGTAACATGAACAGGGAAAGCATCGCTGAATTCTTTTCAGACAGGAGGAAACTTTTTTGTTTTAATTGATTTGGTTGTTTGTGTGTACATTTTGAGCTTAAGTTGCTGTTGCAAATTTTCTTTGAAAGGGAGACCATTCCCGGCTAGTACGGCTTTCAACTCATACAAATATTCCTAGACAGTCTTTTGCTAATTTGACCCTTTTCGTAAACAAAATGCGTCCTGTTGAATTTGTTTTTTTTTTTTTTTTCTTTTGAATCCCTAAGATATCAGAGATTACTTGGCTTTATTCACAGTTGTCACGTTACCTAATCCGTTGTTTTAGAGAAGAATGCGTACTTAAATTTACCTTGAAAAGAAAAATAGGAAACAACCCCGTTCAAAACATTGAAGTCTTTGATCAAACTCAAGAGCACTTTTGAGTTTGTTAGAATGAATATCTACCTTCCAAGTTTTCTAGCAATTTCCTCAATATTTTCTAAATAAATTTGAATTGAGATCGTTTCGGGCATCCGAACAGATTTTGTCTTCGATGTTATAATTTCAAAAGAAAACAAAAACAAAATTTCAATATCGAATTTCGCAAAGGTTTCATATTCCTTGGTTTTAGGAATAGACTATTTTGCATTTTCTTATCCTGAATATTTGTGCGCATCTTTGGCTATAATAAAAGACCCTATTCTGCGTTATAAGAGGAAATAGGTACCTTTTAAATGGTTTTATAAAACTGATCGTTATTCCACGGTACGCAATAGCAGACAACATAACGTGGATTCTTCCTGATTTTTGTAAATTTTATTTAGTTCTGCAAATAACTTTATTTATTTTATTTCATTTATTTCCTCATAAAAGAACCCGCACAAAAACAAAATGTTAGGGTGCAATTTATGTACCAAAAATTTTATCTTTACTTTGTGTCGTGTGTGGTATCGCTTGGAAGGGCTAGTTATAAGAAAAAGTATTTCTTTTTTAAATTTTATTTAGCATATCTTCAAAAATGTGTTGAAAATATTCAAAAAAATTCTTTCTTCGATAGAGTGTATGAATGGGTACCTAAGTATATCTAGACCTCTTTCAAGGCGATAGATAGGGGAACGGCGGGTGCTATGACGAAGCGGCTAAAACACTAATTAATAAAGCTTACATGTTTGAAAATTATTTAATTGTCTTCGTTAAGTTATCGGATGCGATAGTGTAAAAAATATATTTGTAATTCTATCATTTTTTTTCTTTCTATTGAAGAATAAAGATTTAGGACATTTTCATCTATGATTCTAGTTCTAGGGTGGGTATCATCACAACAAACTGGTGGGTAATTTGGCGCATTCAAGCAAGTGTGATCAATTGAATTGGAGGTATTCTAAATGATGCTTTGATACTTATGGTAGTGTTCATTATTTGGATTAATTCTATTCTAATTCATGGGCCGATATTAAAGAAAGACTTTTAATGCTACTTGGACAAGTCAGTAATTCAAAGTTGCAATTTCTGAAGCCAATAATGGCAAATCAATTAGATTAATCGCAAAAATGTTTAAAATTCCTGAAAACTCGTTGCGACGATAAATGAATCAAAAATTTACCAACTTACTGGACAGGGAGACATGTTTTAAAAATAAGCAAGAGAAGATTTTTGCGACTCATTTTGTAAAGTTAACTAATATGTTTTATTCTATTTTATCGATTAATTAATTAATATGTATTTATATAAAGTGTATAAAAGTCGTATAAACCTAAACGTTGTATTATTTATAACTATCATTTAAAATATTATATTTGTTATCATATTTTTAAGCATTTATATTTATAAGCATAATCTGATGTGTTCTATATTATAAGCGATAATGAATAAATAATAAATTTTCTATTAATTCATAAAAAAACAACAAAATTTACAAAACTTGGTTAAGATCATTTTCATCTTATGAAAATCCGTAGTAAAATCGAGTGATTCACTTTAGTCGAACTGGAGAGTAATGTGAAAAACATCTGAAAAAAATTCAAATTTTATCCATGTTTTATTTCCTATTTAATAATATTCCTTAGGTGCGCTCCATTACGCGTCGTTCCCGTACGTTTCTAAAAAATATGCATAAATAAAATTCGCGTAAAAGAAACTACAGAGTCCATGCATTTCTATTCTTAAAATTTTCTTAAATTACGTGCTTTTTTCTAATTCTGACATCAGTTTGTTCGTGCTAAAGTGAATAAAAGTCGCATAAATCCCAATTTGCGTAACTCTGAATTCACGCAAAAAAGGGTTTAGTTTTATATAAAAAGTACCTAACACAGACGCAGTCAAAGTTCATGGTACGGAAACCTCTGTGTACGAGCCGCACTTCACGTGCCCAAATATGCAGGTTATTTTTCTGGCATTGAATTAAACATAATTAAAAGGTAAAACGTTTTTTCTATTAATTATAAAATTTGGCTTTATTTGAATTTTATTTAAAATTTCGCTTTGAAATTTTAACACGATATTTTTCAATAGCATTGTCATGGACTAAAGTAAAATCGAAAACATAAAATTAAAAGCCGAAGTTCGGAATTGCTTAACTGAGTGAATTGAAAGTAAAGTTCGTGGTATCAAAAGTATGGACAAAGTTAAAAAATGATAAGTTATCTTACGAATATTAACTAAAGATTTAGAGTCAAGTTAAGTATTCAGATAAGTACTTTTTGCATATTAAAAGGCAAATGAGACATAAATATTATATAAGGTGAAATAAAACTTAGTCCAGATGAACATTGTAACAAAAATGGATTTTGAAGGATTTTAATAACATATTATACTTAAATTGTAGAACAGAAATTGGTGCATCGTTTCAATCAAATTTTGAATTTTTTGAACATTCCTAGCACTTAATTTATTAATTTTTTAAAAAATTAGAAAAGCATGTGGTTACATCATGATCATATTTTAATTTGAAAATTTGAAAGAGGTCTGATTTTTGTAATTAAAATTTCGCTGTTTCGTTCGGAAGAAGAACTAACCCAAAATGTTGAAGTTCCATTGAAACTTGAATACGCAGGCTTCAAAACGTTTTGAGACGTGCTCACGTTGTTTATAGCAAAATATTAGCAGCTTATTAATAAGACATATTTATCTTTATCATGCTTATAACGTACTTCATAATAACGTAAGCATTATACGAATAGAGTAAAATAAAATTAGATAAATTTATTTTACAGGATTGATTCATATTTTATCATTAAAATCATTGGCCTAAGAATATTACGATTTATTTTAGTATTTAAATATTTTTAAATTTTATTGTATAGTAGGTTTGTAGTAAGTTGTATAATTTCTTTTTTTCGGACTATTAGTTCATTCAATCACATTAAGTCCTTCTATTAACTAAACCCCAGGTGTTAAAAAATTTTTGGAAATTAAGACATGACAAAATGAATAAACAGAAGTATGATAAATTATTAACATTTTATCGAGTACCTTACTCTTGAAATATGTCAACGTAGTAACAATATCGGTAAGATTAATAATGAAAATATGATTTTAAAGCCATCACATTGCTTTAAAAATGATTTTATTTGAACTGAAAATAATATCTATTGTAAAAAATTTGTTTATTTACTTATTTATTTATTTATTTCAGCATAATCAGGGTTACATAACCCTAGAATTTTTAAAGAATCGATTTTATGTCTTAATAGAATTTTATTCTTTATACTTTTAAGATTATTTCAGAAAAAGAATATTTTGAAAATTCTACTCTTTTACTACGTTAAAGCAATAAATGTAACCACGCATCAAAGAGTCATCTTCACCTATCAAAAACTTTAAATGAGTTTTTTCTCGAAACTATGTTTGATTTGACACTGTCGGCGCGATTTCTCAGTCAATTTTCAGTCTTTTTTAATTTATTTTCTATTAAAATCGTTGCCATCAATTTCTTTACAAAGTGTCGTTACAGTTTATAAAACTTTTTTGTTCAACAATTTTTTATAAATAATTAAGCATGAATTTTTGTGCCTAAAATCACACATTCAACTTTGAGATTCCGTAAATTTTTTATTTTTATTTTTATTTTTTTAAATCATCCTCGATAGTTTATAACTAGAACGTTACTTTAAGAGACTAGCTTTGATTTTTACGAATCCAATCAATTTTGGGTATGTAACCCATAATACAAGTTATAACAAAAACGAAAAACCTAAATAAGTAGTAGTTTAATTTCTAAAGGTCTAATAGCTAAGATGCAGGACGAGGACAACAAAAGGACATAACTTTCTTGTTAATTGGGAATTCAAGTATGATTTGCCTATAAAACATTGACACTGAAATTATTAGAAGTAATTAGCATTATTCTGGTGCCAAATGTTATTTAAATTTACCTATGAATTTCTGCGTGAGAAATTATCAGAATGAACTACAGCTTTTAAAACTATACTGAAATGAATTCAATAGTCCTACTAGTGGAAGGCATTTTTGGCTAGTCAATGGTTTGGAAAGTAATCAAAGTTGCATCAAGGTTCGTAGAAATGATGGGAGTCGTATTTGGTGCGGATTGAAGCAGATGCTACTTGATCCTTCATGGGAATTATCCACTTCTTACTTGTCAAATTACTCTCGGCAGGATAAAAGGTTTCCAAGGTTGTTTGTCTTCAACAGCACCCATACCGCTTGTCAAAACTTTGGGTATAACTGTCAATACACCAGGTAATATGAAATTATTCAAAAGTTTTTATTAGCT
The DNA here is from genome assembly GCA_001932985.1 of Proctacanthus coquilletti. Taxonomy (NCBI): domain Eukaryota; kingdom Metazoa; phylum Arthropoda; class Insecta; order Diptera; family Asilidae; genus Proctacanthus; species Proctacanthus coquilletti. Next base: position 1,426,426 of record MNCL01000019.1, read on the forward strand.
TAATAAAGGTTACGGCAATGTGAAGAGAAAATATGTACATGACCTCTTTTAAGTTTTGCTCCTTCACATTGCACGTTTCATCAGAGAAGTGGGTTTGAAGGTTTGTTGTCGTTCGGTTACATATTTCGCGTTAATTGGGGGAACTTTCCAAAGTCTACAAAATCGAAAGTTGCTTCAAGTGAACAAGTTTCTAAGGCCCATGAGCCACTCCAGCAGCTGTGACTCAGCAACATTGGAGTATGTCAAGTAGGAGAAGTTTCCTTATTTATACGACGTACACTCTTCTAACGATAGTTCTAGGTACTTGTATTTTTCTCCCTATTCCTTGAGTTACAAAAATTGCCTTTGAAGGAGATTACCTAAAATTAAAGGGAAATGGAAGTGTTCTTGTCAAACAAAATGCGAACTTTGGCCTCCTTAAAAAGGGGAATGTTCAAAGGAATATTCAATTACCTAGACTAAAGGTGCATGTGTATACGGGAGCCGGGGAACTGACCGGGAATATCGACTATTGCATACGTTGTATACTTAGGCCTTCCTGCTGTAAGTAAAACTTCGAAAGGTTAAAATCCTCTAGAGCTTATTTATAAGATTCTTATTTAAAAGTTATAAATGCAACATTTTTTTACATTTCTGATAAAGTTTAATTTTAAAATTAGGATAATAAGTTTTAATTTACCTGCTTAAAAGTTAATATGGTGCTATAAGTATAGGAGTTCCTGATTGGAAAGTACGGAGTCAAAAGACAACCCTCTATTGAGTTGTAGTTATACTCCATGAGTGGGAGAAGCTAAGCATACTAGAGGAGTAGGATAATATACTCGTACTTAAAATGTTTAACTCTATTAATCCAGATAAGTACAGATTTTGTAAAATCAGGCACAACAAATTAATTTAAGTTAATTATGTAGACAAAGCATAAATAATATCAATTCATTGAATTATACACGCATGCTAGTGCTTTTTTCATCACCTGCAAAGGTACAGTGTGCAATTCCATATTCAATGTTTATATGGAGAAGTAATACGAAAAAAATATGGCACGGAACCCTTTGCACTCGAATCGAATTCGCACTTGGTCAGTTTTTAGGGTTCCGTACTTCTAGTTCCAAAACCAAAATCACATGCCCTAATATGGAAAATGTGATATATTAGTAATTTTATGTTTTACTATGCATACCTTTTTGGCATTCATTCCATGAAATTCGGCCCTATATCACTTAAAAGGTTATTTTATATTTAGAAACAATATTAGTTTTTTATTTTACAATCGATACTTGAATTGTCTTACGTATCAATTTATTCAATAGAGATTTTTTTAAATTTGCTTTTTTTTCAAGTGAAACGTTAATTTTAGATAAGTAAACAATTGGATCTTGTAAAGAAGGTCCTTTTATATGTCCATAAATTTTTATGAGATAAAATCGAAAATAATTGATAACCAGTAAAAGATTTCCCGCGTGGGCTTTCACGTTCTTATTTGGAAGTGTAACCGCAACTTGCTTCCTAACCACCAGTCTCTGTCTTTTATCGCCCGACATCCCAGCTGCGAAGCCTTTAGAAATTAAGACACTAGTTATTAAGTTTCTTAAGTTTCGTTATAGCTTGTATTAAGCTGAAATAAATAAAAAAATAAAATAACTTCAATGTACGAATATACATACTCTAATTAGCTTTGTGTAGTCTCGAACAGAAAAAAAGTATTTATTTAAAGAATTGATGTTTTCCGTAAGAAATTCCGAAATTAGGACTTTCTCGGTAATTGGATTGCAGAATATCCTAAAAGTTGACTGGTAATTAGTTTAATTATTACACCATATGAAAAATATCTTAATCATAATGAAGCTGTTGTAAGACATATCAAAGAGATAAGTATCTGAAAAAAAAAAACTTTTCAAAGAGTTGGAGCATTGCTTAAGGTTGCAAAATCACTTTAAATCTAAGAAATTTATTTACCGTAGCATCGTTTAATTTACCTCCTGAATTGTCACTTCATATTACAAATAAAAATTCTAGATTAATGTAAACAATGCAATGTTTACAAAGCCAAAATAAGTTAGTAATTTAACTTAATTGAATATGATCGTTGTACGATGCTGGAGTAGTGTCCTCATTTGTAAAGTAACTGCTGTAGATACCGCCGAATTAAAAAGTTAAAATTAAAATGCCTTTTTGTCGTGGCGCCAAGCAAAAAGTGGTCGAAACGCAGCGCAAGGAAAAACTTCATCCAGTAACTTTGGTGCACATGCGAGGCTTAATAAAAATGGTTTGCGGATTGTTTGCTCTCGTTCAAATTAATTTTAAGTTGCAGAAATACTGCCAGCGTGCACACCAGTAAAAAACTCAACGTATAAAAAAAAGTAGTGAGAAAATTTTACTACGCGGGCACTCATAAACCGCACCTCACACGAGGAGGGATTGGGCATTTTATGTAACTTGCTCCGAGTTAATATGGAAAAGTTTTGGAACAGCTTCCAAATGTCTCAAGAGACATGTTTCTCCGACCTCGGGGAGTTAACAAGTTTTAAATTTTGTGGATTTTATAATTGACTTTAAAATGGGATCATTGCGAGAAGGACAATTTTTGTGATATAAGGGCATTATGCGTGAGGCTTCTTCTTTAATTTGCAAACATTTTTATTTAAGGTCATACAGAGATGGCATAAAATTACATGGTATTCCAAAATTTATACAAAAACAAAAAGTACTTATATCTATGAGTTGTATGTCTCACAAGATTTATATCAGCAATATTTTAATCTTATTTTAAAAGAACATCACTGGTTTACATTCTTTAGTTATTTTTTACCCCTAAAAGTGGTTAAAAATTTCAATGGGATTGCTATTCAAAAATGGTAAATTCGGAAACGAAACAAATGCTTTTAAGGAAAATAAATTACAAAATTGAAAATTTTACCTTCTTTATTATAGTCTGAAATTAAAAAAATTAAATAAGAAAATATTATAGGCACTTTAGGTTATTATCCTGTAAAAAGTGTTGAATCAATCGACAATAAAATGTATAAAACTCTTTTTTACTTAACACGCCCTCAGTTTACTACAAAAGATTGGCATCATTTTTGGATGAAGGACAAGGTGTACGCCAGGTATATTATCCACTATATTTTAATTTTGAAAATTTTTTCCTCCATAAACCTTAGGTGCATGATGGAGCACCCTCTTTTTCGGGTTCAACTATCATTGTTATATTATATTAGTACATTTATTAAAGTAAATACACAGCACTGGGAGTTTTGTAAAAAATCATCCGTGGTTAATTTTTCCTAAACTTAAACATAAGCAATTTCAAAGAATTCCTTGAAAATAAAACAGAGCTCAAAAATTATTTTATCATGGGATGAATGCTAAAAAAGAAACAGATTTTTATAGTTTTTGAAAAGCAGGAAGATATGCGTGGGTTAAAATTATATTTTATACTTATGTAGTGAATTCATGGTGTCCAAAACTAATTTTCGAATTTTGTTATAAAAGTGTTTTAAGTCAGTCATCGTTACATTACACGTAAATGGCAATTTAAGGTCGTAGTAGGATCATACAAAAACGATCTTTTAAATAGCCAAGGTCTTATAGACTTAGAAATAAAAGCATATACAAATCGTTGCACCAAGTCATGCTTCGATTGTTTTGAGTGTTCTGATTAAAGTTTGCATCGACACCCGGTCTATAAAATCCTTGGTTAATGCTGTTAATGTTTTATCTAATGTTTCATAACTTGCTCCGTACTAAGAGAGAGAATTTTACGCCCATTCTAATGAGGCCTTAATCGTTTTCCCATGCATTTTTAGGAAAGAGTTATCAAATGTTTTTAGAAAAATCGGCTCCAAAAAAGAAAAAATTAATAATGCTGTCTTAATATTGACAGATTGAGAATATTCCTCGAACTCAATGGTTTTTCGAACTCTTTACCTAAGTCCTTCTGTGAAGGAACGAGTTAATACGGGTAATAGAAATTTGTATAAAAGATGCAACCTTCGTAAGACCAAAACAGTTCCTCCTTTAACTAAATAACCAAAATTTAGTCTACTAGCAGATTCCAATATCGTGATCTGTATCTCTTGCATTGGCTTAATTATTAATTATACTTTTTATGGATACTCAAATACGACGAAATCGCTCAACGAAGCCGACTATATTGACTTAAATTTAGACATACAAACGGGGCTCCCTCGAATACGAGACATTACCTCTGGCTAACCATCAATGGAAGAAATATCACCTCTTTGGAAAGTTTCCAGTAGTCCGCAACTGTTGAAGAAATAAATTTGAGGCTAGAGAACGACGTACACAAAAATTTATCACGGTGAAAAAAAAGGGTCCTAAAGCCATTGGACTTAGAAAGGATTTGAAAATTCAGAGATTCCACAAATAAATTTCAAATCTGACTGCAACATAAAATAGATGACTTTGTGGTACTCCATCCAGAAAAAGGTTTATAGTATTTTGAATCGTTTGATTTCAAGTGGTGAGAATATTTTTAATAAATAAATACACCTGAAATACAACTTTCCGCTTTCCGTGTTTACGGTTCGACTGTGATCTTCTAAGAGACTGCAAATGGCAGTTTGTTGCAGATCCAATGTAAGGCTATTGCATGAAAATATGACACCATCTCTGAAAACCCCTTCTTTTTGTGAACTCTTAAATGTGAAAGGTAAAAGGACTGATCTTTTAACCCAGCACGAAAGTGCTGAAATAGTGATCACAACTAATTGAAGGCCATTTTGTAGCATTCAATACAATCCTCCTTAGTTACTTTTACTTAGCAGTTAAAGTAAATATAAAATTCACATTTTGATAGAAACTCCCATTCTCACAGTCTCCTTATATTGAATTGAATTTTTGGATGCAAATAGAAATTTATAGAAATCCCTTTTAAATAAAACATTTACATATAAGTTTTAACCTCAGTGTAAAATATCACAGAGTAGTTTCCATACATTTTGTTATTATCATTAATTTTTCATTTAAAAAAAACACAAATAAAACAAAACTGGGAAAAAAGTTTGATATTTTAAAAGCTCTTGTGATCATCAAGATTTGCATAGTCCCGTGTGTTTTATTGAAATTTAAAGAATTTTTTTGAAAGTTAAAGAATTTTTTAATTACATTTAAAAGAAGCATATTTTTGAAAAGAGAACTACTAAGTGAACAAGCCTGAAGAAAAAACTCTACCCTCAAGTGCATAGGGACCTCTTGGTAATATACAAAATCTGCAACCAGAATTTTGAAATTTTAATACTGTACTTAAAGTTTTCAAGTAGCACAAAGTTATTGTAAAGTTTCTTTGCATTGCCAGAGTAATTGTCGGAAACTTCGTTAAGTTTCAGCGACCATGTAATGGAGTAATTCTAACTTGTCGTATTGTAATTATAATCATAGTTGTGAGGAAGTTACAATAACCCACTTTAAGTCGAATTTCATATCATCTTGTGTGTAGGTGATTAAAGCAACATAACATGCTTTTTACATCTCTCAAGAAAGTTGTTATTTTTCAAGTTAATGCAAGCACAATAAAATTTTCATTTAAAACTTACGACTTCTCGACATTTAAGAGTTCCTTTTTAGGGCCTCATTAGAGTTTTAACAGCTCTAGAGTTCTAATTTACAGTAAAAAGTTTTACTGTGAACAAAATGGCGTCCAAAATTGTAACAAATAAAATAAATAATTTAATTTTAATTACGTGATGTTTGTCAATTTACTTAAATTTTTCTAAAATATTAATCTGCTAGTAATATTAATAAGAAAGTTAATATAAAAAGTAATAAATAGGTCTACCTGCGGGACTAGTGAAGGAGTTCTAGGTTATTCTTATAGTTATGCCAATACTTTAATCAAATACTGGATGAACCGGAGTTTGACTCGTACACAGACGGTTCCGTACTATGAGCTCTGACTGTTTCTGTGTTAGGTGCTTTTTATATTCATCCTTCGTTCAGTAAGGATGTACTAGATACTGATAGGTGCATCCAAGGAAAGTTAATTTTAAATGCTGACTTCAGTCTTAGAACACGAAATTATATCTGGCCACTGCTTAGGCATCTTGTATATTAAGATGTTAAGGTTAAGATCGTACTGATAAAATTTGTTGTAATACTTAAAATAATGATTATAATTTATTTCGACTCATTAGATCAAAAGGGTAAACAAATAAGTTAAGCTTGTTGCGAATATTATATTAAGAATTTTTCAAAAATTATAAGAACTATCGTTTTTGATCGCTGGTTTTATGCGTTACTCATAATTTTTGTTTCAGTAGTTCCGAAAATAGGGAAAGGAGGCGATGCATTTTCTTCGCATGTTTAGCAACATATCTTTGAAGATAAGATGCTACTTAAAATTACAAAAAACTTACTTCTTGGTTCCTTACAACTAGCCCTATAAAACGGTAGGCAGCACAACACATTAAGAAAAAAACTTAATAAATCTCAACTTTTTTTCCCTTCCTAAGATTTTTGTATGAATATTTTTGGGTGTTCACTATTGAGATATTCTTTATTACTATATCAAATTTTAAGTTTTTACATTCAACGATTGCTGAGAAAAATTGCTGTAACAGACAGACGGACACGTGAGTGATCTTATAAGAGTTCTGGTTTTTGTCATGTTTATCTTTTAGAAATAAATTGGTCATTCTACCATAAAATTTTTTTGACGTGCAGCTTGTACTTTACAACATCATTTTGAGTATTACTTCCTTGATTAATTTTAAAAATTGATGATCCTTATTGTATTAAGAATTGTTACACAATGATCATACATACGAATAGAAATATCAAACATGTAAATGCACCAACGTAAAATAAAGCATATATTCAAAAACATGTGCATTAAAAACATCTGTTGGTTTGAAAAGGGTTGTAAAGAAGTATCATTCGCAAGTTTGAGATGTAAGCAAAAGCTCCTATATATGATTTTATAATTACGTTTGGAGTTGCAAGTTATGATTTAAAGTTCCTGCTACTGATTTTTAAATAAACTACTTAGGTTGACCTTCACCTGATATGGATTTCTTATGTAACAGCAATAAAAGTAATCTACACTACTCTAAAAAAGTTCTGCAAGAATTATCGCTGAAATATACACATCAGTATCATTCCTAAAAATGTGATATTTGTAAAATTATCATTTTGACTGGAGTCATAAGTTGCCACTATGCTAAATTCCATCAAAATTCGTCCAGTAATTTTTTTGATTCGTGCACAGAAAAGCGTTATAGCAGTATGCATTGATAATTAATTTTTTTTTTGGGAAGCAATTTGTTTACCTATAATCGAAATATAATATAAAATATTTATAAACGAAGTATACTTTAAAGTTCATAGACTAAGGTATTAAATTACCTTTCCAATGGTAAAAGAACTTTGAGAATCGGTCCAGTACTTTCAGAGATTACCTTCTACAAACATCCAAACATCCAAACATCCAAACATCCAAACAAATGTTCTTTTCTTATAATACTAGTGTAGATAAATGTTCACCAACAATTGTCGAGACAATTGGTGTAAAAACGTAGTCACTTATTTACGAAACCACAGACCAGGCACAAAGTTTTTATTAAATGTGGCTTAGTTTATACGATCTATTCGGACAAAAGCACAAATTAAGAATGATGTTTTTTTTAAATGTTTAAACAAAACAAATGATTAAGGAAAGTTGAAAAGGCTTGAGGGTAAATTAATGTGCAGGTTCACTACCATTTGTAATAAGTAAATAAAAATATATTCCCAGAAAATCGCAAAACACGAGTTTCAAAGGGAATTCTCGGTAGCCCGTGAACACGGAGCTCTTGCAATAAATAAAATTGAAAGAATTGCCGTAGGGTGCTAGAGTTGATGGAAGTTTAAATTTTTATTATTTCGCCCGAAGTTTAGATAGAACTGCACCAAGTACTGAGCTCTTGTGCGTCGATACCGTTTTTATCTGAATTATTGTGCTTGAACTGGAATGCTATAAAATGTTTTCAAAAAAACAGGTAAGCTAGCAGAAGGAAAGTTTTCTCTGTTATAAACATAATCAAGGTAGATCGATATTGCTTTGACATGGAGAGAACATTGGATAATTTGCATCGTTCAAGAGGGATAAAAAGGGTTCCTTTAACGTACTACTCCTACGGACTCATAACGAAGGAATGACTACTCGGGCCTCCACTTTAAAGGAAGCCGAGCTAGGGAAACCAATATTCATTCATTGGCTGCCTCGGGCGAAAGCAATTTATAAAACTGGAAGAAATGTTGCAGATGGAAGTAAAATTCGATTTTCAACTCTTTATCATTGCAGGATGCAATCTAATTGGAGTTCTTGGAGACGTTTCTTTCCCACTAGCAAGATACCAAATTGTATCAGGGTGTCCTGTGCTTGTTTCGTTTCCAGACTCATTCTGAGCCGAGTAATGAAATCTTTTTTGGTTTGCGGTAAAATCCAATTCGGGTTTTTCTCTTATTTCTTTCATTTTATGTCTATTGTGTTATTTTTACATTTGTGTCTTTTCGAGGTGAACCAGTCCGACTGTATAGGGTTTTCGATTAAGTAGTGTTTCTTTTGTATCTTATACTTAATTAGCTAGAAATTAGAACTGTATTTCCATAAAAGGATCGTCCAATAGAGATGATAAAATAAAAACTAGTTGAAAATTAATTTAATTATTCGTTATTAGGGATTTTACAAAAATATAAATATTATTATTATAAATTAACGAAACAAAATATTTGTCTTATAGGAAAAACCCATCCCTTGATTTATACGGTTTTTAAATTTTAAAAAAAGAACATATTTTATTTTAGTTTTTCCGATTATTTGACACATGTTCACACTTGTTTCGTGAAGTCAATTACGACACAGATCGTGATATTGGAAGTATTTTGCAATTTCAAAGAATAATACAAAATGTGCCTCGTCAGTATGAAGAAATTTTTAAACACGCGTCTGCCAAAATAATAAAAATGTTGATTACTGATCTCATAACATGAACCAAAAGTAAATCTACTATAATTATCCAAGCCGGAAAGAACCAGTAGTTCACCTCGTGCTTAGCTATTACAAAATAGGACATCTTCCTTGATGAAATTTCTTTTAGAGTATCCTAGTCCGCGTGATTTGCACGACTACAGAAGCAAAGAAAAATTCTAGTTTTTTAAAGGTGACGAATAGGGTTTTAATTTTTTGTTTTTTTGTTATCGATAACTTTTAAGGCATTTTTAGAGTTTTCATTTTTATAAATTATTTAAAATACAACACAGCATACAATAAACATGAAAAGTGTGTGTATTCAAATATTTTCTTAATGCATTAGGACTTTTATTTCGACACTTTTCACTGAGTGGAATAAATTCCGTTTTCCCATAAAATCTTTGCTTCATTTTACGCGGTTATTACGAACAAATCTATGACATTTCCCTATATTCTGTGATTTGATTTACACGGTTTAAGGTTTACTTTATCCATCGCACTTTTTATATGCATTTACACGGTGTCGATTTATACGATTTTTCGTGAAACGTGTCTAGCGTGTAAATCAAGGGATGAGAGCACATATTTACAGGACTGTATCTGTCTGTTCTTATATTGATAAGCTTATAAAAGTCGTTAAATGTAACTCTCTATTCCTATAACGTAAATTTTGTTTTGTCTCAATATGACTACATGTAAAAAATACACGAGCGTGACACAATTGAGGGCCGCATATGACACATACGCCGACAGACACGTGAAACACATTTGGCTCACTTTAGCAAGCAGAAAAATAAAATCTAGACCCTTTTCTTATATTTTTATTATGTTTCTAAATTTAAGTAAAAAAATAATGAACATTTAACAAGAACTTAAATTTTACATTCATAGTGAGGCAGTAGCTTAGTGTGCTTTAGTAAAAGAATAACAAGTGTAGTAAAGATTTTTTCGCGGATACGGGATAAACACGAGTGGAAAAAAATATACAGGGAGTTCGATAAATAAGTAGTAACAATTTGCCAATCCTTGATCAAACTTTTGTTCCATACACCAAGAAAATTTCTCTTCACTGATTTTTGATAAAATATTGAATGGATAAAAAAATCCTAGTACTAATTAAGGGGAAATTTATTTTCCATAATTTAATTAAAATATTGAACTAATTAATTAGATTAGGGCACAATAAGACTTTGTGAGAATTTCTATCAATTATGGTTCAAATATTTTTATTTTAATTTGAGTATTTTATGAATATGCAGAAAAAAAATTTGAATCATGTACGTATAATCTCAATTTATAATTGAAAATCTGTCTTACAACTGAATCTTGAGGTAAACTTAAAAGGCTTTTGTTTCGCGTAGACCAGTTTGGATCAATATTCAATTTTCGATATTGAAACGCTCATGTATAAAGTACAGCCGCTTTCCTGCATAATTTTTGTTAATTAATCAAGGGCCTCTAAGGGCATGAAACGAAAACATTAATCAAGTTTTAGGTGCTTTGGGAATTGAATATTTCATGCGGTCATTATTTGCACAGTATCTTAGAAGAAATTACCTTAAAGTAATCTAAGAGTATTTAAATTCCGAGTTTTTGTTGGAAGTAATTAAAACAGTCCAGCCATCAAAAATTACAGCCTAAATATCCCATAACTGGTTAAAGTGATAAATCCTGACTACTTTTAGTTTCCGAAATACCAAACAGACTGACATTTAAGCAATCTAAGATCGAATTAAATTACACGACGAATTACGTAAGAAGAGTTTTCCTGTAATGGAAAACCAGGTAAATTGCAATTTTTACGTTTTGTTCGATTTTACTTTAATTCCTGTGTTTTTGCAATATTAGCAGCTTTCTTGTTAGATATTTTGAAAGTAAGGACTTCCAAGAACTAAGAAACATTTTTTAATTAAAAGATACTCTCTTAAAACGAGCACATTTATTCGAGAAAAGCTACAATTCCAGGTATTTCTGGTGTAGTAAAAACTTAAATAAGTTAGGGGATAAATTCTTTATATCAGGATTGGGCTCGTGTACTGATACATGGAGTGAGGTATCCGGGATCAAATTTAATGCGACTAATTAAAAGCATGCATCAGTGCTGGTTCTATTTTCGAGTAAAATGAGTTGTTGTTAGCCAGGAGGCCTTTTAACTCCAAAGAGCTTGTATACATCAAAGGGATTAAAATTTGGCAAACATTTCTCCTTGATGATAATTCAATAAGGCCTCGTATCAAGACCAGGGTTCTTAACGCAGAAAATTGGATCGGCAAAACGATTTGCATACGCTTGCTAAGAACCAGAACGAGCTCAAAGGCGGCGTGGCGTTCCTTTGTTCTGCCACCATATTTCTATGTCAGCTCTTCAGTAAGAAATTTGCATCATTTTGTCTCCCTGAGGCTTCTTTTGTATTCATAAAAAAAAAAAAAAAACTTGGACTGGCCACTGGCTCCACCCACTCCTTTCTTTATTCTCGACAATGCATTGCCAACAATAACACACAATAACCTAAAAATTCCTTTCGAGTATTATGATTTCCTTTGGAAGCTTTCTTAAATTCGAGAGCTTAAAAGGATTTAGGTAGGATGGCGTTTTCCTTGCTAGAAATTGCGCGTTCTGGAAAACAGCGACACAAAAGAAGTTTATCCATAAAAGAATAACGAATAAACTCGGGGATTAAATTGGTTAGCTTCAACGGGCATTTGAGTTTTTGTCGACTGCTCTGCTCCACTTAGTGGGGGTGAAAATTCAAGTTCTGCTGTTAAATCATTTCTACAATCTCAAATATTTGCCCTTTTAAAGGTCAACGCATTATTCGGACGGTTGAGGGTTTTGAGTTTTCATTTTATTGACGACAATCGAGTTTTGTTTTTGCTTTTCCTATAATGAAATTAAAAAATTCCAATTATAAATATTCTAATCAAGTTGTTTTAATTGCTAAAACTGGTAAATTCATTTCACTTGTCCAACGGAAATTAAACCTGGTTATCGCTTTGCCTTTTTTTCCAACCAAAACTTTTGCCTCTATCACCTGATAGAAGACTTTCCGTAGAACTCCATAGGAACTGCCCATAGTCCCTGTAAGAACTTCAACTTTCACGCTTTAATGATGCAGGTTTGCATCAATTGTAGTCTTCGAATTCAACGTTCTAGTTTTTATCTCAGTTTTTCAGGTCTTCATTAAATTTGAGCCTCTGCACTTGTTTTTTTTTTTTTTTTCTAAAACTACAACTTCTATACCTTAATCTAATTTATTTCTGCTTTATCTTAATTAGGATATTATTTAAAAAGTGTATATTCATTCATTATTTTATTAAAGAGTCCAAAAAGATTTAAATTTCATTATTTTGGGAGTGGTTAAAATTCTCAAATAGTTTTATCAGTCACTTTCAAAAGGATAATTGCATTATCTAGAGTTTGTTGACGAAAATTCTTTATTAGATTTGAGAAGAATAACTCAAATATCCCAAACAGACTTTACCCTTTTTAAGAAACGTTAATAGCTTTTCGAAGTAGGCTTGATTTCAAGGACATGGAGCTCTAATAATAGACTCCGAAAAAATTCTCAGCACAATCTAACAACCTTGTTCAGTACCAAAAGCGTGACTCAATGAAAAGTAGAAATTCACAGAAAAGCTTATGAATGATGGAAAATTGTATTCTGGACATGCTCATAATTAATTTTAGAAACATGTTTCTGCGAACAAGCACACAATGAACAAAAGTGCAGGTCCGCTCTGCCAAAACTTTGTTTGCTAAATTATTGTACCTTTAGAACCTAAACTAACCAAAATTGTGTCAGTGTTTATATTGTCGATTTTGTGATGATAAATCCGATTTTCTGTACGTTTGAACGAATCTAAGTTATCACCGTGCATTGTGGTCCTCCCTCCCCTTTCTCATTTCTCAATTGAGGCCTATTTTATAGTGGACTTTAAAATTAACTAAGGTAGTTCCCAAAGATAAAGTCCGTTTGGTCTTAAATATATATCGAAATTAATAGTAAAATAGTAAAACATTAAACATAAACAAAATAAGTTTGTCAGAATTTGCAGTTTAAATTAGGTCCTTTTATCAAATTTTAAAACCTTTCAACTTTACTACTTTAATACTTTAAAACCAGCGCAACTTTAAGTTTTAAGCATTTCAAAAAGACAAATGGAGGTGCATTTTTAACGCATACTTTTGACAACGACTCGTTTTCAATAGCATTCGAGCACTCCGGTAGGGTAAGTGTTAATCATGAACATATCTTTTGTTTTCTATTTCCGCCTAGCACTTTTGGACAATAACTCTATTTAAATGGTAATTTTTCTTTTATCCTATTACACGTATTGGGTTCCTTTCAATTTTATATATTGGAAAAGGAAGCCTGCGTCTTTTATAAGCAAGAAAGCACTAAGAATTCATTTCTGTGAAAACCCCATTGCTGATTGCCACTAAATCTAGTTTCATTTTAGAAGGGGTAACTTAGAACCTTTTGATAGTTTAAAGATTTTATCAGCATGGCTGTCTCTTGTGTTGTTATTGTGTTCCTTCAACGATAGAATTGAATTTTGAGATAATAATCCATGAAAACATCAAAATCTTGATTTTGGCATCGATTTTTGCCTAACCTTTTTGCTTGAATGCCATTAATAACCCACGAATTTTCGAACTCTTCACAATACCTCGAAACCATCCGTAAATGCGCGAAACTCTTTCAAATAACCACTATTTTTAATTACTTTTTTCTTGGAATCCTATTATAATAATATTTCACGAGTTTTCAGTCCTATCACAATTCTTGAAATCCTCCCAGATTACCTAAATAAACTACTAATTCTAAATGCTTTGTAACTCTACTAGATCCCAACTGGTTTTGATCTCGGTATTAATAATATTTCGGGAATCTTGAACCCTATAATAATTTTCTGAAATTAGTCCCTGAAAAAAATACTAATTTCGAGATCTTTGAATTTAAATAGAAATTATTTCCAAAAATTTCTAATTACTGAAAAAGGTACATTTTTTGAACAATTGATTCTCTTTTTAAATTTTGCCATTTGTGTTGCTTCGGGAGGTGTAAACTTCCGAATTGTAAAAAAATTTCTTATATCGATTCACTAGTTAAGAGGTATGTTCCCTCGATCAATTTCATAAACGTTCTTTCTGCGTAACATTGGAATAGATCTAAGCCAGTTTCTATCGCTTTTTTCTGGCTCTTTCCCAGTTGCCATTTTATTTTGTAATAAAAAGAGGGGGATTTTGAACATGACTCCGATATATTCGTAACAAAATATAAAATACACATATTTTGTGCTAACCTGCCGATTGGCAGACTCGGTGCAGTATATCAGCTCCATCAATCAACTGACAGAGAAACATCTCCTGATTGTCAAAACAAAGATTGATTTCCAAGCTTATGTCATCATGGCCAGGTCCTCTAATTCCCTGAACCATGAAAACGGAGAGGCGGGCATACAAGTAGGATAAGGTTCAGGGCACAGAGAGGGCATGTCACCTTTGCTACTTTTCCTCGTGTTGTTGCTATTGAATATTTATCTGGGTAAAATGCGGAATTTTCGTTTAAAGCTCGTATCCCGCGGCAGGGGACCGAATCGTCGGCGATGACACCAACAAGCCTATTTGGAAGATAAAGTACCGGAAAGCGATTGAGGGCCTCAGGGGAAGCATAAAAAATTTCCGCTTTGTTGCACTTCCGCTTTATTTGTTTCAATCTAATTAAAGCATGTTCCAGATATTCCCATGTTATGTCATCATCCTTCCGAGATGCGTGCTAGAGCGTCGATACGAGCTGTCACCAGTTGGGGTTGATAAACGCGAAAATATGATTTTGAAGCGCGCAAAACCCGCGTGCCATCAACAACGTGCCTTCGAGCGAGCCTCGTCCGGATTCATTTCGCCATGTCTACATTAATGCGCTCGCCTCCATTACACCTCATTAGGTCCCCGGCGAAGCGAACTTACATTTGAGTGCATTCTCATGTTTAATGGAATTACCGAGATGTTTCAGAGGGAGCATATTTACGGCTTTTGTCGAAGTAAGTTCTTATTAGCGCGCCTCTCCCGTGAAATCAGGGGCTGAAACGGTCTGAAATTGTCAGCAATTTAAATTATTAAAAGCCAACTACACTTTAAGAGTACTTCGACATAAACGAGCTCTAAAGAGCCCGAACTCATTTTTGTACCTATACGACATTTATTTGACTTATGCTTTAACATTTTATTCGATTATAAAAAAAAACCTACTAATGGACAAAATGAAACAAGGACCGTCTTATTTAAAGGACAAAAAACAGAGGTCAAGAGAATGATGTGACAGTTTTTTAAGTAACTCGTAATGGAAGTCAAGTGACAACAGATTCAATAGAGTGCATGTTACCTCGGTTAATTATCTAAATATATTACTTAGTCAGAAAAAAAAGAAAAAAGAAAAGAATTTTTTAACACTAATCACTTTAATGACGAGATAGGTAAAAATTCTATCTAAAAATAAGTATTATCTATCAAGGAATCTGACTAAATGGAATATCAAATCTTAAACAGGTACGTTAACTTTAATTCACGTCGTTGTTTTTATCATACATTTATTGAAAATTGGAGCTTTTTTATACTTAAATTTATTTAAGCAATCGGTTCTCGTTCAAAATTTTGCCCCTTGTGTTAATTAAGAGTTCATTTATTGGAAGATTACAATTCAAAAATGGTTTGATCCATAGCAAGATATTCCTCCAGACATGTTTTGTTTTAATTTACCTTTCTGTTCAACACCTTGTATCTGAATTTTTTTGCTTTTGATAATTGGATAGAGAGATAATTTAGGCATCTCTAATTTGAGCATTAGCAAGTTCACCACTATTGACCGAATTGAAAGACGTTTCATGTGAAAAATGACTAGTTTTTGCATCATCCGTGGGATATTAAATTGTTGGCAACTTATTTGGGATGGGCAGAACTGTAGCAGGTGAAA
This sequence comes from Proctacanthus coquilletti, assembly GCA_001932985.1. NCBI lineage: Eukaryota > Metazoa > Arthropoda > Insecta > Diptera > Asilidae > Proctacanthus > Proctacanthus coquilletti. The sequence continues at coordinate 1,442,367 of MNCL01000019.1, forward strand.
TTATCTTGTCTTCATACAAGAAATATGGGACGTGCTTCAGCCAGAACTTTTAAATACACGACAAAGTAAGATAAGTTTTGTCTGATTTTAAAATATCGAATGTTTTTGATGAAGAAACTGCACATTACTATAATTTTAAGGTATCGTATCCTACGGTTCTGTAGACGATGTTCTACTTATAAAAGTTCGAAGCAATTATTCCACAATTTTTAAAATTCTTTGTAGAAATGACATCGTATCAATATTTTTCGGAAAATAGCGAATTCATAGAAGGAATTTTTGAGGCCTAATTATTAATCGGTAATTCTGATTTTCATTTATTGGAACTGTTAGAGAGGCCTTTTTCTCCCATACAAATCAATCGGCAAATGCAAAGCGTTTTAGCTACGGGTTATCAAAATACAGAAGTATAATAGAAAATTATTTGGATTAGGACATTTAAAGGTTCAATTTCACCGATTAGGAAAGGGTTGAGAAATGCTCATAGACAATGCTCCTTGGATTATCAATTTTTCGTATTTTCCACGATTTTGTATTACTTTTTAAGAAGGAATGTCTTGTATTTTATCCGAAATACTTTTTAGAAAACAAATTTTATTTACTTTTTAGGCATTGAAAAAATACAGAAGTAAAATATAAAATAGTAAAACCGTTTATATGAAAAGTATAATTAGTTAGATAAGTAAGATCGTCTTTGGTTGAACGCACCATTCTGTTGAGCAAGATTAAATCACTGATTGCGAGGGAAAAAATTCTTTAAAAAACAGCGATAAACTTGCAAATTGAATTTAAATATAGTGAATTACATGAATATGCAATTTAGTTATGAGAAAATCCTTGATTACAAAAATAATAACATGCAAAATTGAAAACCTCATGAAGTATCAAAGTTTTAATTTTCTTTACATATAATTATAATAAACTAAATCTAAATAAAACTGTAATTTATTAGTTAACTATAAAAATTTTAAGAATTTTACATTAAATGATAAGGAATTCATAAAATAAGTTAACATTTAGTAGCTTCAAAAATTGTCAAGAAATCCGCAATTTACATATGTCAATTAAAAGAAAGTCAAATTAATTATCCTAATAGAAGATATTTTTAATATAAATAAATTTGGATAAGGGAGTTCAAGGGTAAGGTCATAATTGATTATTGACCAACAAGCCAAACTGGAATTTTTAATATAAAATTAAATAAAAACTTAAAACGATTAAATGTGAGCAAGGGTAACAGAAAGTGATGCGGCTTAATATCTCGACTTTATGGAATTATTGGCGAAGTTTCGAAGGGCCCATTTCAACGTAATGGTCAGTAGGGTTATAAACATAAGGGCAGCATCGGTCCTACAAGAGGCAACCTACTCTAGTCAAGCGTTCTCTTCTGCTTCGAGTCTTCCCTGCTAACAAAAAAACCTATTTTTATGATCACGTAGTGCTCGCTCGAGTTATTCGAAATGATTGTCTTCAGCAATTTATGATTTTGATTGAATTTTACGACAAAGTGTCTATTGTTTTATCGCAATTGACATTATTCAATGTAGTTGATTGTAGTGTAATCTTTTTCAGAAAGTGAATTTTCCAATTTATATTTGAATATTTTTAAATATTAAAGTGGTGTAAAGTAAGGCTGCGTGCATTTATTTTTATTTTTACGTTTCTAGTATAGTCGTTTTAAACAACCCTAGTAATACCATACAGTTTAAGTTATTGTGGTTGGCTTAATTGGAGATACCTTAGTTTTCGCTGTACGCAAGTTACCTTATTAGTTTTATTATAAGTTGTTTCGTAGTCGCTTTACAGAAGCTATGAAGTTACACGGAAAATAATCCAATGAGGAATCTTATCGCCCTATTTTAATTGATCCATCTTATATGTGTCCCAACCCTGTTGAATTGTGTTCAATAGTGCAGCATCCCTTAGATCTCAAGGAGCCTGCACCAGTATCTATATTATGATTGGTATTAACTATCCCAAGGTATAAGTATAAGCGTATATAAACTGTGATTTCAGATAACTTCGTTTAGTGTTTTTCGATGAGTTATAATGAGCATTGACTGATCCATGTGAAATGATCATCCATTTGCAAACGCTTGAGATCCCTTCAACTAACGTGATATATTCAAACAAGTCTTTAAATAGCACAGTTTTTGAACTAGTCACTATTATTACATACTAAAGCCACAAAAGATGGTGAAATGATCTCCACTGATCGAAGTCGCCGTTTTAATTCGTCATGGATATTTTTTATAGTTTTTTAATATTCTATGTGGTCACCGTCAACACTAGTGAGCTTGAAGTCGTAAGAGATAGTTAACATCAAACCTCCACGGTACGAAATGGAAATTTATTTCCAGAGTGCTGTGTTGCAGACACTGCGTGAGGAGATTTATAAAAAAAGTTTGATCGTCAAGTTCACCAAGCTATTCGCGAAATAGAGCCGCAAGCTGTCGAAAATGTATTGCAAAATTAAATAAGCTACAGACCGAGCCAGACGCGGTAATCATTAAAATGAAATTACTTTCCATAAACAATCGGAAGATGTGTTCTCTTGAATAAGGAAAAAGTTTTTAAAAATATTAACCGGTTTTTTTTATAGCAGTTTTAAAAAGAAACTAAATTTATTCCAAAAAAAAAATTACTTTTCTCTTTTTCGTAAATTTATAAAAGCGTTGTTTTTAAGAGTTTATTTTTATATAAAGTTATCTGATAAATGTCGGTAAACCGCGCTTAATTTATTTCGATTCGCCGAGGAGGACTACGCATTTCATAAAACTTTCTAAAAAAATAATAGAGAAATTAAATAAACCTCTTTTTTTTATATTTCTGGAGCTCATTATTCTTTGAAGTACTGCATTATTTTTAAAGTTAGTGGTGATTTTTCCCTTTTAAAGTGTTTTTTTTATAGTTCTAGAAGAATTCTAATATAAAAACGATGAGTGTAACTTTTTACTTTATCTATATTTACGTACAGTACGTGGCCAGATCATTATAACCACATGTAAATTTGAATTTGTAACCACTTTCGTCTCATTTTAAACGGCTGAAAATGCCTTGTTCTCTGATTACTAGGATTGTTTGCTGGATTACGAAGTTACGATTGAGTAAAAACTCAGTTCCTAAAAAAAATAATTACTATTTTTTGTTTTGTTTTGTGTTACACGGTTATTTCTGATAAAGATTATTGGAAAATTGCAAATAGTTTAAATGTTGTAGCTCTTCAAAAAAACTACGGCCAGATTTCTTAAGTGATTTTATTTAAAAATACAAAATTATAGAAAAAGATAAAGAACTAGAGTGGACTTGCATAAAATAGTTTTTATTTTATATTTTATTGATAAGCATATTACACATTAATAAAATTTCAATCACTTTATCATTTTACTTTTATTTTTACAAGAGTATTTATCACTCACCCTGAGGTTGAAACTTGTGTTCGGCTTTTCTAAAACTATAAATACTGTTGCGGAAATAAAAGTTAAGTGTTAAAGTGACTGAAATTTCATTAATCTAAAGGTTCCACAAAGTGGTTACAGAATCGTTTATAAATTATATTACAACTATATGAACTGGAGACATGTTATAATGTAATTAAATTAATCGAATCAAATTCTTTAATCAAGCCAGGCAAATTTGGTTAGTAATTCCATTGGGTTCGACATTAAATTTCTTACACCACACAATTGCAAATACTTGGCTTGGTTTTTAATTTCTTGCGATGTGATTTAGTAGTGATTATTCCAAATTGCAATTATTTGTACAAACTTTTAAGTCTGAAAATATTTAAGCCATTTTCTTCAGTACAAAATTTTAGTATTATGCTTCATATTTTCTGTATTTTACAAAAATTTATTACCTTATATTACCTTTATTTTTCGTTTTTTTTTATCTTGAAATGGGTTCTTATTCCTTAAAAAATCCTCTTCATCTTTTAAGAACAAAGATTGTTACTTTATTTATTAAAGTACTTAGCATGAAATATCTTTGCAACAATGGGATGATGCACGAAATATTTATAAATATCAAAATTGTCGCCTAGCCTAATTAACTATAATTAATTAGGGGTAGTTAATCAGATTTAATTAGACAATTTCGATTGTAAGAGTACACAATAAAACCTCGAAAGAGAGGCTACCAAAGCAACACACGCGTCCCCTGTGTTCTTTATAAATGATATTTATCTTTCGAAGATTTCAATTATCCTAAACCAAGGAGGTATTAAAGGGACTTTGGTTTATCTTTTGCCTAGGAGGACAAGTTCATGTACGCTGGAAAAAAAGTGAAATAGAAAAATTATTAAAGCTCTGGTTTATATTTAAGAAAATTGGTGAAGTGTTTGTTTGATTTGTGTGAGGCTATTTTATTTGCCTAGTAAGTCTGTAATCTTTACAATTATGAGAATATTTTTTTTTTACATGCCAACAATATTTTTCTATAAATTAAAAACGTATTTCAATCTTTATTGTGTTCAGTCACCAAAAATACTAACAATTTATCTAGATAAATCTTTATCTTTAAATTGATAATCGATGAATTTACAATATTTAGATGAAATAAATAATTTAGCGGTAATTAATTAATTTTTCTTAACTTCTTCTTAATTAATTAATTTTTCTTAACTCTTAATTACCGTCGCTTAAATATAAAAAAGTTGGGTTTTCAAGATTAAGTAATAATTTAAAATTTTAATTGGTTTGATCTATCGATTACACAAGAAATAAAATTCATGTTGTAAAAATATTGTTATTAAAAATTATAAATTTAACTTGGGGTACAAACGTACCCCGCGGATGTAGTCGCGTGGCAAAATTTCGCCAGTGTAGCTGAGGGTTAAATGCCGTGGTAAGCTAAACATTTTACAAATGTCCCATGCTTTAAGTGGTTATAGGTTTTCTGTTTTAGTTCGATATTGGAACGACAGGTCGGTGATTAATTCGCAGTTGCCGAATCACTCCGAGTTACGTTTTGATAGAGAACTTTTATAAATTTCAAAATTTGTGGTACAACAATCAAGACTTTGGTATTTTCCTGTTAATAGGTTATACTAAATAGTCTAGCCCCATCACTGATCTGATCAAAATCTGTTTACACTCGTATTAGCAATCATAGCCGTCACAATATCCAATTAAACGTACATTTCTAAATACACCTTTCTCAAATCTAGCCCGAAATTTTGAAAAATTATAGATTGTTTGGTCTTGGATAGAACCAGGGCATTTCAGGTAATCGAAAATTATATTGAAATTCTATGTAAGAATGTAAAAAACTTTTCATTCGAAGATATTAAATTTGATAACAAAGACGACAATGAGTTTGAAAACGAGCAATTTTCGGAAATTTCTTAAACTACGGGTTTTATGGCAAGGAAAATTTATTTAAACAAATTACGCTATATTTCAAATTTTAAAAATTCGTATTTCGATTTTGTTGTTTGCAATTGATTTTATTTTATTTTGGAATTCAAAGTTCGCGTAAATATAATTTTAAGGATGGGCCGAGGAATGTGATTAAGATCTATTAATACTGATTAATGAATATAGACCTAAAAGTAGTATGTATGGCAAGTAATAGTAGAAGAACTTATTTAAAAAATTTGGGGAAAATTGTATAGCCCCTAGCTTCCAAAATTGCCTTACATTCAGGTAGATAATAATTACATAATTTTATAATATTAAGGGCAAAATACATTCACGCTTTTGGTAAATTATATAATGTTATAAATTTCTATTAACTCATATTTACTTCAATCAATTACAGTCAGACACCAATTTTCATGAACTCAGGGTTACGCGGTTTCTGATTTTACGTCTCGTATCACCTCTCAGATTCCAACGCCCGTTTTTAAGGAGGCCTCAATTTTAGAATATCTTCTTTAAGTAATATTATTGTAGTAGATAACAATTGAGATTATAATTTGTACTAAAGAAATGTTTTTTTACAGATGTTTTTAATAAACGTTAAGTTACACTGACTTCACGAAATTTGACTTAAGTAGTCACTGTTAGTCTCAACCGTCGCGTAATTTTGAGTTATGACTGTACAGAAAAAACTGCGACACGATCGAGCATTTCTCAACAGTAAGTTATCAAACTTGGCAGGTTATTTTTTACGTGATTTGAGAGAGACATTATTTGATTTGTACATGCAAATAAACGTTGTAGGTTGATGTAGAGCACGAGGAAGAGGTCACAGAAAATTTTCAGCCATTGGTCCCACAGGACCCAACAAAATCGCCTTGGCTGAGTGGGAATATCAAACTCGTTTGTTCATGACAGAATTTCTAGCATGCAACTCACTCTTGAATAGGCTAGACCGATGTGTTAGGCAGTCTGGCTTCCAAATTTTGGGAATGTATTACCAGAATCGTTAATTCCGAAGTCGTTAGGATACCACTGACATCCTGGGCCAATAGGCCATGTCATATATCCTGGTGACTCCGGTCCTTATTTCACTTACGTAAAATTCAATTAGCAGTCAAGTTGAAGGAGCTTGTTTGTATATGCATATTGGCCAATTTGCCTTATCCCTCGAACATGAAATGGGACATAATGGCCAAATAGATATCCAGCAGCACTATTGATGAAAACAGATCCGCTGCTGTGGGAGTTGAATATAAATTGTTCCAAATCTAGTAAATCAAATTATTTACTGTAGATACGTTCATGAATCAGCATACACATAGATCTATATACGTGCATATTTTGCCATTCAACTTGCATCAAATGCTCTGAATGCATGACCTACTTGTGATTCGCTTCCAAAAATAAAATTGTACTTAAACTTAAGTGCATATAAACAGTTGAAATTGGATACTAAGTCCATAATTTTACAAATTTTTAATGCTAAGTAATTTCAAAGCATGTAGCTTTCTGTAAAAAATAGTAGGTTTTTTGTTTATTTAATTACATTCAATTTTATAATAATAGAATAAAAAGTCTTTAGGAGTAAAATAACTTTATACTAAAGTATTGTACCTTCTAATAAAGAAAGACTAGCTTATAAAGTTTAAAACACTGCCTTTTACCAGATGCACTACAATTGACTTAGTACCTTATTAATTTGTTAGTAACTTTAGTCTGACTGGACAGCTTAGTCTGAATGTGGCAGGTAATGCTAGTAAAGACAGGATTACTAGTCAGACAGGATTGAAAGCGTTTTACTCATGACCCAGGATATTTTTATTTAAACAGCCGCCTGTATTATTATTTCATTGTTACTTTGATTATATTACAGTGAAGTTCGTTTACCTCGAATAGGTCCTTTTATGCGCAAATTCGTTAGACTAAATGTCTAGACTAGTTAGACTAAATTTATCTATTATTAAATTGGATATAAATTTTATACACTTCGGTGTGCTTTTATGCAGTGGATGTGTACCGTGTAAAAGAAATCGTGTAAAAATTCACGTAGAAAATGATTCGCAGTAAAGTAAAAAACTTGTATTAAATTAAATTAATATAAATTATATAAAAAGTAATTTAAAGATAGAAATGCACTAACTAAAAGCATTTAATTCAATAAATACAGAAGGTGAAATTAATATGTTGGGAAAAATAGAGTGAAATATGAATTGATGTCTTACTACAAAAAAAGTCGATTTCATAGCTAAAAATTGTTTCTATTATTTCTATTACTGCACAACAAAAACGTTGGGATTGTTTTTTCTTTTAATAATACTTTGTAAATTCTCAGGACCTTTTAGTAAGTTTTAGTTCTTCTTTAATATTCTTGGCGCGAATAAAATATTTCTATTGATATTTCTTTTTTTCCTTCAATCAGAAGTATCTAAGCCTATTTTAATTAGATCTTCTCTAGCATCAGTCAAATATTCTTGAAAATCATTAAATTCGTGGACTTCAAGTCCTTCTTCGTCAATTGCATTTTTTTAAAATTATGTAACAATATTCAAATATTCGGTTTGATATTGTTATTTTTGATAACACCTAACCAGAACGTTTTTCAGCATGCGTTTATGGTTGAGTATTTTAATTCAGAGATCGCTAAGTCGATATCTTGCCGTCTATTGTAGGAAATTGCTTCCACAATTCTATGAGTGTCTTTTCCTTATTTAATTTATTCAAAGTGTGATAGGATATTTGCTTAAAAAAGAAGTTCTTTAAAGTCTCAATTATCCAATATTTTCATTTATAATGGCAAGAATAAAATTTGTATCATATTTTTGAATCAAGTCCATTTTTTTTTTATTTATCACCTGGACTAAATTTTACTTTAATTTTAATATTATAAAGTGCTTGTCTTCTAATACACTTTGCAGACCATCCCTTATTTTCAGAAAAATTATGTTTCACCTCTGAGAATTGAATTTTTGATGGTTGAATTTTTTAAGTTGTTGTTAATATGAAATGCTTTCCGTCTACTTGTGCTTCTGTCTGATGGTACTTTTTGAGGCGTTCTGTATCCATAAAACCACCGGCTTTTTCATTGTCTCAAGGATTGACGCTAATTTTGCCCTTAGTATTGTTTCGAATGTTATCAAGTTTTATATTATATATATTTTTCATATTAAACCAAAAAACCTTCCAACATTGGACAAGCCCTCTCCATTTGTTGGTCGATCTGAAATTTATCTTTCTTTTCCAAAGAAATTGCCTTTATTTTTTTTTCTTGTTCGAAATTATGAAAAGACAATGGGAAATTATTTTAACAAAACGTACAAAAATTGTTAAATTATTTTAACGTTACGTAAAACTGAAAAATATGTTTTATCTACATTACCCTTTGTAAATCGTGGACCTTATCTCGTGAGAATATTGATTTATTTTTGAGCTATTATTTAATACTTTTCATACAAGGTTTATGAGAAAGATCTTAAAGATGCTTCAAACATTACAATCAGGATGGTTACAATTTACTTTTAACTTCTATTTCTCACAGGTATCTTGGCTACTTGAAGCAATACTAACAATACTAACCTTCGCTTATTGCGATATGCCGGAGATTCTATTGTTTTAAACTTGCTTAGTGCAAAAATCTTTAAAATACTGGAAATATCCTACAAAAGGAGAATTAAGTGTACTACTTTTGATATTATTTGCGTTGATAAAACAAAGTGACCGCTCTGGATATTTCTTGATATTTCATTCGTATTGTCACGTACAGTGTGGTGTGCCCATATGCAAAATAAATGCCTACAAAGAGTAATTTGTTAGCTTTAACACTCACACATTTAAGTTTAACTCAGAATTTTTTAGTTAGATATTTTAATAATACCACATGAAAGTCGTCATACAATTTTTCACGACTTCAGTCGTTTTCATATCTACAAAAATATTTATATTTATTTTCGTAGGTGCATTTGGTTAATTCCAAATAGAAAATTTTCTCCAGTAGATTTTAAAGGATTCTTACAATTCATCATATCATCGAACAATGAACAAAAATTAAAAATAAAAAAAAATTGTTCGGGCCAGAAAGTCTTAGATATGCCCGGGCCATGCAAAACGCACTGCTCAGCTTGCAGTTGTGAAAAATGCAATGCGTAACCTACACCTTTCCCTGTAGCATTTAAATTGTGATTTGAGCGCTTTTTTAGACTACCGTCGACCACACCTGATCAAAAATGAATAGGAATATTTTCGTTTGATTAGAGAAGCCACATTTAAAAAGAATATTTTAAGGGCTAATTGTGCTGTTTCGAAATGATATTTTTGTTCGGTGAAATGATGAAAGATAAATCAATAAACGATACCTTTTGTTACTTTTCAAAAACTTGGTAATATTATAGATATCAAAATTTCTGTTTTATTCGACTGTTTGCAATTAAGAAAATCGAAACACGACTTTTGTTCTTATTAAATTGAACAAATTCTGCATCTTCCTTATCCTGAATGATAAAAACGTTGTTTAAACAAAGACTAAAACTCGGATTTATAAAAAAATATCCTATTAAATTGTCACGTCTTTATTCCTTAGTAGGTAAATTGTATTTGTTTCGGCGATCGTACATCATTTTTGCGGATTAAATTTTATTACAATTATTACTAAATTAGTGTGTTTTTTATATATCGGTAATATTGATAATTGAGGCACAATTAATAAGATTGAGGATATTTCAATTAGAAAAAGAAATATTCTTTCTGATTCCAAGGCATCTTCGTTGAAAAGTTCAGATTTATGACGTTCTTTTCCTCTGAATTTTTGGAAATATAAATAAACTTAAATGGAGTCGTATAAAACAATTTGAGTTTGTTTTCTGACTTACTGAAAATAATAGAATTGAATAGAATTATTTGCTTTAAAATTCGCTTTCCTGCTCTATGAGCTCTTACTAAACTTTCAATTGGAAAACGTTCGCATATAAAATCGTCGGCATTGCAAACTTAGCATTTAAAATGTTTAAATAGATTTCACGATTTCACATTATTAATTTGATAATTCTTAAAGAAAAATGCAATAGTTAAAGTCATAAAAATATAAGTACACTTTTTCTTTCATTTAATTTTTGAAGGATGGCTTTTTGGCTTTTTTGTTTTTCTAGTTTCAAGAAATTAATTTAAATTAATATGAAAATCCCGATTTGTAGGCTTCCGCACGCGAAGAAGTCCGTCTATCACTGGTTTTGGTGTACTTCCTAAACGGAATGAGTTGTTGATTTAGATATTGTATTTAAAAAAATACATTTTAATTTCGGCGGTATTCTGATATACAAAGGGGATGAACAATTTATTTTTCCACATAGGCGTGAACGAATATGTTCTTATATTTGTTTTATTTTTGAGAAAGATGTGGAAGATTATCAAAATTGACGTTTTTAGGCTTACTATTTTGTTACCAGGTCTATTTCAAAAACACTATCAAGTAGAAAGCTGCATTTCGTCTCTAATATGGCCAACAAGAAATTGTAACACAACTTTTTCACAACTTTAGGATTAATGATTAAGGGTACGTACTAATCTAGACATTTTAAAAAATCAATATTTTCTTTTCTCATTTTCTGAAAGAATTTTAAAAATATGCTTATAAAAGAAAATTTTAAAATTCCTTATAATAACAAAGTTCTTGTAATTTAAACGACGCGAGATCAATTATGTCTTACCTGGCTCGATTTCTTCTTAATCGATTTTATTATTACCTTAAGAATATGTTGTTTTATGAAATTAATTGTAAACTTTTTATTTTTTCTACTTTTATAAATGAAAAATGTATATTTTTTTAAACGGTTGCCACTTTGTGACTTTTTTCTTTTACTATCTGCCAATGAAATCCTTTCCTACCAAGAAATTTGATTAAAATTGTGTTTCAGATGAACGAGAACTTTGAAATCATGTGAATCAAGATTCAAATCTTTTTTCATCTACTCTTCGCTGAATTCTAATTTATTTTTTCATGAACATTTTTTGTAATTTGTTTAAATATCAGTAAAAAAGTGATACAAATTTGGATTGTAACAATATCGATTTTTCTCAAAGAATCCTTTAATTCAATGTTCTAGACTAGCATCTTAAATTTAAAGCAGTGGTTCTAGAATTCAACACCTATAACATCACAAATTTGTCTTCTCTATTATTAGAAACATAGCGAAAATCTTATATGGACAACTTTTCCATGGTATGAAGCCCTCTGTGCGCAAGTCTGACCCCCACTTGGCCGTTGATCTTTTATTTCTAAAAAATTCTCGGTATTAACGCCTACAATTGGCCTAAATAAATTCTTCTTTAAAATAGTCTTACAAACAGGAATCAGAACATTAACAGAAATTGATCCTTACAGAATTTCAATTACGTTAGATTTTATTTGAAGAGAAATATAAATAAAATACGGGTGGAAATTTACACGGCAAGAAATATTACGCGGAATTTTACGAGGCTCGTAATAAATATCGACGAAATCTGTAATTTGTGACATTCGGCGTTTTGAGGTCAACCCTCTGGCACTGTGTAAGGCCATTACGTTTTACTTCTGGGGATTTATTTGCACTTCCCAGAAAACAAGACAATAATAGAATCTTAGAACTTTATAGCCTGAAGCTCTTTTATTAATTGCAGAATAAAGGTCAATAAAAATTTTACTTTGTTTCGTAAAAGCAATGGCACTTCCTGAGAGGCACAATTTACATTTAACGACGTTCTTATTTGTGGGGATTCGGGAGATCTAAATGAAATTTAACAAAAGTGTACCTCTTCAAGTAATTGTATCGACAATATTTCGGCATAAATTTTGAATTCTTCCAAATAAGGAAATAGTGTCTGCGAGGTCAGTTTTTAAACAAATAAATTTGAATTCAGTTTATTAAATTAAACGTGACGTGTGATATTAATTTATATAAACTACTAAGAGTTAGCCAAACTTCTCTACTTTAAGGAGGGAAAAGGTTTTTCTGGAAGGAACATTTATAATAAATCAGAAGTGTTTTTAATGCCTACAATGATGTTCTGTATATACAAATAAATGAAATTGAAGTGTACATCTATAATTTCAAAATTAAACCAATATCCAACTCCGCCTGAATGTTTGTCCAGAATAGACTCAGATACGGCTGAATGGATTTTGATGAAACGATCAGCGATCATAATGGTAATTTATATTTACAATCTGCTCTTTGTTTCATCTCGATAACTTAAAGGGTTTCGAAAATAATTAAAGTAACTTTCATCATAAATGAAACGCTGTAAATGACTTAGCGGCACGAACCATCAAACGCGGTAGGCATCGATGGGCCGGCCTTTTACTGACCAAAATACGAGCTAATAAAAAAATTGCCATAGCCATAGCACGTTCAGGTATAGCGGCAACGCTACTTCCTGGAGGCAAAACTGCTTGCTCCATGTTTAAAATACCCAATGAAGCGGACCGAATGGAAACCACTATGTCCGGTATAACCAAAAACCAGTAACAAGACTAAGGTGTTACAAAATTGTTATTTATTGTTTGGAACGAATGCGCTATGACTAAAAAAGTGTCCATAGAATCAGTCGACAGAACATTGCGAGACATAAGAAGTGATAATAGGCCTTTCAGTCGAGTACCATTTTTATTTTCCGAAGGCTTTAGGCAAACTTTATCGGTAATCACAGATGAAATCAGGACGTGCATTAAATGCTCAGTACTTTGGAGGCATACTGAGAAACTTTATTTGACCAAAAATATGAGAACTCAATCAGGAGCACCCGAATTTAGTAGAATTCTCTTTAGTGACCACGATATAGAACTACCCCATTCTTTTTACAGAAAAAGAGACGTTGATTCGAAAAATATACGAAGACATAGAAAATTTGAACACGAAAGAAAATTCCTGGCTTTGTGAAAGGTCTATTTTAAGTTCCAAACAACGATATGGGCAGCCACCTTAACGATACGATACTAAAGAAGGTTCCTGGAGATTTAACAACGTGTAGTAGTAGAGTAGTTGCATTACAAAGAAACATCATCGAAGCTACAATTTTAAAGGGCTGTGGTTTATACCGCGCGTATCCATTATCCCAACTATCCTTTCCTGTTTAAACTGTTGCAGTATGTTTCGCCATGACAATAAAAAAAGGTCAAACTTTGGGGAGAGCCAGCCTGCTCACGTGTTAGTAATTCTACAAATCTAGTAATTTTAGCTCAAGCTAAAAAAAAGATAAAATATCTTTGATATTCTAATAGTCGTATAACCATTTTAGAAATACCTCAATGTCATACATTGCGTGGTCAAGTTGTACCTTCAGTTTTACTCAACTGATTGATTTTTATGTATCATACCTTAGATTTTAAGTCAGACTGTATGCTTTTAAATTCTAGAAGTTCCGTCATAATCGGTGCAATAGATTTTGCGTGATACCGGAACAAACGGACAGGGAGACGATAATTCTAAACAAAATTTTTTGATGTTCAGAGACCTCTAAGTAGTTGATCTCAATCGGTTTTTAAAAAAATATCTTTAAAGTACAACCCCGTTACAGTTCTATAAAAGTATAAATGATAAGTTAGACAATCAGAAAAACGAGTACAAGTATTCCTTTTCATATCGCATAAATGATAACTAACAATTAAATTAAATTTGATTGTATTTCGACATTCCACGCGGTCGCTAGTACGTGTTAAATGGTTCACGAAAGCAAGCAAAAAATATGAACTGCCTCTTTACTGCATTTATCCCATATTCAAAACGGCCTGAAGACATTCGGAAGATAAAAGATAAAATATCTTTTTCAATTTTAGGATGAATTATGGCCATTAAATTTCTTCCTGCTGACAACATAAATAAAACTGACCCATTCGCTGCCGCTCCAAAAGTTTGTTTTTTATGCATTCTTCTAAATGTTGTTATTTCTTTATAAATACAATTGTCTTCTAATAAGGACTCAAAGTTCTTGAATTACCCAAATTTTCACCATCGTGATGAATTGTTTTCAATTGGTATACTAAAGAAATTGCTATTTTGCAATATATTTTTGTTTTTAATTATATATACGTATGTATGTGTCGCCATGTGGACACAAGTTTGCCTGTGTTTGGTAGCGAATGGGTTAATAATGTATGCAAATATCCATGCCACAAGTTAGCTCACGAGCTTGTAGCTTTTAGTTCGAACACCGACATTGGATATTCGAAATGTAATAATAATTAAAAAAAAGTGCAGGTATCCTTCCCAGGCAATTCTAGTTATAGCACGCACATCAAGTAATTAAAAACAGGTGTACACAAGATTTATCAAAAAAGAAAAATTTAAAAGCATGAAGCTTTTGGCAAAAATACACAATGCTTCTCATTCAACGATGATAGCGTTCCCGACACATGTGGAGCGAGAGTTGACTTGACAACATTGCTATAACATTTTGTTTTGATTGATAAATGATGGTGTAAGTTTTTATTCCTGTAACTTTTCGGCTCCGTCAGTGGTGGCTGCATTCATGGAGTAGTTGGCTATTTCCAACAGTTGTTTCTCCTGTGTGTACTTTTTCTAGTTTAACAAGAATAATCACTATACACCTAGAAAAGACAACGCCAAGGATTATGTTTGTGATATATAAACAATTTCAAGAATTCGCTAAGGGAGAAAATAAATCCCGAAATTGCATTTAGAAAATAAAAATGTATGAACTGTCTAGCTTTAGTACTGACAACGTCCATTTGAAAGTTATATAAAAATCAGTAAGTAATTTTTGCAATCTGCATATTTTGATTTCACAAATAATTCTCATGTAATTATTAATACAATTTTTATTTCACCTTAGCAACGTCTTAAAAGGTGGACTCAACATGCAATGCCTTCAGTTATGACTGGAAAGCGGGTAAATATATTCTCCTTACCCAATAGTAAATCACATATACAAGAATGTTGCTCTGAGTACACATCCTTCAACATCCTGGAACATTTCCTATTAATCTGCCTCCTGACAAAAATAATTATCTTTGTTTTCATTTTTCTGTAGGCTGTTTGTCGTTTGAATAAATTCCCCGACTTATTCTATAAATACACCATGCTTATTTGCTCTTGGTGAATTTCAAATCGGCTTTTAATTACGTTTGTAGGCTATACATCAACGTCGGATATGGTCAGAACTTGCTAAAGTATATTGTCCACGATGCGATGAGAATCTCCCTGCAATAAGAATTTACCGCGCCGCTGTCGTGTAGGGACTCTAGCCACCCTAGGCAAATGCACAAATTGCTCTGTCCAATATGCAGAACTCAATTTGCTAAGATCTTGGGAGAAAGGGTAACAAATGGCGATGGACAGAAAAGGGCTTCATTGTCGGCTTCAGTAGCGAAGAGCATCTGAAAAGGTTTTACCCGTTGAAAAGTTTTGTTATCTTATAAATAGTAAAAGAAATCTAATTACCCTGAATACCAGTTCTGTTTACAAATGCACTTGTTAAAAGGGTTCGTTTAATGGATAAAAGAAATATATTTAATTTTACTTTCAGCAGTATTTGTTGTTTTTATCTTGACGTGGTAAATAGCTGCTATTCTAGTACAAAAGGCTCTCTTTGAATTTATCGGAAATTTATGCATTAACCCTGTTATGCGCGTTCTGAAGTGGAATGAATGACCTCCCCAGAGATTGTGCCGGTGAATAAAAGGAAATTTATGACAAATAAAAGAGAGATATATTTTTTAAGAAAGAAAAATTGCTCATACCAAATGGGTTTTTTAATTTACAGGATGGGTCAAGCTGGGTTTCATTTGCACTTTTTCCGTTTATTATTAAAAAATATGTCAAACATTTTATAAGGGAAAAGAATACCGCGAAATTTGCAAGCTATCTTTTATATTTCTTTAAATTTTACCTTATTTACGTGGGAACATTTGTCGTTTTATGGTTTATAGTTTCATTTTTACAAAATAAAATTTCTAGATTTTAATTATCTTGAAAGGGATTTAATTTGGGTCGAGAAACGATAAAGAAACAATAGTCAATATGAGACGTGAGTTGTATCACGTTTAAAAGGAAGGCCAGCATTTCGCACTAGAAGTAGGTGACAAAAAGATAAAAACAAAATCGATTATACTAGACACATTACAAAAGGTAAAAAAAGCGAGCAGGGTGTGAAAGAGGAGCAGTTCAATATTTTCTATGTTAGACAGCATAGAGAGAAACTTGCTTAGAAAGTCCTTAGAATTTCTTAAACTAAATTAAGGAGTAATAAAAATACTTCGATTAACCTGATGAGGATTATCAAGAGGAAAAACCCACCTCTTATATAAATATAATTGCGCTAAGGACTCGATTTTGTATCAATATTAAGGAAAATACACGACGAAACGCCATAAATAAAGACTTATTTGAAACGTCAGAACACGGCGACAAGTTTTATAACTTATAAATCATGAAAAACCTGCACACAATTTTCAAATTTTTCATCAAATTGTAATTTGCAAGCCAAAGTAGTACACAATTTAAAATTGTCGTAGGTGTCCGGAAATGGCTTCCTCGATCCAACAGCACGTGTCAAGAAGTTTCTAACGTCACATTGATCACACATTGTGTTTATGATTCCTACGCATATGATGTATAATTTATTGTATCATATTGGCACATTCGAGAGGTATGAACATTTCTTTTATATTAAAATAGACACATTTACACTTACCGGGACAAAAGGTAAAAGAAAATTTTGTAGTTACCTCGAATATTGTGTACGAAGAGTTTCTCTGAACGTACATATGTGATCCTGTACATATGTGCATAAACCAATATTTTGATACTTGGTTAAGACTAAGAAGTCCATTAAAGACGTTCGATTCTGCTTCGGTCGTTTATTTCAATTCAGGCATCCCATCACGTTATATAAGTCTATACTTAGTCGAGCCTTATTTATATATTTATATTAATATATAACTATGTTAATATATAACACCGTCAAAAAATAGACAAATGTGGGATGAGGTGGATAAAACTTGCTTGGCACAATTTGGCGAGTGCGGCTGAATATCTCTACCTTAGACATTTTGCAAGGGCTGTCGAACACGTAGAGAGCAGACAATAGGAAAAACATGTTTTTTCCCACCTAAATAATTCAGAATTCTAGGAAACTGAGGATACTGCGAGCTATGAAGCCACAAAAAAAAATTTTATAATAAAATTGTCACGAGGCTTCCTTTTCTATTTGTTTCCATCTTAAAAGGCAATTTTTTAATATAAACTGAGGATATAAGGACTTGTTCTTTTATTAATTGACTAAACTAAAAAAGTTATTGGACTACATAAGTTTCTGTTGATCTGTTCGTCAACTGCTTGGATTAGTTTAGTTTGTTTGGTAGGAAATTTAGATTTTTATTTATTTTTATTTGCATTGAGATTTGTTTTGGTGTTGTTTGTACGCCGAATAATTTCTGAAGCGTATCACTTTTAGGTGGTCTATAGCCCAAATTAGAATTCAGGTCTATTTATTTTTATCTGCTTGTAAGTCAATTTGTTTATAGCTTTAATTCATTATCATTTTGAAATTCTTAAGCAGATTTTTTATAGGGGGCTATCTTAAAATTTGTAAGAGTTTTTTTTTTTTTACATTAGCAACAGAAAAAGGATTTACGGCTACCATTTCAGCTAAAAGTGTAATATTATAATATATTAGTATTACATTAGTTCATTTTAATGTTACGACATGACGGCGTGTGAAAGCCACTTTTTAATCAAACATATTCGAGAAATTTCGATTAAAAGATTTGCTTCACATATCGAATATAATCCGTCGTCAAGCGACTGATGAGAACTAGTATGATACTTGTAATAGTTTGCTAGTTACCACTTCCTTATAGAACGTGGCACGAATTAATCAGGTGGCAACAAATCACTGTGCTGTGTTTTTCGCTGTACAAATTAAAAAAAAATATATATAAACAAATATGTAAAATAAATACCATAGACTAGTTTTAATCATTTTGCAGTACAGTGTTGGATTATCGAATGGTCCGGAAATTTTTGGAAAGGAGTAACTTGTAATCCGACAAATAAATTGAAAAAGATGGCACTTGCCAGTAACGCGTCACAACCTGCATATAAATGTTGACCTTGATTTCGTCGTGTTTGGCGTGTCGGATTACAAGGGGCGCCGGATTATACGGGGTCCGGATTACAGCGGGTCCATGTTTTTGCATTTTATAAATGCCTTCAGATTACTTGAGAATGTGTGATGTTTTATTTAGCTTTTATCATTTCGCAAAGCATGAAACAAATGAAAACAATGAGCCAACCAAACACCCTCTAGAATCTGCAATAAAACAAAACATGTTTAAATAAAACAATGCAAAAATACTTTTACTTTGCATTTTTCAAGTAGGTATTCATTTTTCTTCCCCTATGTTTTCCCTGAAAACGTCTTTATTGTTTCCTGCCAAAAGTTCCTAAAAATGTGACTTTCTCATTTTTTATTTCCGTCAGCGAATATCTTGTTTACAAACTCTTCCGGAAATTTCAACAGCTTGGTTTTAGTATGTCACCTTCGCATCTGGAGTGAGTTGATGACGTGAAGCCGACGTCCATAAAAATTCTAATTTTGCTAACAAACCGCCGTCGTTCTCGTTCACAACGTGAAAATTTCATGAAATTCATTTTCGTTTGGGGAAAACTTTATGGATTCAACGGTAGAAGGCCGTACCAACCACTCGCGTTGATTTGTGATGGAAATTTACTACCAAATGTGGCGAAATGTTTGACGGATATAACAAATAGCATCGAATATGTGCGAATATAGGACGAGCTGGAGAACTCTGGGAATACTTTGCCCATTGGCGAGGAAAGGAGTTCAAATGCCGGGTATAGGCGGCAAATCCGGTTTAAATCATTTATTGTTGCCAGGGATGATTCGGGAACGTAATGCGGAAGACCAAAAGACTGACTGGGCTGAGGCATCGGTCGCAGTTTGAACCCTCTCAAAATTAACGTGAAGGCGAAATCCTGCTTTATGAAAATTTTCTGGAATATTAACCGGGACTGGCCCAAATCAAGACTTCGAGTAACAGAGAAAGGACCGTTGAAATATTCAGCAGCATTAACAAATTTAATATTAAAAAATTCTATCCATCAAATGAACCGGCCAGACGGCCGATCCAGGACAATGAGGAATATCCTTCATGCGTCATCATCGCATTCAGAGAATGTGGTGGGGGAACTGTCTGGGAGGGTAATTTCATTTCCCTGGAGAAATGTGATTTATTTAGGGAGCGGCTCAGCCTTGGATATATTAGAGCGTCTTATTATTTTTGTTCTTACTTTTCAGCCCAAAATGAAAATTTCCTAGTAGCCTCCCTTAGGATGCCCACGTTGATAGATTTCTCGCAATATGATATTTTTTCGTTTACAACGGGACAGGAGTGCTGAAAAATGTTTCATTATTAAGGCTAAAAACACTTGAATTGTGTTGGCTTTAAATATATCTTATTATTATTATATATTATTTCTTATAGGTATCGTAGTCGTATTTAATTCGGAGAATAAGCATTATTTCAAATTTAATTAAACACAGATTCAGTCAAGTGAAGAATTCCACCTGAAAGTTGTTCCAGGACAACTGACGATATATTTTTTGTCATCAATTGTTTGTGGGAAGTAAGGGAATAAATAGCTTCTCTAATTTATTTAATATTTCTTTATACACATTCGTCGATATTTAAAATTATTAAAATAATGAAAAGTATGCTTTTTGATACATTTTACGAGCTTTTTGTTAAAATATACTTCACTTGAGAACTTTTATAATAACTGTTGGCACTAAAACGGCCACTATTGTAGTATTAACAAAATTAAACGAATAATTTGGTTTCGAATGACCATAGTTAAATAAAATTCTATAAATTTTTTGCAGAACCTTACTGAGTAAGTTAAAATAAAAACATAAACTTTTAGTGTCTTCTTCAGGCAATATTTAAGTATTCGAAGTAATTTTTATCAAAACAAAAATAATTGCATCTCGCAAAGGATGTTGAATACACCGCTTGTGAAATCAAAGCTCTCCATGTCTGAAATCAAAAAATTAAAGTGTTTCTTAAAGTTTACACTAAAAAAATTGGAATTTAAAGAAATGGACTGTTTTGAAAGTAAACAATTAGAAAAATCGTTCTTTTGCCACTATTTTATTTATAATTTTTTTTTTTAAATTTAATAATTGATCTTTTAAAAATCTAAATGTAGTTTATTAAATGCGTTTTTCGCGAGGCTACTTTTTTCGATATTGAAGAGTTTTTAAGATTACTCGATGGTTTGCTTTTCTTCGAGAATGTTTTCTCTTTAATTTGTCGAATAATTATTTAAAAATATTTTGTTATACAATCTTTATGAATAATTAAAGAATAAAATTGTTCGTGAATCTTTTAGCAGCATTTTTCTTATATTAAACTGGTGAAAAAAAAATAACAACAAATTTTGTTTTTTAACTAATGGATTAACAATTAATGTGCAGTGATTGCTTTATTTAATTTTTACTCCACATCTTCATAAAATAATTAATTAAAAAAGCTAAATTTTGAAGGCGCTGGACGTATGTAACTCTTTAATGGAAATAAGTTGTTCTTTCTAGGAGTTCAACCAAATTTCTTTCTATGATTTTATTAATGATATATCTTCAATTATGATTAAGAGTTAGCAGACATGTCGAAATAAATGGAATTTCGTAACCAAATTCTGGAAGTTATATTTAAAGCGATTTTCATTACTTTTTGTGTGGGACTTTCTTTCAATTTGTGAAAAAATTAAGGTTGTTCAGGATTTCTTTTTATTTTATTTTATTTTATTTTTTTTTTTTGGGAACAATATAACACTCTTACTCATGGCCCTCCAATCAACCAGATTTCAAATCCCGCGTTTCATCTCCACATCCTTTGGTCTCGCGGTTCCCCTTGTCACTTTATTATCAAGTTGGGATTAGATTATCTCCGAATTTATCGTTCTATTGGTTTGCACCGCCATTTCACCAGTGGTTTTAAGTACATTTTGCGCCCGAATAGCGGGCTCCCCGCCTATATAAACAAAATAAAACGTAAATTTTATTACAACTCAATTTGAAGAGAGGACACGGGGTGAGTTGGCACGCGGGAAAAAGTCGACGCGAGGGAAGTTTACAATAACACGAAATTGGGACACAATAAACGAATAAAGCAATGAAATTCTCCTTCGCGGGAATTTTCCTTGGCAGGGCCGCGGGTTTGCTAGGGTACCTCGAGGGCCACTAAGGGACGTATCACAGCTTAGTCTCCTCTAGAGGTCGTATCAGCATCGTTCCATGTTATGAATAATTTCAATAAACATTTTCGTTCATGCCTTTGTGAGAAATGTTATTATTTCTGAATAACAAGAGCTGCCTTGTCTTCGTCTTGTTTAGTGAACTCCTTTTGTCTTGTTCCGTCCCGGCTGCGACTCAGCCCGGTTCTTTTCAGTAAGAAGTAACTAAACCCCGGATCCTTAGAAATGTGATGTCATGCATTTAAGCGAATACTTTTTTAAAATCAAGAGGAGCGTAAGCAAACTCTGGGCAATTCCGGAAACACTAAGTTTTAGGAAAGAACGCTACTCGGTTGCAGTCGACGATTTATCAGTTTGTCACAGAAATAGTGAATTTAGCAGAGATTTATTAGACCGTGTGTGATATTTTATACAGGGCGAGTTAAAAGTGCTTTTTTGCAAAGTGAACTTTTTTATCTATCACATTTTGCAAAAGTTTTATAACTTCATGTAGAAATTTATGAAATACGAAAGAGAAACTCAAGTTTTTAACCATTAAGTCACTTCGTTATTTCAACAATCTTTGTTCACGTTGTGAGGTCAAACATGACCCCAATATTATAAGTGTTATTTCTTACAGAAATTGAAGGAGTAGGTATATACTAACGCTTTACATAAATAAAGACACATGTTGTTTTTCACAATTAACGTGTATTTTTATAATTCTTAAAGCTTATGAATTCAAAAACAATCTTGAAGAGTTACATTACAGTCTGCTTTTATGTCACTTAGGGTCTATTTTGATCCCACGAAGTGAATTAAGCGTTAATTACCAGGTTTAATATCAATATGGATATGGAATAGTTGTTTTGGATGAATTTTTGGAGAGGATATGGAACAAGGTTAAATGAAATAATCTTTACACATAATTCGTTGGTCCTATAGTTAAAAGAAAATGTATACCATTTTTCTACATCAGTTTAATACTGTTCTTCAGAATTTCTCACAACACCAGGAAAAAAACACTGCCTCAGTGTCTGCATCTTAAAGGGTTACATCACCTTGAAAAAAATTATTAAGAAATATTGAAATATGGCTGTTCCACAAAGCGCTTTTGCCGTGACTTTCGTAGACGGTTGAAGGTATAGCATCGTTCAGCATTCGTCAGAGGAAACAAAGATTTAAAAAAGATTTTTTCTTATTAAATGAGGTAATCAGCTGAAGTTAGCATAGGTAAAAATATTAGAAAGCATTTGCATGCGAATGAGAGCCGTATGAAAAACGACGTCGAACGTTTCGTTAAAAATCAAAGTTAAAAAAAAAATATATTTATAAAATCAATGATACATCTGATAAAAGAAACCTATGCTACTTTGTGGATTATATTTTTAGGTAGATGTGGTGTAAATAAAATCAGACGAGTAGTTCTCGAGATGTTAGTTAGTTCCATGAGTTTGAAAAATGTTTTATATTCAAAGATTTTCTTATATTACCTTTAATCTACTATTCCTTAACCATCCATTGGTCTTTCTATAGAAACCCTTTTCAGTTTACTGGCCTATTTTATCTCTACCTGTGCATACACACCTACACAGTCGCTACCTTCGGCAAGGGTATCTTGTCTAACCCGCTTAGTTTAAATTGCTGTAATTCAGGTAATTTTTGGAATAATTACATGATTAATTTCGCAAATTATTCTTAAAAGTCTAAAGACGTAAGATAAAGAAATCGATTTTTTTGAAAATTTCAATGTTGTAACGTTGGAAAAAGATTATTGTAAAATTATGTTGTATTTATAGTCTATTGAGCCAGTATTTTGAATTTAAAAAAATTAAACAATTTACTTCTCATTAAAATTAAGCATGCGGTTTTCATTAAAAATCTTACTCTTTATACAAATTTTATAACGAACTATTTTTAAATAATGGCTCGATAGACTACAAAGGAACCATTCCTGAAGATATAGAGGACAAACCAGCGACAAATCTTGAAAGCTCCTCGTAATTCGAGAATAGCGCATTTGAAGTTCCGAGTAAGCATCCAGCGAGTAGATTTAGTAAACACATTTGTTATTATAAACTACAAACTACGTCAAATTCCTGAATGATTCTTTTACACTTTAAAATACATACTTCGACTTATGCGATTAGTTTCATCCAGAAATATTAAAATCTATGGAAGTTGTGACAATTTTGCGGAATTGCTTGTGAAAAAATTTGTTGCGCGATTACCACTCCTGTTCCGACTTGTTTTATCTTAAATCAAAAAACGAGGTGGATTTATTTTAAATATCGAATTAATTAGTCTTTGAACGATTAGTTTTAAGAAATTGTTGTTTGTGATAAAATGGCGGACGTTCCAAGTGAAAGTCTCTATTTCTGATGTAAAATTGCTTTTACTAAATAAAGTAAAAGTATTAATAAAACAAATCCCTGGTTCAAGAATTAGCTTTTCTTTTCTAAAAAATTTACAACAAATTTGGAATGAATTGATGCAGTAGTATTTGAGTATTGGTCACCAATTTTGAAAAACTGATTTCGATTAAAACACGTTCAAAGACTAAGGCTTACTTTATTAACACTTTGACGACTTGACAAATATTTGTTTGGGATACATTCAGAAAATATTCTTTTAAAAAAAATCGAATGCCTTGAAAATATAAAGAAGAATGATGATACGTATGCATGCAATCCCTTAATATACAGACTAGAAGATTATTTAATTTGAGAAATATAATCTAGAGCTACTAGACCATACGATATAATAAAGTATGTCCCATTTATGCAGGATATAAGTTTCGTGTCATTTTACGTTTTTGCTATTAACTCCCCTGATACTTTAGTAGATGTCATCGACGATTCTCCCGATCAGTAAAAATTGAACGTTGCACGAAGGAATAGCGCGTTATTAACGCTAAGACGCATTACAAATTCAGTGAAAATTTCGCGGCGATGGTTCGCAACCTTCGTGAAATGTTTGGTTGGGAAAATGCTCCAAATGAGTCAGCTGTCTGAAACGTAATTGCGAAATTTGAGAATATTGGGTCAATAATGGAACACCTTGTGTATATCAACGGGGTCCAGTAAAGATATTTCTATTGAGTGTGAAAATGACTCTGAAAACCTGCGAACATCGATTATGCATCGTTCACAGTAACTGGACGTGTCAGGAAGTTCCCTTCAATGAATCCTAACGAAATACCTGCATCTTTTTGAGTATACAATTGAACTGTTGCAAGAATTAAAGTCTACTGATTCCCAGCGTCGAAAATTCGTCGTTTGATGTTTACAGGAACACGAAGAGGATCATCATGTTCGAGAAGAAATCATCCTTAGAGATGAGGCATATTTTCAACTTGATAAATTTGTTATCAAAAAAAATTGTAGCATCTCGCGAGATTTATAAGAAACCGGTTCAAAAATTAATTTACTGCAATAATAATTCCCATGTCATATTCAATTTTGGACATCGTTTATATTAAAAAAATTTGTAGTAGAACTATATAAAATGAAACTGAGTTATTGTTTAGCCTAAAAAGCCAAAAACATTTGTTTTTATTTTTTATTTTCCCAATTAAGGACAAAAACAACGTGTTTGTGGATTTCTATATTTATTAAGTAATATTAAAATAAATACTGATTTTTCTAATTTTAAGATGTCCCTTACGAATGTTGAGAAAAAGGAAAAGAAATTAATTATCTTTCATAAAATTTCGCAGTTTGTCCATTACACTACAAATAACAAAAAACAAACAAAAATACGAATAATAAAAATATGTGCACTATTGCAGTTCATGCAGTAGAGATAAGAATTTGGAATGTGTGACAAATTTTAAGTCAATCAAATGTTCCAGAGTTATCCGCACCATGGAATTGAGGAACAGCATTTCGAGAAAAAACGTGTTTAAAGTCTAAAAATTAGATCTGAGCGTCGGACGGACTGTCGATTTTACACATTTGTAAACTAAACGTCGATGTTTTCACTTTTCTATACTGAGAACGATTCGAGTCAAAATATGGTTCATCGACCAAACGACCATCATGACCATTGTTCTGACCCAAGACGTGGCAAGTGTACCGTGTTAATATGTTCACAAGAGTACGTGCACGTAGAGACAGCATAAAACAGTACTATAAAAAAGAAAAATTGCACTAACATTTTCTACATAAAAGAATTAGGAAATTTTCAAGTGTTGGTCCTTAACAATGATCTCCAAGAATAATTCTAGATGCCACTAATTGTAAGTCCATAAATGCTATACTTCTCTACTTTTTATTTCTTTTTCTAATAACACTGACCAATATTTTTAAATCTTTTCCTTATCACAGAATTAAATTATGATTTAAAGAGATTTTTCCTTGTAGATTCTAGGTTTTTTAATCATGTACCATTTTATACACAATTTGTCCACTATGCATTTGAATTAATAAGTACAGGTCACTATACTTATACTTTTTGAACGCCTCTTGCACGTATTTAACTGGACGGTCGAAGCATTTTCTGTAATTCAAACACCGCGTTGCTCGTAGTTGCAACCATGCTATTTGCGACTTTACACAAATCATGTACCATATTGCAATTAATTTTTTTTCTTATTATTTTTCAGGTATAAAAGTTAAAATAATTTGAGTAAGAAATTGAGATATTTTAATATTTAGAATAGGAAATAAACTTAATTCCTTGCATTCGAACGCCCTTTGGATTTCACCCATCTCTCGATCTACACGGTTTCCAAATTTTAAAAAAAGTGTATGTATTTTATATTTTTTCGATTAGTTTGCTTACGTGTACGGGTGAACGCGATCACAAACTCAATTAAAACAGAGATCGGGATATTGAAAGAGCCTTGAAGTCTCAGAAAACAATAAAAAATACGCTTAGTCCATATGAAAAAACTTACAAACGCGTCCTCCAAAGTAAACAAATTTTGACCACTAAATTTGTAAGATCAACAAAAATCTACTATCATTATCGAACCAGAAAAATGCCAGTAGTTCACATCGTGAAGTGGTAGCTATGACAAAATAAGGATCATCCTAGATTACATTTCTTTTAAGGACTCGGACCACAGAGAAAAAGAAAAGTCCTGCTTTGGGAACAAATAAAAACTGATTTTAACAATCTTTTGTGGAACGTATCTGCCGTGTAAATCGAGGGATGGGTGTACACGCAATTAAAACATAAAAAATTTAAATTATCATTTTTTTTTTTTAAAGAGAAGAACACATGTCGGTTACTTCACCAAATGAGTATGAGTAATGTAAGTTATATTATTATTATTTTTTCTTTAGAAAGTACAAAAAACAGAATTTTGCTTGACATAAGTGAAGCTGAATTAATCATCATAATTTTACGAAATCAACTTGGCTCTTACTATAAGTAAATGCAAAAATTAAAAAAAAAGTTATTTAACACTTTGCTGACTGGTCATGAGTTAACTCGTGTTTGCACTTTTAAGTCGTTTTCCCATAAAAAAAGCTTCCCATTGCGGGCGGTCGGATGACGCGACATCGAAAAAATTTCACTATAAAAATTTTCAAAATTTAATATCAAATTAAATACGTACGTGTGGTAAATCGTTGGATAGGGCTAGCTCTACAACTTTAACCTGATGAAAACCACAGAGCGAAATCTACCCTTGCGGCTGGTGCCTACCATCCGGCCATTTTTAGTTTTGAAATTTAGGGTAAAGTATTTTTTCGTCATGTTCCATCATGAAGTCATAGCGGGGTTAAAAATGTGTCAAAACCAGTAAACATTTACGAACAATAGGAAAAGTTAAACAGGAGCGCCATTAAGAAGAGATTACGTGGATTTTGCTGCTCGCATTGCTGGCGCGGGCATTAGCTACTAAATCCATACTACGCAGGGCACCATTTTTTCTAGCGACCACACTGCAGTTGAAATCAACTCAAATGTGAACAACAAACTTCTTGTTATGACGGCACTTCGGTTAAAACAAAAACCCGACAACCTCGCCAAGCCAAGCATTAGTTGTTTAAAAAACTTTAAAATCCCCCTTTAGAGAGCGAAGAATGAAATAAAATCTATAAACATTTTTTTTTTTTAATTTTTATTCTCTCATTTTGAATTTAGTTTATTTCAATTTCAACAAAATGCATTAACTTTTCTTTATAACTGAATTAGTTGGATAATTTCTAACATCTTATTACAAAAAAATTAAAATTTACGTGATAATCAAAATTAATTCAAATTCAGAAAAATTTTACTGAATATGTACGAAATTTTCCTTTAAAAAATAAAATTGTATTTAAAACTCCCCCCAAAAAAAAAAAAACTAAATAAAATAAAAATTTAATTTAACAATAACGCAAGCGAAATTCATTGATTTTGGTTTTAGAAGGTGTGGGTAAATTGTTATTATAATTGTTTTATAATAAAGTTTTTATTAAGCTTAAATTTTTGTGAATTCTCTTTTGGAGGAATTTAATGTTACAAACAATTGAAAGACAAGAAAATTATTGATTTTCCATACTTTGAGATTAATTTTAGTATGCAAATAAATTAATCACAACAATCATTGATCTTTATAATGCTTTGAGAAAAAAATAAGGAATATTTCAAAAGAAAATTTAACATCTATACTTAAATAAAAAAAAAGAAGTAAAGGAGAATTAACCTGAAGTCATTTTAAATATAAACTAAGAGGTTTTAAATTATTCAACATTAATAAATATTGTAAAAGGTTTATGAATTTAAAAATAAGTGTTGAAATAAAAATAATATAATTTGAAATTTGCTTCGAAAGAGAATTAAATTCGCTTAAAATTTACCGCGTAAGTTGTCGTATAAAAAATTCTCTAATTTTTTAGAGTAAAATCGTTCGAAACAAAATAATGGAATGCAATAAAAACATTTACCAAAACAATCCTTAACATTCTTAGTTCAATCTCATACGAGTTTGATAATAAAATTTTGATTTGAGTCCATTTCTATTTATTTACTTTTTTTTTGAGTGGTTTACTTCTGCCCTGTCCATTCACTGATCTTACATAAAAGGTCTTATTCAGACAAAATCTAAAGTAATATTTGATTTTTCGATATTTATGATTTAAGTAGGCTTAAAACCGTGTCTTTAACTTTTAAATTTGGAAGGTACATTTTATATAAAATTCCTAGCTCGTTTTTCTAAGTCGTCTTTTAAGGAATTCTGGGGCCGCTGAAAGAGGGGGCGTATCTATAGACTGAAATCAACAACAAATCTTAGCTAAGCACCTTTAAACGAGTTATTCTTTCAGTAGGCTTGCGCCTTTCATGTTATAACACGCGCATAGGGAAAACAGCAAACTACAGATAAGGGCCCGGAGCGCCGGGGTGTGACAATAAACCCGATCGCTGATAAACAAAGTAAAGCGTTGCGATAGTAATTTTCACGATATTCAGGCGAACTGCTTTAAAATTTCGGTGAGCTGACAGCCCCCCGGGGAGTGCGGGTAATGGCTGCAAGATAAGACTTCAAAGTAAACATATGCCCTGCCGAGTTGTGAGGTCGCATAGACCCGCCGGGAGGACGGGGACGACGCCGTAAAACTACAGAACTGAAGTCGTTGCGCAAGCAGATGGAAATGAGCTTACAGCAGAAAAAAAAAAACAAGATTAATCGACATCTAGCGTCACAAACAAAAGAGTAAAATGTCCGTGGGACAGATCATCACCGGTGCAAGTAAATTTCCGAAGGTCCCAGTACCATTCCCAGCAATTGCACAATTAATTTCTCCCGGTAGAACAGCCTGCGTGGTCACCGGTATCCGAATCCTTTCCCTGGTCCTCCTCGGTCTTCCAGGTTTCTCGGCATTAGCACACAACTAAGTGCAAACTTTTATCATAAAGACTTTATTTGAAAAGTTTTTCTTCCACGACATAAATTGCGGTGCCGCTGAAGGAGAAAAAACAAGCCGTTGGTTTATTTAACAGGGAAAATATTGAGCACGGGTCGTCTGGTCCGGTGTTTGTCCGCTTTACGCGGGACGGGGTCCTGCGCGGGTCAAAGTGTAAGTTACATTTAATCTGGAGCTTTTGAGGAAAACATAAAACTTTCCCTTCGCAGATCAGGGAACCGGGACGCTAACGTGCGAGTAAACAAACGTCTGGCGAGCCAAATTGGGATTTGTTGGAGCCACGTCCTGCTCCTGTGATTGCCAACACATGGCGAGTGTGAGAGTGTAATAAATTAATTTCGTCGTCCAGACGCTCGCGCCAGCAGCGTCTGCTCTCCACGTAGTCCAGCAGACGTACCTGCGTGCTGGACCAAATTATTGCAGAGCTCCTGTTCATTAATGCCGTAGTAACTACCTCAGTTCTCTTTAATTGTTTTTCCGCCAGACAAGAAGGGCTTTTCGCGGTACTTCTCTCCGCTTGGTTAAGATTTTCCATTTGCTGTAGTACACATCCAAGAGTATTTTCTTTTCAGTTTTGTTTTACTTTTAAGGCATCCGCAAGAAAAACAGGAACACTCCCGAGTTCTGCCATTGTATGCCATTTTTTGCTATTTCATAATTTTCGTATCCATAAACATAAAATGAAATCTTACAATCCATAATCATTGTGGGAAATTAAAATAGTTAAAAGCAGTACATTTTTATCTTAGTTCAGGCACTTTATTCTGAGACACATTTCATACACTTTGGCTTCTAAAATTCTACTTCTACCGTACAAGGTAATGGATGGATTTTAAATCTTTTATATACCGACTAAAAAAGGAGAAGGTTATCAAATTTTCTGTATATTCTTTAGTGTCCCATATCAAAGTTGGAAAAAGGGAACCTAATAAAATCGCCTTGTAAAATTACAACGGTCTTTATTTTCACAGGCATATTTCCTAGAGACTATTTGATATAAAAAGTTTAGATTTGGCACAGTCTTAGGAAATTATGGAAATAATTTCGATTAAGACACTCTTTGGGGATGAAAGTAATTATGTATCAAATGAAAGCTTATTAAAATGTGAATTCTAAGATGTACTATTTTTTAATCGAATTTTTTAACATCATTCCCAAGAAAAATTTTAAAAATATTGATTAATTTTTTATTACATACAAATTATCAGCATCGCATTATGTCCGATAGTTTCCTTGGTACATGAAAAGAGACCTTATATTTAAACTTTGTTTTACGGTCATATATTGGTTTTATTTCTAAAAATGAAGGGCAAAAATTCACAAATCTGGTTATCATATTGAAAACTCCTCAAGTTAAGTTCGCATTTATGTGAAACGTTTGGGAAGCTGACAAAAGTCAGCTAGAAGTGGATCAATGAAAAATGTTTGGTGCTTTCAGTGCAGTGGTTTATTCAATTAAAATACTGACCATTAGTTATTATATCTTATCTTTTTATTAGGCAGATATTTCCACACTAACGAGTTACTAGAGTAGCCACCCTTTCAAAAATCTGGTGTTGGCTTGTACTACTGTAGGAGCTCAGGGAGCTGAGGGGTGTCCATTCAAAAGTGGTTATTTATATGGTAAACTATTTTTCAGAAATCTATTGCAAAAAGCTAGTTTTGATCAGAACTAAAAATTACAGGGCCCATTTTTGAACATAACCAATTTTTGGTGTATTCTGAGATCGAAAATGGATAAGATTTAAAAGATTCTAACCAGATTAGAAATTTTGGAAAATGTAAATAGCCATTTTTGAACAGGCACTCCTCATTTTTGATCGAACCTTTGCAATCTAAGTTTTGCTTGTTTCAGATTTTTTAGTTCGCATTTTATTACACAATCGAGTTTTATTAAAATTTTAAATTGTTAAATTTAATTTCTCATTTTTACTGTTTTATTTGTTTATCATGCAACTGTTTAAGTACGATAAATGTACTGTCTGTGGTCGCGCTCAACTCATTCCATGGTGGATAATATTTTGGACATTTGTTACTTTTTATTTTTATAACTAATTCTACATTATGTTTTAATTCCACGGATTTCAAGTCCATTATGCAAATAGCCTTTAGTAGTATTTCGATGCCGAATTTTGATTATTAAAAAATTGATTTGAAAAATTGGGTTTGTATTGTAAATGTATTGTAAAAGGAGTCCCTAGAGGGCTAAATGAACGTGAAATAGACGTTTGTCAAAGGAATGTACTTTTCCCTCTTACAATAAGTGATCCGTTTATTTTAATATTCAAATTAAAATTCAAAATCAATTAAATAATTAAATGAATAATCGAATTTTTCATTAATAATAAGTGAATAAAGAGTAACTGGTTTGCACTTTACAATAAAAGCAGCATGAATTTTAAGGAATTATTATTGATTTATAACCAAAAATTACGAGTACATAATGAGGATAGCACTTAAAGAGGTTTATTATTAAAACGCTGACAATAAATATACAAGCAATGATTGCACCTTTGGGCATCATTTTCTAATGATTTAAATCTAACTAATATAGTAAAATTGTAATGTCTGCCTGTATATTCGATTTTTTTCCTTTTTATTAAGAGCACTAATGAATTTTACGATGTTGAAACGAAATCCACCATTTTTAGAATTTTTTTGTTTTGTTTATCTGTATGTATGTTTGTTTGAGATAAGTTGGCGTCAAAATATTAATTTCTTTTTCAGTCACGTATAACTACTAATAAAATAAATATTTAAAGAAGCAACCTGTACTTTGTTTCATAAAAATCAGACAACTATAAACGGAGATACACCTTGACCTCTCCGCTATTGCCCGTTCCCATACAGGCAAGGGGTCTTGTTAACTTGTTTGGTGAATTTTGTAAAGGTAATGCCTGATTTTAAAGATTCCTGTAATGAATGCAACGCATCGTGTTATTTTTAGTGTTTCGCACATAACTTACAAAGTGTTATAAGTTAATTTGTTAATACAACATCCCCAATTTCACGCGAACGAAGTCGTGGGCAGACGGTGGTTATATGTAAATACTCTTTCACTTATTCATAAAGCGACGGTTTCCGCAATTTCATTCTTTTCATTCTAACATAATCAGCTATAAACAAAGTGTTAATTATGGAACTACACTTAATTGTGTAAAATATGCAAGGTGTTCGTTTGTAATGCGCACAAAAGAAAAGTGTACTATAATTGCATAGTAATTGTAAAATTTCTCTTACAAAAACTTATTTTGTAATTTTATGTCTATATTAGTTATTTTAACAATGCTTGTTATAGTTTAAAATTAATCCAGTTTTCTTGTTTTACAAAAAAAATTATTTTTATTTGCCGGGATACGCGAGTACCCACTCCCAGAGTATTCTTTGTGTTCTTGGTATAAGTAGAGTATGTACTATGCTTGTATCTCACTAAATTAATAAGCATTATTTATTTGTTTTATCGCCAATTCCCGGAAGAAATGCTCTTCCGTGAAAAATAATAGTATTTAAATCGTTTCAGATAAATGAATGGAAATCGATACAGCCAGCAATAAAATAAAACATACCTGCTATTCTAGCCCATTTGTATAAAAATCTGACAAGTTTAAGTTTAATAATTTCTTTCGCTCCTTGGAAAAAATTTGAATGGGTGTGACTTACTGCATACTAACTTTTTTCTGTATTTGAAGATGGTGTCTCACATGGAAGGGTTTGGTCTAAATCTTACCTGATCACTTTACCGATGTAATATAATACAGGCACCAGGTGTTGTCAGGTAAACCTTTAATCAGTCACCGAGTTGCGCGATCTTGTCGTCATTTGTGAAGACATCTAATATAATATTAACCAATATTAACAAAGTTTCCAAAGAAATCTCTAACCCTTACGAAACCCTTTTACATTCGCTTTGTTAAAATCCTATTCGGGTGTGATCACCCTCTTAAACAACGATTATAAACGGAATTGAGTTAGCACAACTCAGATTTAGTCGCTTTGGGCTAAGGGAGTTCTTCTGCGCCACAACCGGAATCTGCCACCCTATTCAAATTGAGCAGTGCTATACCCCAACTTCTTGACTTTATTCATCGACTTTTCTATACTTTTATATAAGCACAACTCGCCACAGCCTAAGGTCCTTCTTACTCCTCCGCCTGGAATGTCATAGTACCAATTATGGGCACTTCGAACCCATCACGAGAATGTTGCGCAAAGCCAAGAGCTCACCACTTTCCACTTCCACTGAAATAAAACATCCTTCAGATTTACCCTGCACCTAATCACTCCACTCCTTTTAACTTAATTCTTAATTAGTTTTTAATTGGTTTAATTAGTTTTAGTCATCTAGTTTGAATTAAACGAAATAAATAAATTCAAAGTAGTTCTCGATTTATGAACACTATTAAACTTTCAAATGTATTTTAATGAATTAACTTGGTAAACTTTTTACATTCTGAAAGTTTTAGAAGAATCCAAAAATTGCAAAGTGTCTAACAATCCTTCTATATTACCTCCCTAAGAAATTATATACGTTCAAGAATTTAAAAGAAATTATTTTCTCTGATATCTTTCCAACTGGGAGTTGTCTTTGTCATTATGGCAGAATTTTAGATATTTTTTCTCATTTAGTTGCATTATTTACAACCAGTTCATTTAATCCGCCTTGATGTGTACAGTGAATTAAAAGGGGTCTTTTTATGGTCCCATATCAGAAAGGCACAAAAGGAACCTTTAAGGTGAGACCCCTCTGTTTGCCTACCTGCATCTATCACAGGTGAAAGAATTTTATGTTTATTTTCATTGCAAAACGGTCCAAAATAAGGGATCGAAGTTTAAAAGTGATTTTAGTGGACGCGTTTGTAAATTTCTATATACGGACTAAGCGCATTTTTATTGCTTTTTTGAGACTTCATGGCTCTTTCTTTGGATCTGTGTTGTGATTGAGTTTGTGAAAAGATTGCGTTCAGTGCCCACATATGTAAAATGATCGAATAAATAGGAAATACATATTTTTTTTTTTAAATTGAAAGCCGTGTAAAAGCGAAACCGTGTAAATTAAGTACCGTGTAAATCGAGGGTTGAGTGCATACACATCACATACATTCAGAGAACCTCTTTGTATTGTTGTAGTGTTCGATGTAACTACAGAATTTTCTTTTACCTTTTGTCCCGGTAAGTGTAAGTGTGTCTGTTGTAATAAAAATAAGCCAAAGAAATGTTCATACCTAGTGAATAGGTAAATATGGTACAATAAATTATACATCACATGCGTAGGGATCGTAAACACAGTATGCGATCAATGTCAGGTTAGAAGCTTCGTGACACGTTGCACAATTTCGTTTGAAGCCGTCTCCGGGCTTCTATGACAATTTCGAATTTGTACTACTTTGGTCCTCGAAGTACAATTTGATGAAAAATTTGAAAACTTTATGTAAATTTTACTTAGCCCCCAGTGTAATAATATATAAGAGATTATTCTTTTCATCACACTTAATTTAGCGAATAAACAGAGATAAAATGCAATCAGATTTTAATGACATTTTCCACAACTATCAGATTCGAATTACCGAGTGTAAGGGTATGCATTTTTGAGAGTAAATTAGCAAAAATCCATTTTGAGCATAGAAATAAAGAAAGCGATAAAGAAATAAACATTCACTTAATTATGTAAGGACGGGACAGCTGAAGAAATAGAAGCCGCACATGGACAAACAAAAGATACTGCAGACATTGCGGCTCAATATCAAAAGTGAGTGCAGCCTTCGGGATGACGTCAATGACAACTGAACGGTTTAAAATTACGTCATTCAAAGGAGATTGAAGGTAAATTACCAACACGCGCGTTCCATATGAAGAATTGTAGTTTGTTTGTTCTGTTTGGTTTTGTTATTTACTTCATCAAAGTTTGAAGTTTAATTTGTTTATGTGCTTATGATTTTTACCCACAGTATCTCTCTAGCATTACGCTTACGTATTTGCATCACGCATCGGTTCTCAATTTAACCAGCACATATGGTAGATTTTTTATTGTTTCCAGTTTTTTGCCTTATTGCAAATTTTATTAACATTGCATTTGCTATATCATACAGGCCCATAAAATTACGTGGAAAACTACGTGTATTTAAAAAAAAGAATTAGTCACAATCGCAATTGGCGCAAGTAGTAACCACCAATTCAAATTGAAATAATTTATTAGGTATAAGTGCGTACTTAGAGCTAATGAATGGGCAGCGCACTCGGGAACTTGGCCCATAAGGCACGTGTCTGAAGTGCTTTTTATAAGCTGCTAAGAGGTATATGGCGCATGTGGTTAAGAAATTTAAATTTTCCTCGCTACTTTATATTTACTCATACTTTGACACAAAAGCGAGGGTCAAGGTTTGCGGTCAAAGTAATCTACGGATAGTTTTTATAAAAGTATCTTTTTAGAGCGGGGTAACGCTAGATGTAGGAAACAATTTGAAGGCGGGAGAGAAGTTGGAGGGTATCATCAGAACGAAAGGGATCAAGCAGCTTGGTGGAGGTTGACGCGTTGACTCGGGGTTTTGTAAAACCTTTTACGAGCTTGTCAACCTCCTCTTTGCCCGCCATTCCTAGATGACCAGGAACCCAGACAAGCCAGATGTTGGAGCTGAAATTCACTACAAGGGATCGGATAACTTTCACGATCTCCCCTTCTGCAAAAGGATTATTGATCGCCTGGAGTCGGAGAAGAACGCTGGCTATTCCAAATGGAGTAGGTCTTGGTCTCATACTCCGAAGTGTCCAGGGTGTTAGGCTGAATTTGTGCTCTTTTCCAGGTGAATCGCAGCTGTAGCTCACTTATCCCGCGGCTATCTGGAGGTCCGATTCGAAAGCATTAGTGTAAATTTTCTTCATTTCAGGACAATTCTTTCTTGGAGGAATGACTGGAAGACTGCGGGGTTCGTGTAATATTTCTTTATTTCCTGTGGTGCGGTTGGGCACCATTCAGCCAATTTTTTACCACTAGTTTGATAAGCATCTGCTGCCTTTTATCGGTTTGCTGGTATTGGAGTAGACTGGTAATACGTAATTGGAGTCCACCATTACCAATGTTACGCGTGTAGAGGGGCACCGTTGTGTGCCCTGGCGACCATGTCTCGGGCCAGATTGACGATTTCGTCCAGTTTGGTCCCTAGTAGCGAGCAATGGGAGACCCAACTGAACTTCCTGTCAATGGTGAGGGCAAGGAGTTTAAGGTGGTTACACATTTCCAGGGAGATGACGTCAATTTGATGCTACACCGAGAAGGGTTTCGTTTCCGGCAGACCACGAGTTATTCGCCCTTGTTAAAGGGTATTATGTTCCCGATTTTGCTGCACCTTTAATTGAAACCAGACCCTCCTAAAAATGTCTGTTAGGTGGTTGTCAGAAGTAGCCAGTACTATATTGTCTACGTAGACATGGTATGTTAGTTCCTCTACGTCCGTCCAGTCCTAGGATTAAGGAGGAAATGTAAGTATTGAAGAAGCGGAAGATTTTACCCTGAGGTAAAATATTGTCGATCGAAGTTTTGGACGATGTGTAACCATTTACTCGTACCTTAAAGGATCAATGCTCCATTCCTGGAGTTGTCTTCCTACAACGTCTCTGACCACCCCGTCGTACGCCTTCTCTATATCAACAGAGAAAATATGAAATTCCTTCTAGGCTTTTAGTGCGCTGTGTTCCATCTTCAGCAGGAGAAAGTTGGTGCTTCTGTACCTTCTGACACGAGGAGTGTATTTTCAAGTAGATTGGCTAGGAGGCGCAACATAAGGGACAGCAGCGAGATGGGCCGTGGATAGTTATACCAGGGGTACAAGACTGTTTCTTACGAATGGCATTTTTCCAAGCATGTGGAGAAGTGCCATTTTTCAGGATGAAATTGTATAAGGAGAGGAGTCTCTCCTTGAAATCGTCAAGGATTTCTTTTACTATTCTGTAAGGAATTTTGTCGTGCATAGTAGTCGATCCCTTGCATTTGCTAAGTGCGTAGCTTAGCACATCAAGGCATATGGAGTACGTTAGAATTATTGAAAGATCAGGGAATCCGATCCGAAGAGGACAAAGCTTAGCACAAATTATTCGCGGGTTGAAGGAGTCATCGCTTGAGTAACTAGCCCAGGCTAGA
Organism: Proctacanthus coquilletti; assembly: GCA_001932985.1. Classification (NCBI taxonomy): domain Eukaryota; kingdom Metazoa; phylum Arthropoda; class Insecta; order Diptera; family Asilidae; genus Proctacanthus; species Proctacanthus coquilletti. Next base: position 1,479,961 of record MNCL01000019.1, read on the forward strand.
TTTAGCTCTGAGGCAATTTCTTTGCAGCTCGTGAATGCCCTGCGATCAATCGTTAAATTAGTAGTCAGATTGGATTGTCTGTTGCCATGGATAGAGGGATAAAGGATTTGACTTTAGTCCATGCATCGACGAGATTAAGGTTAAGATCTATGGATCTGGCCAAGGAGGCCCAAGCTTCCCTCTTCGCCGCCTTAATCTCTTTAGATATAGAATATAAAGGTGGGGGAATTTGTGTTGCGAATGCACAAGGGGTGGCCCTTAAATCTCTCTCTCCTTAGAATACCAACGTCTGAAGCCCCATAAGTGGCTGTGGGCGTTGAAGTTCCCACCAAAGAGAGTGTTTCCGAGTAGGTAGTGCGCCAGGGCATCCAAACCAAGGGAGCCTATGCCGTGAGTGTGCTCGAGGTAGATAGAGGCGAAGGCAAGTGGAAAAGAGAAATTAACCGAAACAGCGTAAGCAATAATCTTTGAGTCGATGCCTCGCAAGACACCCGGGAGAAAGTTGTGGACCAGAATGGCCACGTTGCCCTAGCTGATCTCACTATTGAAATTTGAACCAGAGCAATTGAAAGGGGCGAGCCGTTCAGGCTCTTCATTTGCAAGAAGGAATGTTTCTTGCGGAAGAATAATATGGGGTCTGTATCTGGATAAGAGGAGGTCCAGGGAAGGGAAATTGTTGCACAGCTCTAATATTCCATTGTAAGATTTTTAAGTCCTGTACAGCGGGTGAAGCGGACGGGTAAGGATTACTCATCGTCCAAAGGAGGATTGCAATTAGCACTCATCCTCCGAGAGCGATGTAAATGATACACTCGGCAACGAGGAGCGTTTATTACGGGGGGTTTTTAAGGACTTTTTCCAAGTTTTATCAGTGAGAAGTTTTGCCGTCGTAGTCTTAGCACGTGCCAATGGTCCAGCTTTTTGCTGGAAAACTTCATTTAATTCCGAAATAATTTTCCGAGTTTTGGGGGGTTAGAGATCGAGAAAATCGGTAGAGAATCGAGATTAGCGGAAATTTGTGGTGAAGTTTGTTGGGATATTGAGTTTTCTTCGGAGATGTTTGCATGGCAGACGCGTCTAGTTGCGGGAAAGTTAATGCAGATGTTGCTAGGGGATAGAAGCAATAACTTCAGCCATAATGGTGGCAGAAGAAGACCTCGGACGGGCGTAGGACTCCTTCCGAGCCTCGTACATAATGCATTTCCATTGAGTTTTAATTCTTAGGACTTTTTTCTGTTTAAAGAGCTTTGGATGACTGCGAGCCAGGGACTCATATCTGTGGAGTTGTAAATGACGCAATATTTCCAAATCCCGCTAGGCTCCATTTCGTGGCTCAGGACCTCTAGTTGCTGCGGAGGTGCGCACTGACTATCTCCAAGCACAGCGAGCACCACAGGAAGAAAGTGAGGATAGGGGGAAGCACGTGGAAGCAGGGATCTAGATCCCGTCAAGTAAAGAATAAGTCACTTTCAAGTCTCTAATAATTTGTATTGTTCGTAGAGGTTACTTAGGAGTGGCTGCTTTTGATTCAAGCTGATTGGGTGGCAATCGAAGCACTTCCAGGGACAATCCAGCGATGGTCTGGAGGTCGGATAGTTCAGTTATTGCAATCTACTAAATCACTGAACATAGATGAAAAGTAAAAACATATGTTTAAATTGTATTGTAAAAATTATAACAATTTTTCCTCCTTAGCTTAGAGCGTAGTTTAAGTATGACAGTGTAAACTAGAATGCCAAATTGTACGTTGACATACACATAGGAATATCTGTTACTGTCCCAGAAAAGAATTTTTTGAAATTGTTGCATTTTTTAGTATCCTGGTTTCATTTTATTTATTAGTGAATACAACCGATAAATTTGTATTAAATAAATTAAAATTAATAAAATTGTAGAATCAATAATTTCACTTCTGATCTTCTGAAGATGTTTGGTAGTCAGTAGGGGATAAACTCCCACATTTTATAATATTCTCTATGATATTATTTTAGCTTTCTCTTCTCCCGCAAATTGTTACCGGCGATAATTCGGTGATTCCAGTAAAATTTTCTTATTTTTTTTCATCTTATTGTAGAAACAATGCAATAAAATTTCGCTGTAAATGCTAAAAGAAATTGTCATCTCCTTTGTGAATAAATTTCCGATTCATAAGAAAGAAGAGTCTAAGTGACGGCTCTGTATTTAAATGCGAAACTTCCATAGTTTCACTCCCACGTTCTTGTACTCCAATGTGTTATCATTGTTGAAGAGCATCAGAAATAAATTGAAATTACAATTCATGATATCGTGAATTAAGCCGGAATTTCAACAGATCTTTTAACATGATTTGAACGACTCGTAAGACAAAAGTCGTCCAAGTGGTGCAAATAAAAAAGTACCCTTATTTTAGGTCATGCTTCAGCAGGAAAACTAACTACTGCCCAAATAAAATCTAATTTAGGTTTACCAGTCACAAAAAGGCATATGCAGCAAATCTTGCCCCAAAAGTGACCGAATGTGATGGAAAAAATTGGCATGTTAAAGGTTTCTCATCACGAAAAATCATATTAAGTCCAGATTGGAATTTGCGAAGGCGCACATGACGTAGGGCGAAGAGTTTAATTTAGACGGCACGATTTACGAAGAAAATTTGGTGTTTCCACAAGTCGCAATTGCTTTGAATGGGTGGGTGGCTCTTAGTTAGTAGGAAAAGACGCCCATTTGATTGTACCAACCAAAGTGAAAGCAGTTTTGATTGAATATAGCAAAAAACTATTCTTGCCAGGATTGGATTTTTCAACAAGACAGTGCTCCAATTCATTCTTGAGAAACTACGAAAGCATAATTTGACCATCTTCCTCCCTCGAATGCAATAGAAAATGGCAATTTTAATACAAATACAACACAAGTGAATCGAAAACTACAAAAAGTATAGTTGATACCATCCAAACTTATTTACCTAGTGTAAAAATTAGGATTTTTAAACTTATTACAAAAAAGGGTGAGAGTACTAAATACAAAGTTTTCATACTTAATTGCTTCTTACTTTTTTCCCAGTATGTGGTTTTTTGTAAAGGGAACTATGGAAATTTCGCAGCAAGCTACATATGAAGGAATAGAGTGTTTTTGCTTTTGAAACATATTACTTTTTATGTTAATAAAGTTAATTATTATAATTTTAGTTCCTTTCAATCATTTAAAAAGGAAGTAATAAGAGTGAGTTATATACAGAACAAAAAAAAGAGTAGTCTATTGGAACAAAGGAAAGTTAATCCACTATCTATCCACAACTATACACCCATCTCTCCATTTACGCGGATGGTTGTTTCCATGTGGATTTTTTTACATGGGTGAAAATCGCGTAAATGGAATCTGCTGGTGCAAAGAAATGCTAATAAAAAACCGGCATAAATTACAGAAGGATTCATTTCTAAACTAAAATAAGTTATGTTCAGTGTCAGAAACTTTACTGCCGTTTAAAGTAATCAGAGCAAAAATGTTATTGCCTCCTTTTACGATCAATTTTAAAGGACCTTTCTAGCATACTTTCTTGAGGCAAAATCGATTTTTAGAGAAGACTATACTTTCAAAAATATGTGGTGAAAATATCATTCCAAAATTCATAAATTTGAAGAAGTTATTAATGGTCAAACTTTAAACTCATTTATCTGAAAACTGCTTCTCCAAGTTGGTGGAAGTTTTATACTATGCCTAAAATGTTCAATTAACATTTATTTGGGATTAAATTTATTAGAAAATTTCTCTATTAATTGGACCAGAATGGTGAATAAATCTTAAGAATTAAAAAAAACAATTATTTTTATTATACACACATATTTATAGACTATAAAATTGCTCGATTTCTTAATTTTAGATAATTTTCAAGACTGTGGAAATTGTGCAAATACATTAAAACGTATGTCAAGTATTATTGTTCTACTTTTTCCGAAAAATTAGCTACTTTTTCATGCCAACAAAGCAGAAAGGTCTTTTAAACATTCTCACAAAAGATAAACCCAGAAACATTAGAGTTATAAAAGTAAACTTTGAGTATCTTCAATATATCGTAAATGCGATTAAATATTATAGAAAAATGTGTTTTCTAAGCGCGAAATGTGTGGTCGCGTAAATTAATACCGCGTAGATAAAGGCATAATCCACTACGTAAAAGAATACCGTGTAAAAGGAGAGATGAGCGTATTTTACTTAGTAGTACTAGTAGGAACGGAATGTCGTGCATTACATAGAAAAAGTAATATGATGAAAGTCTATTAAATTATTCTTTATATTAAATTAACTTTGCTTTAGGAACTTACAAGAAAAAAGGTCTGGGAAAGTTACATGGTTCACATTATAACACTACATGATAAATTTAAAAATCGTTTAATTATTTTTTACTTTAAGCATTGTAAATTAGTCAAACTCTTGACCAGCGCGAACAGTTGGAGTGCACCTTATTCAAACAAAGAGTAAATTAAACTTTAAACACGGCACAGTCACAAAGTACCCAAGAACAGGTGGACAAGGTTTCTGCTCGGAAATGATTCACCTTTTTGGGTGAATTAAAACTACTCCTGCCTTGAGTCCAGCTCCATGCACATTTTCTATTAGCAGAACAGCTTTTGATCGCAGAAGAGAGGTCGCGAAGGTTTTCGCTGGCAGCAAGGTTATTTTTTAATTACTCAGTAAACTGCGGAATTTATTTTACTTTTTTTTTTTTTGAAAGCACATTGCTTACATTCATAAAAAGTCAAAATATAAAAAATTGATGCTCGTCAAATGGACAGCAAAATATGTGGAAACAAAATGAAAGGTACCAGGAAGTAATGAATATGAGGAATTAATTATTAAATTAATATTATAGCAAAAAATTTAATTTAATAGTCATTTCTCCGTGACTGAAAATCTCGTCGGATTTCAGCGAGCAAATTAAAATTTAATTAGAGTGCTTACGCGATGCAACTTATTGAGTTCATTTAGCAGTCGTGAAAGGAAATTTTCTTAAATTTAAAAGTTTAAGCCGGCGTTGCGGCCGGATTACGGACGACCATAAATAAAAGTTTTTCCAAGACCGGCGGAACACATTTATTGTTGACAGGTCTATGACTAATGAATATTCAACAGAATCGGATCGATGCGGCCGTAGGATTTTTTTGCCGTGATCCTGACAGAATTTATGCTCAGCGACAGAAACTTTTTCCATTACGACGTCTTGCTGAGACAAAATCCATTTCGGGTAGAACTTCTCAACTAGAAGTTTCCTTTTTTTGGTTCCGCTTGGAGGGTCCTCGGGTATTATCGATCCTTTTTTGATTGATTTTAAAATTGACTCGTGAAACAAGAAGCTTAGCCAGTACTACGAGCAGAGCTGGGACAGTCAATTACATTCTTTTGGATAAAATGACCCCCGCCGAGTCCACTGGATATGATGTATACTTTGAGCAGAAGTTACACGCGATTTCGCTCGTATTTCGGACGAACAATAGTCTAATTCTGTTGAAATCGGTTTAATATTTTCAGGTGAAGAGGAATGTAGACAAAGGTTTGACAAGCATTTTTCAAGCTGTAATATACTTTTAATATTTTGTTATTGCGTGGGACTTTGTTGTGTAAAGGTGATTGTTACCTCAAAATTAAATAATACTAGACATCTTTGCTTTTCTATATTTTATACAATTCCTTCCATATTTATTGGAAGTAAGACTTTAATAAGGAATTATATTGTGCGGGACCTAAAATAAAATACAGATTTCAGGACATTATGTTTTTTTTAAATATATTTCTGTCCTTAAATGGCGTTTTATGAAATGTATGTCTTCCTATAAATACATATTTTTCGATTCTTAAAATAAAGATAAAGAAATAAATATAAAAATGTCCATAATGATGGACAGAGTGGGTGAAAGCATTAATCCTGTGATTATAAACCTTTAGAAAAATGGGCTCACTATGGCTAATGGGCGCTTATGTACATTAAGGCTAATTATGATATAAGGATGCATATTTACGCTCAGAAAGATAAACTCATGTTTTGTTTTGATAATTTCCAATTAATCTTTTAATTTACTATTTTGATTTATGTTGATTTCTATAAGTAAATGATGTAGTGTAACTATTTTTAAATAAAATGCATCTTAATAAGCATGCACAGATTAGTTTTAGTTTTGTTCCGATCCTACAAAACCGAGAGTAAAAATGTTTTTCGTAAGTGCTGAAATTCTTCGAAAATTTGAAAGACAAGCAAGTAAAACAAATGAGTCAGGAATATAAAAAAATAAAGCGTACATCTCGTAGTTGAACTTCGAATACTACGTAAGTGGAAAATGTTGATAAGCATCATTAGATAAAGAATCGTGAGATGCATCATTTAATAACCAATCAAATACGAGAATTCTAACCCATGACGTCGAGTAATTTCAAAATAATGGAACTGCTTCCATCAGCCTAATACATAACAAAACTATAGGCATTAATTTTATGTACATATTAAGAATGATACTGTAAGTGATTTGTTTTTTATGTTTTGTAAGCAGAACAGTAGAACACTTCCTTTGTAATTAATTGAATTCGCCAAACCTTAACCGAAATCCCATCCTAAGAAAAAGAAACCTCAATTGTTTTCCACGAAGAAAATACTTTTAGTTGTTAAGCAATTATTTAAGTATTAGGATGTTAATACATAATTACTAATTATAAAAATTAATGATTTTAAATTTAAAAAATAATGTAAAAAAATAATGTAATCAATTAATTTACCCTAATTTTTCGATGTCGGTGCCATGGCACACATCAAAAATTTTTACAACGACCTGTAAAAATTGTCGTCGTGTCGTGTCTGCTCACTTTTTGGAAGCAACGCCTCTAAAAGATTAGAGTAAATTGATTAAGTACGTGTTCTGCAGGTACTTTATTCGTTGATTATTTTACTCTTTTCATTTTTTTTTTTAAGTTGGATTTGTTTTTAAATTAATCGACTTTAAGAAAATTATTCTACTGTTTTTATGTTTTATGTTCTCGCATTTCTTCGACATCTATGCATCGATTTGGATGATTCCTTTTTTGTTTGAAAGCTTGTACTCCATTGGTGCTCCCATATTCATTTTACCATGATCTTGATGACTTGATAATGATTACGAAGGTAATCTCAGCAACGGTAGTAGCTAGAAACTCCGTATTTGTTGTTTTGAACAGCGTTTTTAGTAGGCCTGTCAATATTTGCAAGTAATCTAGGCCCCCGAGTCGTGAAATAAAAGAATTTTATTAAAAATTATATTGCCCGTGGCAATATGCTCCTATTCTTCTTCAAAAAAGAAGTCACTGCTCTACAATTTCTGGGTCACATAGGGCTTAGGTCGGATAAGTTCGCAACTTTGAGGTAGTAGTTAGTCCAAAGGAAGAGAACCTGCAAGGGAACAGGCGATTATTATTCGACGCAAAGACGAAAATACGTTCGCCTCATAATTTCGAGGGGTCCGGAAAGAGCAGACAACCATGGCTATTTGCATAACATCGAGCGAAAAGATTGGCTAGAGACTTGTACCAGGCGAATTAAAGTTCCATAGGAAAGTTCGTATTTAATAACATGTGAATTCGACGAAATTCCCAGGTACAATATAACTTTAGACGAACTTAACTTCTCTCGGCCCACTATAAATAATGAAATTAAATCGGATAGCAGCTCTTCTATCATGTACGCATATAAGTGCAGGGTTTTTCAAAACCAACATATACCTTAATACTTCTACATTTCTAATTTATGCATTGGTAAAAATAGAAGTTGTGCATTATACAGTAACATATTTTCTATAATTTACATGCATATATGGTGATTATACGAACTTACTTTTGCAAAAATGCACAACAGAGCGCTTTTAGTACTTACTACTTAGTAATCGCATTATAATTCAGGGATAAAATTCTCCGAATTTCAGTGTAATTTCTTATTTAATCCAAAGATCCAATCTTCCAGCCAGAGATCCGAATCAAAAAGTTTAACGTGCTCTTTGTAATAGTTCTTACCTTGAGCTTGTTTGCAGTTATGGGAATGTTTACTGGCAGCAGCACATTTAAACTCCACGTCATCGGTGGTGAGACGCAGATGAATAAATCCTGGAGCGTTTGCTGAATTCGCGCTTCATTTCGCCGACCTTGTTTCAACAAGAATTCATAAGAAGCATTCGTTTTATTTGTTGTTATGCTTACATTTGTATGCAAATGGACCGCTCTAGGCCGGTTACATAATGGTGGAATGTTGGGATTTTTATTAAAAAATTCATTACCTTAATTGAGTGTGGCAGTACGTTTCGAAATCAGTGTTTCTTCCTGTTTAATTGTACGGTGTGCAAATAAACCGAGAAAAGTGGAAAAAATTATTTAATTAATTTTGCAAGGCATTCGAAGATGAAATAGGACAGCAAAAACAGGAACGGTTTTAAAACACTATACCTGGTGCATTGGTTCGGATGAGCGATGAGTAATCAGTAAATGGAACTACTTATACTTACAATTTACTTAAATCAACTTAATCAACCCTTTTAAATTTAATATTACCAAAAACCATGTAGGAATGTGTTTCACTTGTAAATATAGAAGACTAAATTTCAATTTCTTTCCTTTCAATTTTAATATGGAAAAATCCTAGAAAAAATTAGCCTTGTTTAAAAGGAAGAAAATTTTAAATATTCTAGGCAAAATTTTAATCGAAATAAGCCTTATTGACTTATCAGTGTTATTTGTAAAAATTGTAGAATGTTTTTTAATTAATTATAAAATTTTTTGAATACTTACTGAAAATTCTATATATTTACTACGTAATAAATTAATAACCACGTATTTGTAAGTAAGAATTAAATTTTAAGCTTGAAATACTTTTACACGTTTTCAAAGTTGGTGGCAGATCTTTGTAAGAAGCCATGTAATCGATCAATAAGAAATTTGTACACTTTTAATAGTTTTTTAAATATAAAAATGTTTTCTAATATCCACATTTTTGTACATAAATATCGAACGTGTTTTTAAGAAAATTATAACTTCATATTTTGAAACCTCGATTTCGATTAAAATTGTGGGTGCAGGTTTTTTTTATTTCCGATTAAATGTTAGAAAACTAAATTCGACAAAATTTTATTTTTCGTTAATTTCCAAACACTCAGGGGTTTTAGTGATCACATTAAAAAATATATTTTATTATACAAATGTTATTAACATCTTTTTAGAAGGTGTTATCAGCGAAACTGTATATGTTTTTACAACACCTTGAGAAATTATACAGGCCATCGCAACGATCTAATTTCGATTGATAACGATATAACGAAATATAAGGTACATAATTGTTCTTAAACAGTTTTTGGATTGGACTTTTAGAAATTATGACAGGAATATCCCTTTGATGTTACCATTTCTGATAAGCTTTATTAAATGTAATAATCGCGTGTAGTTCTTAATAGCATATTTTTCTCATCATCGTTATTCCAAATGGCCATCATCCCAGACAGGTTATGTAATTTTGTACAAGTAAATGTAAAATCGCGTCCATAATTTTAAAGTTTAACCAGGTTAAATTTTCATATGGTTTGAAAGAATGTTTCCTGCAAATATCCCGAATTCCATTTACACTATTTTTTCATTCATCATTTCATACGATATTTTCAATTCGATAGCAAACAATGTATTTAATTTAATCTTCTTATATTTTCCATATTTTTTTTATACGAAAATATTTTTATTTGTGATGTGGTTTTAATGGCCACCTGTACATTGGTGAACTATATTCGGTTAATTATATTTTTACCAATAAACCGCATAATGAATAAAATTGATGAAGCAATTATAGATTAAAGTGTTGATTGGAGTGATTATGAAGATTCTGAGCAAGAAAACACAAGCATATCACTTGGTGACGACAATGGAATAAATACCTACCCTTCGGAGTGAGACTTCCTGGCAATGCGAGCAATGCCAAAAGTCCTTTGCATCTACCGCAATATTTCGACAACAGTGAATTGCAATTTTGTCCAAACCAATAATATGCTTTTAATTTACAAATTATATTAACCTTAAAATTAAATGTGTTGTTTTCTTTCATTTTACATTATGCAGTGGTTAATTCAAATTAAATGGTGCTTTATTACAAAATTTTTCACAATTAAATCGAAATGGAAAGGGTTAATATGACGTAAAGGGTTCATCATGGTCAATAAAATTGTTAGAGAAGAATGAATGCTTCTCTTGTCGAGTGTAATGTATTTTAGCATCTTGGTAATTATTATACTCGGACAACAAAAAAACACTGTTTAAACTTATATTCTTTTTTTAAAGAATTTGAGGAACTAGTAAGTAATATCGTAATTTCATAAAATTGTGTACTAAATCTAATATTTCTTATGATAAATCATGATGCAATAAATTTATAGTTACATACACAGGTATCTCAGAGGAAAGAAAAAAACAACTATATTATAGTAAAGCAATGTTCCCTATGCAAAGTCGAATACAATCTTTTTATGAAAATTCAGATTTAGAGAGAATAAGGTCTTGATTTTAATAAAATGGGAATGATCATCATATACACACGTAAGTTCTTAATTATCAATTAAAATTAAATTAAATAAAAATAAAAAATTTAAAGAAAAGATGTATAATGAATTTTTGTTGGACATTTAAAATCATCTACAAGGTTCGGAAAAGGAATACGTGAAATAAGGAAATCAAACAAGTACCCGGCTTAAATAGTCCTTTTTACTTGTCCTTTTAGATATCACCTCATTTAATAGTTTTCGTCACACAAAAGTATCATATCCACGTATGTCCCAGGAATGAGTACCGTGGGAGATATCAACTGGCGCAAATATTGGCAATTGGGCACGCTTTTGTTTGGAAAATCGAACTAGTCACGTCAGGTGTTCCGCAAAGTGGTAATTTCAGTATACCTTCTTTTTATTTTAGCTTGAGTTGCTGCAACGTAAGTTTGTTATATTGGCTTTAAAAGATTTGAATGATTCCTATGTTCTTTCACTTTGTAATGTTATAGTTACTTGACATGACATCTCTAGCCTTGTAGAACTGACGATATACAACGATTTGAACATTTTAATCGGATGTGTATCTTAACTAGGCTGATGTATTTGGTACTTAAGTGCAAGTGCAGTACTGCAGCACGTATACCTTAATAAACATTGAATAATGCTTCTATGCATTAATGTACCTTTTTGAAAAATTTAAATCTTGAAAACGAGGGAGATTAAAGAATTGCTACCAGACCTTCTCAAAAAAGTCACTTTAAATCGATATGATCGCATTATGCGATTGTCCTTGCTACGGTTTAAAAATAATTATGGATGTTTTTCTCATTTTTCTGATTTTCTTTAAATAAACCTGGACTTGCTTATATTTTAAGAAAAATTAAAATATTGTAATATTTTTCTGGTATATTTTCTATAAATGTTTTAAGAAACAGTTTAACATGATTTTAACGCATTATATTTTTAAATACATCGTTTTCTTTGTTTTGTTTTTTTTCTTAATAAATTTAAAAACCACTGATTATTTTGTTGTGACAAAGAAAAGTCATGTGTGCTCTGAGATCACGTTTCGGCATTAATAATTGCCCCGAGCTGAATTGATCGTAATTGACTTACCTCGAGCGTCTTGAAAGACGAATGGACTAACCTAAAAAGGTTTTGGCATTCAGAAGAGTATCCGTTGTACAATATTTTTCATAAGGATGTGTTATTGTGTCCTTAGACGAGAGATTTTTAATTAAGGGCAATAATATTTGTGAATTATTTCAAAAGTTTTGGACGAAAAATTGATGTATACATACGAGCTGAAAAGCCTGTTTGAAAGTCAATTAAAACGAAACACAATTGCAAATTCCGACTTTAAACTAATTTCATGTTTTTCGTATTTCATTTTGTTTATCCAGGCATAAGAGTTAGACGTTTCGCTTCTTTCTTTAGCCGAACCTACCACCTGGTCATGATGAGACCAGCCTTGGCACGTCGGTGAAGGTACATGCCTGGATGATCAGGAGACAGGACCCTTGCAAAAGGCGGACATATCTGCCACTTGAAATGCACGAAGCGATTTCCCTTCTAGACGTATTATTTCGTCATGAATGGGTTGCCCACTGGCATTTCCCTCTTAGCCAGAAGGATCTCCAGCTGTAGCATCATTGAGTTGAGACAGAAAGCAAAGTTTGTGTATGCAGAAAACGTAAAAAGCCAATTTGTTCGGCCCTCATCGGATTCTAGCAAAAACGTTAATTTGTAAAGTATAGCGGGGTGAACATGCCAGTTCCTCCTCCGATCCCGATTGTAGAACGTCCCACAAATTAAATACACAAAGCGCACGCAAATACAACCGTATTTTGTCCGATAATAAATTGTATGGACATTGTCGGGATTACCAGGCTAGCTTTAAATATAAGCCAAGAAAATTTATGTTCACTTTAATTACTCTTTTTATGGAATCTATAAAACTCTGTGCTAATGGGCAGCGAACAATATGCTAAGCATTTCCTAATTTCCTAACGTTGCGGCTCTGAATCACGTCGAGAAATGCGAAACACCCAAACAGGTCTTCGAACCTTTTTCGAGTGATAAATCGCTCCCAGCGTAGGTCGAAAGCAGAAATCGCTCGACTGGAAATTATGGAGTGACTTTATTGTTGATCTCGGTGCAGAGATTCTTCGTGAGGGGATAACTCCTAAATCTGTCTGCGATTTTTGTTGTCTAGCGGTGCTGACGAATCTGGTGAACTTTTAAATATCTCCTAATCAATAAGAATCATTAAAGTCTACAAGAAAAAAATATGCTATCGTAATCAGTAAACACTTTGACTTTATTAAGGTAAAGTTAAATTTTATTCTGGAGTTGTTTTAGTGTAAAGAAAAAGTTTATTTGGTTTCATGATTAAGGAGTTTTGAATTTTCCGAAAATTTCCTTATGCACTTAAAAACACCACTACTTCCAAAGTTTATCCATAAAGTTTTAGTATATACTCGTATACGAGGTGTAAGGAAATTTATGTAAAAACTGAAGACTGTTCTGTATCGATCTAAACGTTTGGCGCAAAAGATACGAAATATTTCGTTGTATGATTTGAATAATAATTTAATAAAAGCATTGTGTTCTAGATATTGTTTTTTTTTTTGGCATAAATTAATCGTGACTATAAAAATAGGAACCTAGTAAGTATTTTCCTTCTATCTATGGTATTATAATAGTTCTTTGCGAGACACTGGAACTAAGTACAGGTAATCCTCCTTACAACACGGTTTCGCTCTTATGAGATGACTAAAACCCTCGTATAACACGACAACCTACAAAATGTTTTCGCTCTAACATGGTAATGAAATTGCGGAAAGCCCCGTACAACACTGTACATCTATTATTTAACGTATTTAGGTATATAATAAGAGATCTATATTACGCACTATGGACGCATAAGTTGCAGAAATTCTATATCAGGAAATCTAGAGATTTTTTAAAGATTGCATAAAATGCAAATGATGAAAAGGATTGCGAGTGTGAAGGTGATCTCGTTCAACGATCACGTTTCTACCGAGCAGTGATAGGAAGGGAAATATTGAAATGAAAAATTTTGTGATAATACACATAATAAAACCAATTTACTTGTATAGATTTAAAAAAAATATTTGCTCTGACTCTCATATAACACGGTTTCACACAACACGGTGACATATATGGGAGATTTATGAAGTAATCTTTACAATATTACCAATAAAACTGCAAGTTAAAATTTAATAATGTCAGCACAAGTGTGAACTTGGGAAACAAGTGGTATCAATCAAATAGGACAAATCTAAATCATTTTAACGTCTTCTCCATTCATTCACAGCATCCATTTGTTCTTATGCATACAACTGCTATTTTAATAGCTCAGAAAAAAATATAATTTTTTGGTTTAAATTCTCGATCAGCAGAACGCAAGAAAAGTAGAATTTAAAAAGTTTATGGTTACCCATTGTTATATAAAAATAAAGATTAATTAACAAATATCTAAATCTTTAGATGTACAAATTCTTTATCATATGCGTTAAGTTTATTACCTTTAATTGGTTTTCATATCTTGACGTCATTGACACAGTTTTTTTCCTTTTTTTCTGATCTGGGTCGACTTTTTAGTTGTTCTCTGGTCCTTGATGTTATTTTAATTGCTTTTAATTGTCTTGCTTCGTTATTTATCACTTTAAATACGAATTTAGTGCTATTTCTGTATCTATCTGAGATATGTGGACTGAAAGTTAGATGGGCTGTATGATCTCTTAATTTTCTTGGTTCTTTTATTGTTTCTATTAGTGGTACTGGCTTTTAGTTCCAAATTAGTTTTTTTTTTACAATAATCACAAAACACTTTGTACTTTTAGTTATCTTATTTTCTGAACGTTTGCGTATATTTCATTTTATTAAATATGAAGGTCAATTGGAAAAGAATTATGCATTTATTCCAACGTAACTCATAGCCACGCTTTTGAACAGGTGGCCGCCCTACAGGAAGACGGGCGTGAATATGACACGAGAAGGTCATGTTATGTCACGAACAACGTGACACCGAGAGATAAACGACTGATGCTACGACTACACTGTACGTACCTGACAAGTAGAAAAAGTCGTGAAAATTTCCTCATTTAAATTAAAGCATTTTATTACCCGCGTGTCGTAATGATACATTTCGTGTTATTTCCATCTTGAATTTTCCGGCTTTTTGTTTTTTGTAAACCGTTTGCTGTTTTTCATAAGAAATTGGCTAGCTATAAAATTTATGAAAGCAATTCAATTCAATTGTCGCTATAGTTAATAAAACAAAAACCCTGATGGCTATTTATCAAAATTATGTCCTTGGAAATGGCGTTATCGATTACATCGACTCTGATGCTACGGTTGTAAAAGAGGTTGAAAATGTGTGTAGTTTTTTCAACAATTTTTCATATTCTCCAGATAAAATCTTATCCAGACACTTAACTTTTGACCTAAAATAATTAATACAAAATGAAAAGGAAGTGTTATATACACGTACATGCTACAAACAAACCGCAATAATAAACAAATTGATCGTCCATAAATTCAAATAGTATTTTTAAAACTTATTAATTAAGAACATGACAAAGTGGATAAAGGAACATTTAATTTTATATTTATAGATAAGTATAATTTTTGTGAATTCATTATCTTTAAAAGATTATAGTAAATAACTTACAAAGAACTCTTTTAATTTCTGGGATTTTTTGTTTTGTGAAAATTATTACTATGATACTACCGAACCTGAAATAATTCTGTAATTTAAAAGTTATGGATAATTTGTATTATTTCAATTGCTAATAATGACTAATGTACAACCGACATGGCTTTTTATAACAATATTTAGATAAAAATAAAATATAACTTATGACTATAACGATCATAAAGGATCTTCTCTTTGTTATAACCGATTTCTCTGGTCAAGCGCAAAAATCTAATGAAAATCATTTGCTGTCGAATCAGTAATAATAAAACGGCCACGTGTGAGTCGGACACGTGCACCAAAGGTTACATGTCATGAAAATGTTACCTGTATAATATTTTGTCTATGTTACTAATAATAAAGAGGAAAAATTTGTTGATTTGGGATCGGGGATGAAGTCTAAATTTAGTGAAGCGACTTTAAATTTAGGATTAATCGTAAAATAGTGGAAAAGTTATATTAGAATTTATCGTTGGAGAATACCTTGTGTTACTTATGAGTAATTAATAAACAAGATTAATTTTGTCATTCACCAACGCAGATTTATTTTGAAATTTCTTCGAAATTTGTTATTTCAGGATATGAGTAATATTGGAGATGAAACTCTTGGTTTTGATCTTCCAAATCGTTAAACGTACTTCAAAGAAAACAAATTTAATAAATTTATTCCTACTCTACTTAAAGAGCTCTTTTTAAAAACACATCGGAAGGAATTTTTTGAATATATAAGAAAGTCGGAAAATAACAAACGATTTAAATTCAAATTTTTATAAGATTTTAGTTTAAAGATTACACTTTTAATTAAATCATAAATCAGTTTCTGCACCATTTAAGACATTTTTAAAATATTTATTAATTCATGGGGATAAAAAGAATTATTTTATTATTTTATGGAATTTTTTTCAGAAGCTGAGTGTACTGGAACATTAGACTTTTCGAATTCTTGTTATACAGGAAAAATTTTATCATATTTAAATCAGGTCTCATACTCTAGAGTCAAAAACCTTGAACGTTAGTGTTATTACTTCTCTTAGACGATTTATTTGTTCTTAGGGTATCGGCTTTAAATAAGTTCACCATTTCTGATATTTGGAAATGTTGCTGCTTTGAGCTTTATCAGCAGACTTTAATTAAGTATTTGATAAATTCGGTGAAATTATTGATTACAACTAATTTAAGTTCTTTAGATCTTCTCTTTCTAACAAATGATCAAAATAATCTTCATCAAAGGTCTTTAATTAATCATTGATATGAAAATGACGTATGTGTACATTAATTACCGCTGATTGACATAATTTAATGAGAGCCCTGCTCCGGCCGAGCACTAACGACTTTGATAAGGAATTATTAGAAATCACTTAATGCGACAGCAAAGCCAAAGTGACTCGACTCCTTCTTCCTGAACATTAAGGACCCGATTGTCTTCGGATATAAATTTCATACAACTTGGACAATATTCACCTTAATTACTAGCCCATTTTCGAACGTGCATCAATTTAACTGATTTGGCTTGTGGGAACGACATCTCATTGAGTTTTGTGATTGCACACAAAATGTCGAGTCAAGCACAAAGGCTTGCGATAATTACCCTTCAGTTCTTAATTAACCTTTTTCATTAATCGACTTTTAGCATGGTGTTCTGATTGAGCATCGGTAGAGCTCGAAAAACGAAAACGAATAGAAATGGAAGGCATGTCACGCTCCATTAACGATAAAATTGAGAATTTATCATGACCAGACGTTTCTCCGTGGACTTCCGAACTGTTTAAGTCTAAAAACCCTAAAACTTGTTAGATCCTTCTCGGAAAAGGAGAATTTCCCTGTGTAAATTTACAGATTCGCTGTCCACTCATGCTGCTAATGATATTTTTTTAAACTTTTTATTGAAACAGTTTTAATTAAACTTAATTTGGTGAGCTCAGTACCACAACCGGGTAATTATTCATAATTATTATTTGACTTAAGTTTCATCAGCTAATTTTGAAGGTAAAAGTGATTTTAATGGGCAAATGGAATAGCTATTCAAAATTAAACAATTTTCTTGTGTGATTAAATTCAATACATAAATTAATTATTTTATGAATCATTACGATATCTTAAAATTAATATCACAGAACTTGTACGATTTTTTAAGCTAAAAACCGAGTAATTTACCACAAACTAGCGAAAAAATGTTGAATTAATTTTGATGCTTATTGATCCCATTCAGGACCATTTGCTGAATAAAGGATATTTTTCCATTGAATTAAATAGTCTGCCAATTTAATTAAATTACGCACAGGTATTCGATGTTATAATTAAAATAACCTCTTTGAGGCTCGAATTCAGGATAATACGCGTAAATATGGGATATATTAATAAGTCTTTTGTTCGCATAATGAAAAAATTGAAGCACCGAAAATTCCTTATGTATAATCCTTTTAATTTAAAATGGGTATAATAAAACGAATTGTTAATATTTTTTCTTATAGTTTAAAGACTAAAAGAAATTTTGTCTATATTATAAAATTAAAATATGATAAACTATTTTCCATTTTAATTTCAAATATTTAAGTGAATGAAAACAAGAACTGCTTAAATTGAAAAAATATCCTGGTCGAATAAAAGTTAAATTAAGATTAAATTAAAAGTGTGATATTAAGAACAGGATTTTTACATTTTTAACGCCCGCATGGTAAAGTTAAAGTTATTGCTTTTAATTTATATGGAACTACGGTTGAGATAAGAAGACATGTCACATTTGGAATTATGAAGGGGAGTTTTTAACTGAAACTTTTCCAATGAATTGATTTGAGTTTGAAAAATTATTCCATCAACTTCCTATCGCAATTTACTAATTATTTTAGTTTGATATTTTTACTATGACAGGTTTCTAATTTTTAAAAATTCTTACTAATATATTTTCCATCTTATTAACGAATCATTTTCAACAAGACGACTCCAAAATTATAAAATTAGAGTTAACTTTATCCTACGCGTGTAAACAAAACGAATTTTTGGTGCAGAAGAGTACGAAGGTGGTTAAATGCATAATTAACATTAGAACCATGTAATGAGCCAAAATGACTCAATTTCGATGTAAAACTCCTTTAAAATACTCCAAAAAAATATCCAGTAAATCTAGTGTTAAAAGTTCTTAGCATCTGCTTTGAGGTGGGTCTTGTATAATAATTTATTAATTGTGGTGTGCATGGGTGAAGGTCGGTCGCCCAGAATAACACGAAATTAAGGGCGCGAGAAAAAATTGATTTAATAAAATATGAATAAGCACTGTTTGAGCTGAGAGGTAGAGGCGTCGCTAATGTGTGGGACGTAGTGTAGGAGATGGTCGGTGGTGCCTACTAAACTTACCTTTCGAATGGGATTAGAAGTGAGTGAGCGAAGGTTATACAACGACTATTTGCAGAATGGTACAAAGCGGATGGTACTGGATATAGAACTAGAAATTAAAAGGATGCTCGAGCGAAATGTTAGCCAGGAAAAAACTATTATGTAAATAACAGACAGACAGGTAAAAAACCACTAACGAAGTCGAGAGTGGGTGCAGGCTTAAGTTCAAAAAGAAAAGATAAAAACACCTAACGAATCAAATCGTATGCCGTTTGAACACGTAATTAGGCTGTTTTTTATTTTATTAAAACTTTTGATGCTATGACCAGAATGACATACGAGTCTGTTATAAAAGATAAACCACATTTGTTAGTAGAATTTTCCACCACGAACATCTGAACCGGAATTTACCAGAGGAATTAAAATTTTAGGTATGTACCTGTTTCCGTATAAGAAAGTTAATATCAAATTATAATTAAATATAATTATTTCTCCTGACTTTGACGTCGAACAGTTTTTAGAATGGATTTACATTATGTTCGAGGTATTTAATTTATTAAAGTGTTATTGACGTGAGGGTAATGCTTAACTCTATAGAAGAACTTTAACAGTTTTGTTCAAGAGAGCTCTCAGGAGTCACTTGAGGAGAAATTAATGAAATAAAATGTTCATAAAGACCGGTGCTTTACACTTCCCTGGGCACATTATTACTATATAAGTTAATCCCCTCGTATTGCACATGAGCAGAACTTCCATAGATTTAATTAAAGTGTATTATAACATTCCAGTAACTGCTTTAATAGATCAGTTAGTGTGTTTGTATTCCTTTTAATGTGCAACTTACATAGACGTTTGTAAACCTTAGAATAACAGTCAAGATTAGTGCCTATAATAACTCATTTCACCCATAATAAGATGCTGAAATCTTCATGTATACCCTTAACTTAATTTTTTTTTGTTTTATTTATATTTTTCATCTACAACTGCAGTACGAGAAAATTCACGTTTAATAAATAAAATTAATTGTTTATATTCTAGCAAACAATTACTTGCTCCTTAGTTTTGTTGTATAACGTAATTTCTTTTCGGTATTCATAAAAGTAGTAAATATTTTTTTTTCGCGCAATAAAATCTTCTTTAAATCCTGATTTTATCTGATTAGTGGCTAGTGATCTGAGGATTAAGTTTTACTCTCCATATTCAACTTATATGACAATGATAATTTTCAATATGCTGTTCTTCATTTTCTTCCTCATCCTTTAAAATTCGAGACAATTCCTGTTTTTGTCCTCTGTGTGGTATACAAGACACTATAACATTTCTTCTATTGTTCAATCTTTGAGGGTGCTTTTCAGTCTAGAGCGCCCAAAAGAAGTTTTATGTTTTAAATATTTTTTTTCAGAAGAGGATAACAAAGAAGTGTTTGGGAGTTTCTATATTTATTGAATCCAGCAGATTGTAAAGTCTCATGGTTTACGCAGGCAGAACCATTGCAGCATCAGGACTGAGAAGTTGTACCCCGGAGTTCAATGAAAAAGTCTTTGCTTGAGACTCACAATAGTAATTTAAATTAAACTGAGATTGAGATTGAAAAGAGTGCTTATAAATTTTGAAATGGTGTTACTCTTTTCAATTTAAAATTGTTGGGATAAATCTCGCCCTCATTTGGGGCGTGAAGCTGAGAAATGAAAAAAATATGCTCAAAATATTTTTCCTTAATTATTAAATTGAAACTTACCTATTCGAGGGATATTTTTTATGAATGCTGTAGCATACCTTAAAATTAGCTTTTATCGTTTTTTTCGTTTAGACTACTTTGTATGCGGACCTACTTAACTTATCTTTTGTTTTGTTGTTTTATTACGCCAACGTACTAAAACTATTCCTTTTAAGGAATTAAATAGGTCCAAAAATTTCAAAATTATCGATTATTGATTTTCTACTTTGAAGAAAATTACTCACAGATTTGATGCAGTTTTCAAGTTAGAATACGACCGTACGCTCGGTACTCGCTAGGCGCTTACTCGAAACTTTAATTACGCTTTACCCGAAGTTAAATTTTTTCAACACTGCCTGCACTATAAGTTTTTAGAGTTTTTAAGTCTATAATCTATCGAGCCATTAATTAAAAATATTTTGTTACACAACTTTTATAAGCAATTAAAGAGTAAAAGTGTTCGTGAAAAACGCATACTTAATTTTAGTGAACTTTTAATTGTTTAATCCTTTTAAATAAAAAAGGAAATTGGCTCGGTAGACTACAAATTCAGTATTACAACGATCTTTTTAATATTCTAGATCGATTCACCTTTAATGAGGCAGCATGTTTTTTCTGGTGCTTCGAATAAGCTTGAAAAATAATGTTACACGGGTATAAAAAAAGTATTATAATAATTTTTTTTACCTAGACGATCAATGAATATTGTGAGATGATTATTTCATTTAATCTTTCCCACATTCTTTTTGTTTTTAAATCATCAAAAACTCCCAATTTTGAGGGTGGGAATTGCTTGTAGGTAGACTTAATACACATGAAATAAATTTTTGTTCACTTCTCTATTTCTGATATGATGAACTCTGACTTTCGCCAACTTCTTAATCCCATATAGACGACCTTTTTCCCCAGAACTTTTGTTATAACGCGTTTTCTTACCTTTTGCCCTTGTATGTCATAGTTTTTTTGATTCCTATCCAATAGCACTTTATTCGGAATCGTATATAACTCTTCAGTACAGAATAGAGCGCAGTATAAGTATAAATGTGGTTGAATTTGCTAGCAGCTAGATAAAATCAGCTAATGTACAGATTTAAATTATAATGCGTTTAAAACCGTCCAAATCTGAATTTTATTTTTATTTTTATTTTTTCATGTTTTACGTGATATTTTTCACATAGTGATACTGAATAAAATCAGAAGAAGTTATACCTTATTATTTGTCCAGAACGGCCATAAACTCGCCCGTAACCCTTTTAATCCTTATGAAGAAGTTAGAAGTGATCCGTGCCTTGAACTGGGTTCCTGCCGGTCTTTCTTTCAATATCTGATGAAAAGAAAATGTAACACGTCGATATCATAAAAAGGAAATCTGCTAAACCATTTTCCTTAGTAAAACACCATCAGCAGCAAAATCACGAGGCCAGCAGAACAAAATAGAGGGAAGAAGGACAAATTCTCGTCTTGTAGTTATCTCATAAGCACAAATCCTATTAAAACAAGAGGACTATTGCCAATAACTTGCTAGGCAATCCGGCTCGTCTGGGTCGAATACCGACTCCCAATCGTTTCTGCCACAAATACTAACAGAACTCAGAAACACATCAGATTTAATGCTTAACATTAAAATTTTATGTGAATGCTATAAAAATGGCCGGAGTCCGAGTGAACCTACGATTAAAGTGTCAGGGATATTGCCTTGATGGTAGGGCTTGCTATTGGCAGGGCACTCATAGTTAATTAAATCGTTACTGCTGCGACGTTCTGCATTCCAGAAATGTTGTCCATTACCGCACATTAATGCCTTCCATCCAGCACTTTATTAGCAATATGAGAATTAAGTCGAGTAAAAACCCTTGTTTTAAATTACCTTTCTACGACGATGGAGTAGTTTGTTGCACCGGATTTCTTCGATCGGATTTTGGAAAATGCCCTTTATCTCGTCGTGTATGTAGATTAACAAAGTATTCAATTAATTGAATTCCACTTTTTCCACAGTATTGTAGCATTCGCAGAAAATTCATTTTAATTTTTACGATTCGTGCACTCGCTTTATAAAGTTTTTCTTTTTCTTTTTCTCGCTAACTCAATAACAATAAAACGACGTTGTATATTAGCCTACAGAATTTTAAGATTTAGAAGTTCGTCTGTGTACTGGTCGCTTTTATGGTTAAAGACAGTCCCTTGTTTTTCATGTGGTAGATTTCCGTCTGAGACCATCTTCAATCTAATTTGAAACAGCCCTGAATTAGACTCTCCCTTAAATTATACAACGAGGACTTGCTTAAAGTTGAACGAACGAAAAAGTTTTGAATTATAATTGGCAAAGATATTACAACTTCCGCGTATAATATAAAGTATATGAGTCCACAAATGAAGTATCACAAAGGGAGAAATTTAGAAGAGAACTTCCACTCAAACGAAAGAAGACGGATCTCACTTGATTTTATTATCTACCTTCGGTCGACTTATTTTAACCTAAGGTAAACATTTTTTTTTTTATTCTGAAGAAAAAGTGCTACAGAGGAAGCAATTTCGTTCTGATGACATGACATGACAAAATACTTCTCTTTCAGCTTATTTCACTCATGTCCATTTTCGCCATACACCGGAAAATCGTACCTAAGGTAGTTCAAACTAATCGTTTCTTGTATGAACCTTGTTTTGTCATTCAACTCGCTTCAGCGGACACTATGGTCCAGTCAGAAGCCCCTGACCCGATAGAGCTAGGGCATCCAAACTGGTGTTCTGGGATTTCAAGTAATACTGGAATCGCGTTCCATACATAGATGGGCACACAATTCGGCTAGCTACAAAATTAGCACAATCAATTCAATATTAAAAGAAAAATCTATTTCACTGTATATAAAATGAAATTTTAAAAAAAACCATAGCATGGATTATTTTTCCCAATTTTATTCATTTGAAAATTGGCCAGGAGCGTGTTGGGGCACATGACTACATTCTCGTCAACTTTTTCTAATACGTGTCAAGAATTATTTCATGTTGACGAAAGTTGTAATCTCTATAAAAGTGTACGTGTTCGTGCGATGATTTAATGTAATTAATATAAATCTGAATGGTTAGCATAATTTATTTAACTTTGAGACATTTTTAGTGTTATTTTTATGACACACAATAAAAGCTTTTTCACTTTAACAAATTTTCTTGCTTCTTAAAAAGAGTTATTTCTAAATTTTTCCAAAACTATTTTTGCTATAAGTTTCATTGAAAGTACTATTGGAAGTACTAATTAAAAGTTACATGCTGGAATTTTTTCAGATTGTTTGCATAATTACTTTACAAATTATATCATGACTGAAGAGTTAAAATCAAAAAGTCCTAAAGTTTTCGTTGTATTTTAGGAGGCCTATCTAAAGAGTGAAAAAAGATTTTGAGAACACTTTGTAGCCTATGGGAGAAGAGGCGTCCAAAAAAATATTTTTTTTTCAGAACTCACATAATTTCTGTTTTTGAGCCGTCAATTTACGTCAGTATACAAAATTTCATGTTAATAGTTGTACAAATGAGAGAATGGGAGTGCTGTGAGACAGACAGACCGACGGACAGATTGAAGCCATAGCCAACTAGGAATCCTAATACTTTTCTACTTACCTAAGAAGTAGTTATTAGAAGAAGTAGCACAGTGTTGTTTAAGCCATTTCATAAGTGTAATTATTGCCTTCATAATTCCTTGCATAATTTTATAAGCGAGCTTAACATTTCTACTGAAATAATTGACTAAAACTTGAGTAGAAAGTCTTGTTAGGAAAGTATTAGCGCAAAGCTTTCCACAGTATCAGTAATTTGTTTCTGCATGTTACCATTTGATTTTCTCAGCTCAACTTTTTAAGTATGGCTTTAACCTCTATCGTTTGTACTTGGTAAGTAAATAAATAAGTAAGCTTTTATTTCTAGTTACAAAATTATTTGGCTGAGATAAATCTGATTCATTTGAAATTTATTGGGATTTTTGGTAGACGGGAGTCTCTTCCTCGGTATTATCGTATACAACTAAGAATTATTCAAGAATTCAATTTTCAATTGGCGATTAAGGTTTTATAAAATCTTAATATTTAAAACAATTTCCTTAAATTCGAGAGCAACTGAATCATTTCCATGCCCTAGAATATTTTGCTTATTTATAGCTAGGAGTTGAAATCCAAGAATAGTGACAACATTAAAACAAAAATCCTGCATATATGAAATCTTCCTTTAGGATAACTGAACTTAAAAAAAAACATTTCAAAATGGATTTAAGTAATTGAAATGCTTAAAAATATGGAGTATTTTTTATGCTTTTGTCTTCTTTTCGGACATTTCATTTCCTAAGCAAATATTACAATACTGATTTTCTTGTATTCAATTTCCCATTAAAAACTGAAAAGGCTGTAAACGTAAAGTCAATATGTTTTAGTTCTCATTATAATTTTTTATCGATAAAAATAAGTATACTTTCTAGTCTTTAAAATCACAATTATAACTTTTGAACGTCCTACACTGGTTTTGGGCTGAAATTATTTCTCTATAAGTTTAAAATTTAAAAGAATTCATCGTTACTAGAACTGGTGGCTTTTATAAAAATCAAATCAAATCAGTGGCTTTTATAAAAACCAAATTAAATTAATAAAAAGAACTATGACTTTTACATTAGAAACGTACTTAAACTAAGATTTATACGGCATTAGAATTTTATGATTTAATACAATTGAAGAACGATGCCGACGATGCACGGCCAGGTAATTGCAAAAAATGCTCTTTATTTCTTTACACTTTTTTATATTATTTTTGTAAAAAATGCATGATACTGTTTCATTTCTAATAATTATATTTATCTATTTTTTATGGGAAATGTAAGATAGAATTGCACAATTTAAATTTTATACATTTTCCAGGAACCAATTTAGATGCATAATAAAAGAAATAAACTAATTCAGATCTTATTTAACCTTTTAATACATGAATTCTTATTTAACTTGAGAAATTCAATGTAGAACGAGGAATAAAATCAGACTTCAAGAAATAAATTTGATGGGCAGACTATGGTCTTGTCTTGAACGAAGAAGGTGAAACTGCCTTGAGGCGGACGTGTGCAGTCAAAGGAAAATATTGGTTGTAGTAATGACGTAGATTTATCTAATAAAATGAAATACAGAAATACAAAAAGTAATGGGAAATAATTCCACATTTTCACTTTTTGCTATGGCACTCATAGAAACATGATTTTATGGGAGGGTTGCACAAATTTAGGTTACATTTAGTACAAAATGCTTGTGCTTCGGACTTGCAATCAAGGCATTTATACTTTTTTTCCAGTTCAATCACGAAAGACACAAGCGGACATGGTCGACAGTTTGTATACTCCTTTGTTTCTGACACATCGTGCCACGACTATAATAAAGCACAGAAAGAGGTACTTATCCCCGAAATCGTGGCATAAATTTAAAAAAAGTCATCCTCTAATGCACAAAACTAGGAAACCGGAGTTATAAATTTTCCTAGCACGGGTTAGACTGTAAACCACCTCGCAGCAACACAAACTGCCATTCTCACCAAATCTGCATAAAAAAGTACAACTTAGATTATATCCTACTTACCAATAAATTTTCAATGCTCTGAGACACTTAGAATTAATTGCACACCCCACGTGTGGATCCATTTAGCACGCCAGCCTCGAGTTTTGATGATAGAAGTAATTATATCTCGGGTAATTCATAAGTAATCAACTTTTAATATAGGTTTTTGTACAGAAGAGATCTTCTTCTAAAGAATGCTACCATTTTGTAATTTTTTGGGTTATTTATTATGATCTAAATTTGCCTTCGAAGAATGACATGCGTCTCCGTTCGTTGTTCTGTTCGTACACATGAGGACACACTACAGGTCGCAACTCTTGATGACTCTTCTTTCTATCTATTGGTCAGAATAGAAAGAATAGAAGCCTATTAATTTTTACGATGACATAGCACGGTCCGTAAAGGCTCCAAATTTTACGCTGCTGACTCGGGTTCACACCCCAGAATTTTTTTTCTTAATTTTTTTAAAAATAATTTTATTAATATTAATAGAAAGAAAAAAAAACGCGGAGTGTACACTTTTGATTTGACCAACGATTTTTTTTCTGTCCTAATTAAATACGCACAAACGAACTATTTCTTGCTAAACTGCACGCAGTTGTCCTGAAACTGGTGATACGTGCCAAACTACTTAGGATATCTCAGATTAACTTATACTACTAAAAACGAGAAACCAAGATTCAGGTCTGAAACATGGAATTAATAATAAAGGTTTTCACGTTTGATGGTTTCAATGGAAGCACACCCTTCGAAAACGGTTTGGTACTTAGTAGAGGAATTGAAAGTATGATTCTTAATGGCATGTTTCCATCATAAGAAAGGTTAAAAAGCTTGACGAACGGGTGCCAATTACGAATTAATTGTACAGCAAAAGTTGCGCCACTTAGAAAAATTTTCCTCGCTCCTACTTCGTAACAAAAAAGAGCCATTTATGAATAGGATTGTTCAATGGCAATGACACGAACAATGGCTTGATGTTGGAGACCTGGACATGCTCCCAAGCCATCGCTGCAACCTCGGAAGGTGATGGTAACGGTTTGGTGGACAGCAGAAAGAGTCATCCACTATTGCTTTCTAAATGCTGGCAAAACCATCACATCAGCGTCTTATTGTAATGAAATTCAGGAGATACATGGGAAAGCCTTATTAGACCTGGTCCTATTCAGCTTCATGATAATGCTAGACCCCATATATCCCAAGAACTTTCCCAGTTGGGATATGAAATTCTCTCCCATCCTCCATACTCCTCTGACGTTACCCTCACAGATTATCACCACTTCCAAAGTTTTATCTCCTTTATAAGAAATAAACACTTCCCCAATCGCAGCGAAATTATTCAAACCTTCGAACAGTTTTCGTCCTCCAAAAACAAAGCTTTTTCTTTTAGAGGAGTTTATTCCCTGGATTCACATTGAAATAAAGTAGTAGAAAATATAAACCATTTTTTTGATTAAAAAACTTGTTTAAGAAGCAGAAAAAGAAAACAGTGTTTTGAATTTTCTATAAAAGTTCGGTATTTCTTGTGGTACAAGAGAACTAATACTCAAAGAAGCAAAGCCCACCTTGAAAGGGTTAAGAGTATCACAATTGTTTAATTAATCACAGAAATTAAATGTGAAATTTATCTTCAAATGTGAAATTTATCTTTTAACTATGTTAAAAGCTGTTAGACTATCGATACCCATTTTAAAAAAGAGTTTTGAAATAAAATATTTTTTTATTAATACATTTTTCGAAATTTGGAACAAAGTAGGACCACTTTAGGCTATCGATTTCAATTATATTAAAGATATGAGGGTAAGCATTCCTTTCATGGTCATAATCCTTCACAGAAGGAGTAAAATTCTAGATCATATTTCCTTCTGGGTGGCTAAAAATCTTTGTGGTTCAATAGGGTGGATGACAACTTCGTCGGGGCAAAAGCCCATGCGGCAGAATCTGAAGATGTTTAATTTCTCCTCCTGGCCTCGTACCACGAATTACGAAGGTTTGTAGCCAGCTTAAGGGAGCAACAATTACTACCAAAAAGTAGAAAATCCTGAAAAACTGAATAATGAAATCTAAAACTCTCTGGCGCCCATTTGGATGAAACTTTGCACCAATGTAGCCCTATGTGAGACAATAGTTTATCTGTTTCTGGAAATTGCCAAGTTGAGAGCCCTTCAAAGTTCGAAAAATGGCTCCTGCTAGGTACAAACACCCCAGAATATGTCGCGTTCGATATCAACGAAATGCAAAATACACTGCGAAGGGTTCAAGGTCATTATAAAAAATTGTATTACTTGTGCTTTCTTTTGATCAAACTAGAGAAAAATGGGTTTCAATTACCGCATCGATACAATTTCGAGTAATTTCCAAGATTTTTGACAATAATTGCCAAGAGACAAGAGTTTGAAGTTTCTAGTGAATGCCTCTCTAACTAAATTTAAGAAATCAAGTTTTCATTTAAAGTCTTTTATACTATTTTGGAAGTTTTCCGAAAAAGATAAGTTTTTGTCTCACAAATTTCAATCCAAATCGGCTTCTGCAGTTTGGGGGACTTACCTTTTTAGTAATGTTTTATTAATAATAAAAATAATAAATACACAAGCCCTAGAAAGTTCAAAAGTTCCTCAAAATGTCCTTTACTTCTCCATTCTTCGTTATTTAATTTCATAGTGAATATCAATTATAGACAAATAAGGAAAATATCGAGTATAAATCCTGCAAACGTAAATTTTAGTCTACTTGATCTCTAGATTCTGCTTAATTAATTTCATGAGCTTCAAGCTACTTAATTTCTGCAATTTCCCTCTAACTGTTAGGAAAATTGCTTGAATTAAGAATATTTAACGGAACACAATGGATCCTTGAGGCACGCCATGTTATAGAACTTTTCTCATCGTTGAGCCCTTCAAACTTTTTTAATGAATATTCTATCGACGGAAAAAGTATCTTCCGACGAATCCGGTTCCAGGTCCAAGTTAAATTGTTGAGTCACGGTAATGATTTATCGAGATTTTTCCCGGTTGGAGTCGTTTAAAATAACCAATAAGTGCTCCTTCATTATTGCTCCGCGATTCGTTTAATCTCGATTTCATCTGAATAGGGCCAGCTGAGTGGAATACATCAGCAGGGGAGTGCTGAAAAATTCAACCGTACCTTATAGACGTCGACTAACTTCAGTCCTACACCCCAAGGAAAGTATCACTAGTGCTTGTTCACTGGTTTTTGTAGACGCCTCGAGTGGCAGCTCCTTCTTCCGTCCTAGAGAATTATTTGTCTGCCACCGCCACAGCCGCAACGACTACGGCTGAAGTTTATGAAATTGAATTAAGTCCACGTCGAAGTATCCCGCTCTTCGGTCACAATGAGCGTGTTGGGGTCACGTGAATAGGCCCCCGGACGGATGGAAATGGCCAAACAGTTGCATTTTTCCAATTCAATTTTGTTGGATTGCAACCGCACTAACTGAAAGGATCTAGAATGGAAGATTTGTTTTGTAATTGGTTTACTTGTCGTAGTCGAATGGTTCAGTCAAATGGCAACGATTGTTAGCCCGGTAAGCATCTAAACATAAAACGCTGAGTAGAACTCGAATAAATTTTTTATTTCTGTCCATCGTTAAACGTATCACAAGCTATATAAAGTGAATTCAGTCCACCATGCGAATGCTTCCAACAACAATTGAAATAAAGCCTTTAGAAAGTGACTTTAATCGAAATAAACGCTTAAAATTTAATTAAAACAACACGTTAGACAGGTGTCCAAAAGACCTAAACGAGAAATGTAACACTTTTTATAACGTCAGGTTGTGTCGTAAAATGTGCAGAAGGTACAAAATGGGTACCTAATTTTAATAAAAGCATATATAAAACTACACGTTTGCAATTTTCGCATTTTTGTTAATTGTATGATGAGAACCATAAGTAAACTATAAGCAAATTAATTATAATAGACTTAATCTTGATTCCCCAACATCAATCTCTTAGATCTATGAAAAGACTAACTTCAGATAATAGTTCTTCAGATAAAAACAATTCCAATGGATTCAGCGTTATTATTTATCCCAATATTAAGGAAAATACTGTTTTTTTTTGACAACATTTTCCAATATTTAGCGTACAACTAAAAACCTTGATTTCGAATAGCTAAAATTGTTGATGCTTTTAATTAACCCTCATTTTTATTCCTAAGTTTTAGAACAGGCGGAAAATTATTATAAGGAAATAACTTCTAAAAGCTTTGATTATAATTAAGAATGTTTTATCAGAATTGAATGAAATACTTGTTATAAAACGAAATTATCGAGATACATCTCGCCGCTTATTTAGACCACAATTTTTGATATTAAACATTTTCCAAAATGTCACACAACAAAATTGCACGATGATGATGTAATGTGAAAATTTGTAAAGTATTTTAAGTACTCTTTAGTCATTAGAAGCATTTTAGGTATTTGCTGATACGTGTAATTTTGATTGTTTTATTATTTTACTTATTCTCACTAATTTTACGAGTATGAGTACACCGAACCATACGCACCGTGATGCTCTTCGTACAAAATGGAGATATAAAAGTTTTTCTTAAATTCGGTAAATTGCAATTATTTGAACTTGATGCGCTGTTTAATTCTAATTATTTTTTTTTTGCGTTTTCTTTTTCTTGTGAGGGCTTTATTAATTTTGCACACAATTTCCTCATATTATGACTTAAATTTCCAATTCTGGATTACTTACTATTTGAAGCTGAATATTTTGTTTGTTCACAAATGGGTTTGTGTTTCTATATTGGCGGTTTCTAAGACCAAAAATATACCATACCATGTTTCTTCAATTTTAAGTTATAGAAAAGATAGAAACATTTTTCTTTTCTGCGACTTGCAGACCATTTGGATGGGATTTGTGGTATCTGGGGCTATTTCATGAACGTTTTCTACAATTATAGGTATTTGTGCCTATACCTATAATTATAGGTATCAGAAAACCCCATTTTGCGTTGAGAGCATTGGATTCGTATCCTTTATTTTTCTACCTACGAATTAGAATAAAAAATTCACACAACATACCTCACTATGTCCACCTTGGACTATTGCAATTAGTTCAAAAACACCACTTGTAGCGTATTTTATGACGCTTTTGAACGTACTGAGTCAGCAATTTTATTTATTTATTAATTTTAACCTGAACCCTAGATAATCTCAATTTCAAAGGCTGGACTGGACTAAATTTTATAAAAAACATGTTATATCAACTAAGTAATGAACAATTATAAAACAATTGGGACGATAAAAATCACAAATTGTGAGAAGGTAACATTTGTAAAGAGTGTACTAGTTGTCGCCTATTAAACTGTCGAGTTTGTAACTCTAGTGTTAAAAAGGATATCGAAAGAAATTTGGTATGAGTGAAATAACTTTTGGAAAGAATTCACTTGTCGATTCTTTCCTTGTAGATTTTGTAAGTATCCGTTTCACTATACTCTCAATGTGATGCTGAAGAAACTCAAACCTCTCACTTTGTCTATTTCTAACCGTTTTGTGAATGTTCCTATGTGTAATTGCTTTAAGGGGAACAGGTGTACTTAGCTAAATGTTTATCTATTTTTTGGTCCAATAGGCAGCTTTGCGCTAACGCATACCTCGGTTTATTTTTAGATCACTAATGTAAATTGTGAAAACGCGATGAATTTCTACTACGTCATTCTGAAATAAATAAGAAACCAGACCTCCAAAAATTATATAGACGTTACTTGGGAATAATTTTGTTAAAATTTCAATTTATAAATATACATTTCAACAACAGCATTAAATCAACAACATTAAAACAATCAATGTTAAATATATAATAGAATGAAATAAATTTCTGAATGGTGGAAATTAAACAATTGCTAGTTTAACATATTTCGGACTCAAATAACCAACATGAAGCATTTTGGGTTTCAAAAACCATCAAAGGTTTAATAGAATTATTTACTACAAATAGAAATCGTTGCAAGCCAAATTTACCAGCGAATTCGTATGAATTGTAAGATCTTATGACGTGAGAAATTGTAATTTGGGTTCTAATATACGCTGGAATACCCAAAAATGTCTAGTAATTTATATTCATGAAAATTTAAATTGGCACATGCTTGTCATTAAAACTTTTATCCTTAGATTTGCATACCCCCACAATGGCAGCGCACCCACAGAAGTACCTTCTAGTAAGTCTATTATTGTGTCCATCAGGAGGAGTATAAAATCCGAAGTTTCCGAGACGAAGATTTTCTTGGATTTGTGCTTTATTGGGTACACCAGTATTCATTGACACCCTTAGTTGGGCTAATTCAATGGCAAACTTGAATCTGGGTGGATAGAAATAGAGGGCATGCTGATCACTTCTAGAACCGCAACGGGTAGTACCGAATTGAATCGCACCGGGCCATAAGTTCCATCTGTGTGTGATTCAAGGAAGGAAGACGACCATTTAAGAAGCACTTTACCCAGCTCGCTTTCCCCTTCTGAATTCATAATAAGTTTGTCTTGCACACTTAATTAATTATTCGTTGAAATGTAGAACTGAAAGGATATTTTCTTCGTATTGGTATTCCAATATGCAGAGGAAAAGCTTATTCTTACTTTGCGATGGAACACAATGATGAATATTGAATTGATGACATTATTTTGGTGCTAATATTGCAGTGCTTTGTCCTCCGTTCTGCACTTAAACAAATTAATTTCAATGCGAATCAGCTAAAAGTGTTTTCTAATGGAAAGTCCAAGTCTAGAGAACAAAGCACTGAAACAGATTTCTATTGCAAATCTCAAGAACACTAGCAAATAATGTCGAATCTGGACGACAAAATTGAATGGAATAAAAAATTATTATGACGGAATTTCAGTCGTACATTTAAACTTCTATCTATGGAAATATAACAGACGTAATAAGCCATCAATTTATTTATGAGTATTTTATGAAACCGGATTTTTAATGTTTCAAGTTTACTGCTCTCTTCCTTTATCTGATTTTATATTTCTTAATGAGCATTTTGTTTAAAGATTTCTGTAATAATTTTTTTCATGCGACTGTAAATTTTCACGTTTTCCATTTACTTAACCTTTTTAGCCATTTGTTTTGAAAATAGTGCAGATCCAACCATTCTTTGGGCAAATCTTATTTATGTATCAAAGCAAAATAAAATGAATATTTTTAAGGGATTAAAGGCAGTTAGAAATTCGTAGAAAGAAAAAAGTGTGTTTTCTTCATTTCTGAAAAGTCTGTGGTTTTAGAAATATTTTGCGATTGGAGGTGATGGATGAAAATTGACGAACCTACGACCGTAAATGTAAAGATGTTCGCAGTTTGAAACTTTAAATGAATTTTTTTTGAAACTATGTTTTCAAATTCGGTGTACACTATTTCGCAAAATTTGGCCAATCGATCTTTTTAAAAATGTTTCCCCACTTTTTAAGGATGAAAAACTAATGCTTAATCGAAAGAATTTTTGTTACAACGTATTTTTTCAATGAACAAAAACTGGGAGAACACAAAAATGCACATATAAAAATTTTATATACACTATAACAAGAGTTTTATCACACATAAAGCAGTTAATTATAGCAATAGCAGATATAGTAAAATGCTATTACTTTCTAGAAACGTAGTATTTTTATGAGTACATATATAAAGTGTAACACATGTTGTTATAATTTCTTCCGTATTTATACGAGTAATTTATAAATACGAGAAATTTTTAAAATAATATTAAACGAACTAAGTATTAAAGCATTCGAATTAAAAGTAATCAAAACTTTCCTATAGTACAACAAAACCTTACCTTGACTAACAATGTTGAGTATGAGTAGAGTTTATTACACTATTTTTTGTATGA
This sequence comes from Proctacanthus coquilletti, assembly GCA_001932985.1. NCBI lineage: Eukaryota > Metazoa > Arthropoda > Insecta > Diptera > Asilidae > Proctacanthus > Proctacanthus coquilletti. The sequence goes on from MNCL01000019.1 coordinate 1,513,654, forward strand.
AACTTTTTGTCTATCCTCTCTATACAATAAAATGGTTTATTGATAATAAAATTTTAGAAAATATTAGACACCGATTTACGAGTAGTTTTACTATTAGAGAAAAATTGTATGCTTATTATCTTAATACATAAGTACATACGTATGATTGGTGTTTTCAGATTCTCATAAATTAAAATTTATCCCAGCAAAAGTTCATAAACTAAAATGATCAGAGCAACCGCGCGCAGTATTTAAAACTCTTTACTACTAGAATTATCTTCCCGATATTTTACGACATGATAGTTTCATTAATTTTAAATGTTAAAATTTATTATTATGCAATTTATTTTACTTTTATCTACGCCACAGTCTTTAAACCAAATTCAGTTCTATTTAAAAACCTCATTAGGATTGTTTCGTGATTTACTGATGTTATAGAATGTCAATAACTTTCGGTTATTAAAAATCAAAAATCGAACAGTCCATGCTTCAACCCATTAGAGTTTTTTACGATTAATTAATCATTACAAAATTTATACAAGACAAACTTTCGAGAATGGTCCAAGGAGTAGATAAGTTTGGACGGTTCTAGTATTGAAAAATGTGCTCAAGCCATTTCATCAGATTTTTAATACCAATTCTGGCAGTTTTAAGGGTAGACTATTCCATCGAAATGTGCAATATAATAAATTGAAAATCGACGAATTTGTTTCTATAATTTCTTAAAGTTTGATGCTAAAGTAAATAAGACACAGTTCCCAATTCCCAATAGTCTCGAAGCCGCGTGTTGAAATAATGATTTATTTAACTTTCTAAAGCTAATTTAGCAATTCAGTTGCTACAATTGTTTCGTAGAAATATCATCGCGATGGTGATACTTTAGTACTTCTCTATCAATACCGCCTGATAAGAGTTTTATTAGAGCAGAGATTCATTGGTATTTTTCTACTTCTATAACCTATAACCATGTGAGAGGAGTATCAGCAGAATAATGATCCTTTGATATCTCACTGTTCCTATAACCGCCTCTTAGGAACACTAAAGAACTGGTTATCCTTTGGCAAATATTGACTACTGACTGTGACTCTCCAAAAAACCGTCAATACTGATGATTTCTTGGTTCGCATTTCTCGTTTTCAAAGCCTTGTAAAACTCCCGCCGGAATGGTGATTCTTAGACCTAGCTCTCGTCCTATTATTTGCTATCTTAACATTCACACAGAATTGTAATCTCAGTAGTATTCCATTGGGTTAGGTTTTTATTTATAGCACAGTTTCTTTATTTTGGAAAGAATAATATCAGCGCTCCTCTTTTTAGCGGACAGTACTCAATTAGTCTTAAGATGATGAACCGGCAAACTCTTGCCAGTTTAAGATTATATCAAGAGGTTTCTGTATTTCCCTGTAGATAATTCTTACATACATTACTTCTGCTAGGATAACCATTTCATCCGTATACGTTTGCAAGTAGACTCATAAATCCCCTAGTTGCCCCAAGCGAAGAGTTAACCAGTGTGTTATGAAAGGGAGGTAGATCTCATCCTCACCTCGATAAAACAAAGTGCGGAATGGTTTTCATTCCATTTAATTGCACTATTAGCCACTTAAATGGAATGAAAACCACAGTCAATCTAGTCAATTCAACTTCAGACTCCAGCTTTAACATGGAAAAATATATGACATCCTCCGCAGGTGAATGGTATCTCCCAAAGGACACAAGTATTACCTTTGTTCCTTCAGTGACCACCCTTGAGGTGATGGCCCAATTTGTTATCAGCTTTAGCCTTTGGCGGGGAACATGATGATATCTGAGGAAGGCTTTTGTAGTTTGATTTAGCTGCTCTCAAAATAAGTACCAAACAACATCTTCAGATAATCTGATCCTATGAAGAACTCGGAGAATTTAACTGTCGAGCTAGCATTTGCTATTGCCAGCATGGTCTATGGGGTATTCACATCAATCTTCTGCAGAGTTCAATTCATGTGGGGTTGATATTGATCATTTCCTTTACAATGGTAAAATGGAATCTTAGGTCAACACAATTATGACTTGTTGCTAACCAATTTTCCTTCACTCCTTCGACGTTTTGACTGATTGGACTTTTTTTCTGATGACAAGATTTAACGAAGGTTGTGCTTTCTGCAATTGAGGATACCGCGCAGCAACAAAAATAAGGTCAGTACCGGAGGGCACCTACGGGTTTACAGAAATCACATTAATGATTCACACTTCTGGGTAGCTAATATATTAATAGAATGTCCTAATGGGATCCGTAGTTTTGGAGACTTCACATGGTTCATCCACTCTTGTCATGGCATCGGCCACATGAACAGTCACAGAGATAAATTTATAAGCATGAACGACTGGTAAAAATTTCGAAAGGAGCAGCAAAGAACAGCGCTTAGCTTCCATAATGTTGGTGAAAAGTTAAGAGACCACAGAAGTTGGACAGGAGACCTTGTTTTGGATTTTCCTGACCCTACGGTTAATTTCACCAATGTTTTGCAATGGAGGGTCAGCTCTGTCATCGTTCATAGGCCAGCAAAATTCGAGACCAAAATGTGAAGATTGTCTAAGTTATCTGCAGGCAGACCAGACCGTCAAAGAAGGCTAACCTTGCAGTTCAACGAATGAGTTTTTTTTAAAATTATCTGTTGATTAAATGGAGATGATGCCATAAATGGAACTCCTTAAACCTTATTGATTTTGCTGGCATTTGAAATAATATCAAATATTATTCTTATCAATTTAATTATATGGCTAGATTTAAGTTCAGAGCACTTCAATATTAAATCTTGGTCAAATCGGACCATCGATTTAGCCACCAAAACCTGCTATTGATAAGTAGATACAATATTAGATATATTTAATCCGATTGCAGCTCGAAAATGGAGTAATGATGTATGGTGTACTATGAGTTTACGAAGAATCAATAATGTGAAAAACGAGATATATTGTTGGAATCACTTTAATTGGCAATTGCGTTGTATAAGATTTTTTTATGTGTGTACTAGCTTCATAACATGAAGCTCTATCTCGGGTAATTTTTGGAATGTTTACAATTTTTAATCTTGCAAATTATTCTTAGCTAAAGCTAAAGCTAAATCGATTTTTTGAAAATTTCAAAGTGGTGTAGCCACTGGCAAAATTGAATTTTATTTGGCGGATTTTTGACACTAAATGGCTTATATGTAACTCCAAAAATAATGTGGAAATATATTCACAAATTGGAATTCCAAAATGTTCGATATTATATTTTGATGAACTTTTATCAAACGCATTGGTTTTAATAATAAAACATTTTTACATATTCGCTATACTTTCGCAATTTTAACAATAAAACAGCAGAATGAGAATCTTTACTCTTTTTCTATCATATGTAAATTACTTTTGAATTTTATTTTTAAAATTATTTATTTTTAGTTAGGAATTCTTCATAATTTCTAACGAGATATTTATTAATAAAATATTAATTAATATTAAAAATACATACGACTTTTATTTAGAAAGGATTTTTCAGATGTTAAAGTTCTTTAGTGGCTTTTTGTAATTATTAATTTAGAGTTGTATTTTTTGATTTTAAATTATTTATTTGTAAAAGCTAATTTTAGTGAACGAATGGACATAGAAAATTGTGTTGAATTGAAATTTGTTGGCCATGCAGACGAGTTTTACCTCTCAAATGTTTTATGAATATTTGTGAAGCAAAGAAAATTACGACTTCATGAATATTATTTACTGAATACTTATTTGCAATATTCCAGATCAGCTCTAGCATTTTCAAATAGCTCAGAAAATTTAGATTTTTGTACTAACACTTACTTACCCTTTAACCAAAACTCGTGCTCACAACGTTGCGGAATGTAAACAACTTCTTTTAACAGTCGAAATGTATCTAAAGTATTCTTCAACGTCTATTTATTTGGCGATCCGCATTTTTTACCCCATATCAGTTCAATGTTTGGGAATACACCAAAGAGATGCTTCAAAGAAGACGTGTTATAAGTACATCTCTTTACACGTGCGAGTAATTGCACATAATTAGAAAAACTCGGTTCTGTAATTTAACATTATTTATTTCATTTATTGAGCAAATTTTTTTCGTTATCAATTCATAAAGGTGTAGGAATTATAAAAAAAAAATGTTAAATTATGGATTTTATGAAAGTCACTGAGTTAATAATTGTGTGCATTGATATTGAAGTAGTATAAAAGATTTCGCTTCTCAAGTACATTCAGCCGAACTTATTCATTATTTGAACGTCTATTTGCCTTATTCTTTTTTGGCTTAGAAGGCTGATTTTCCTCCTCGTAATCTGCTTTAGGATTCTTTTTTTTAGGTGGTTTTTGAACTATTTCTTCACTTTGTACATTTTCTTCAGGGTAATCAGCCGGACTTTCATAATCATTAGAATTTTCATAATCCTCCGGTTCCTCATATTCGGGTTCGACTGCAGTTTCATCATAATCAGGTTTTGTGGAAGCCGTGGGCTTTGTTTTGGATTTGACTGTACTTTCGTCATAATCGTCAGGTTCTGTGGGTTTCTTTTTGGATTTGACTGTACTTTCGTCATAATCGTCAGGTTCTGTGGGTTTCCTTTTGGATTTGACTGTACTTTCGTCATAATCGTCAGGTTCTGTGGGTTTCTTTTTGGATTTGACTGTACTTTCGTCATAATCGTCAGGTTCTGTGGGTTTCTTTTTGGATTTGACTGTACTTTCGTCATAATCGTCAGGTTCTGTGGGTTTCCTTTTGGATTTGACTGTACTTTCGTCGTAATAATCAGAATATGCCTCATCATTCTTTTTTGGCTTGCCGTCGTAATCATTGTAATCGTCATAGTTATTTGTTTTACCGCCGCCATTCTGTTTACCCTGTTGTCCATTATTTCCGCCCTGTCCATTATTACCGCCCTGTCCATTATTTCCTGTCGGTTTAAATTGGCCAGTGACTGCATTGATAATGGAATCTAAGTGGCTGTTGGATCCCGAATTTCCCATTTGACCATAGTCGCCATAATCTGGTCTACGTGTCGATAAAAGTCCGTTTAATATTGAACCAACTGCAGAACCTCCATTTCCACTTCCAGGATTTTGCGGTTTTTGTGGGTAAGAGTTTCCACTTTCATAATCGCCATATTCATTTCCATTTCCATGTGGCCCGTTATTTTGTTGATTAGGTGGATTTTCATAATCGGAATTTGGATTTCCATTTTCTGTAATTGAAGGGAAATCTGGATATTTGGATTCTGTTGAAAAGTCTCTTTGGGGCAGTGTAGTCTTCGATGTTGACCTTCTCGTAGGACGTGTACCAGTAGAGGATGATCTTGTAGGTAATGTACCTCTAGAAGATGATGTCCTTGTAGGCAAGGTACCCCTAGAAGATGACCTCCTCGTCGGCAACGTGCCTCTTGAGGATGTCCTCCTCGTCGGTAAGGTGCCTCTTGAGGATGTCCTCCTCGTCGGCAGCGTGCCTATTGAGGATGACCTTCTCGTTGGCAATGTGCCTCTTGAGGATGATCTTGTCGGAAACGGAGCTCTTGAGGATGATCTTCTCGTCGGCAACGGAGCTCTTGAGGTTCTTATAGAAATAAGAGTAGATCGTCTTGGTGTGCTTAATCTTCTAGATCCTGAAGGTTTTGTACCAATTCTACGTGCATTTGTAGCAATTCCTTTTCCTGGATATGTTTTCCGATTATTCAGAGTACTTGTAGCGCCATAGCTACTTTCTAAATACACCGCGAGGAATAACACAAGCAAGGAAATGAAAGAGAGTTTCATTTTGATGATACAATCACCTAACTGCTAACTACTGACTGACAATACAACATGATGTTTCTTTTATACTTTTGAGACATATGCCTTCTGAATTATTCATTTACTTTATTTCACCTGATCAAACTTCACTAGATCCATTTGGGCCTTTCTTGCGTATCGGGTTAGAAACAGGTGCATTGCATCCAATTTACACAAGTGTGATCTGTGCTTCAACCAATTTTCGAGTGACGTTCATTACCGTATTATACTACATACACTCCCAGTATCGACTAGTTCCCCCTTCCTTAGACATAATTACTAGGATGCATTTTGATACAATTAATTCAGGGGTATGTATATTAATGTTATGTATAACAAAAATAGTTGCAAAGTATTGATGTATCTTTTTATAATATTTTAAATTTTCATGAGACATCACTACATTTAAGAAACTTCAGTGTACAAATCAATAGAGTCATTTTTCGTTTTTTGTTCTTGTGTGTATTTTCGCAAATATTGATCTTAAGAGAAAACTCCAAAAAAGCTCTATATCAGGGAATTTTAATGATAATGATGAGTTGCATGTTTAAAAAAATATAAAAAATAATTAAATTGTATCATTAAAAAGACAAAAAATTTCTTTGAGGGCTTCTTTACGTTGTTGTTAAGTAGGATTTTCTAAACGTAGCTGGAAATCATCGTCACTTGTAGACAAATTTTGAGTCAAACTTATTGCTGCCTGTTCATTGCATTTAAGTCCACAGTCTTCACTTACAAATAGTGTAAAATTTCGAAAATCGGCAAATATTTGTTCGAGTGATTACAAGAATTTTTTCTGTCCACAAGTATTTTTAGTTCTTACCCGGTTATTACAAGAATTGAGTTAGTCGTCGGAAAATCACATAACATCATTTACTTAAAATTATTATTCTACCTACGGCTAAAAGCACAGACATCACAGATGGTTAATTCTTTGTGTAAAATATTTTACGCTAGGAAATTTGCCTTTTGGAAATATTTATGTTTATTTTCACGTATGTATAGAACATTACCATCAAGAATCAGTTTACTCCTGTATTTTATAAAACATACAGAGGTCTTAAATTGAAACTGTTAATAAGGATTTGCACAGGGTGTTTGCTTAGTCGATCGGAATACTGGACAAGGGGGAGTTTATGTAGAATCAATTTAAAATTTTCAACAGTATACCGATTTTCAGATATCAACAATTTTCAACTTTTGTTTAGTGAAATCCCTGCGTATCAGTTTTCATAATTCCCAATCTATAGACTATTTTAACGCTATGGCTATGATACTTGTCCAATCGAGAAGTAGTAGTTGAATTTATGTGTGTAATAGCTTTGAAAAGTAACGTAAGTTTCTTTTGCGGTATGATCGTATAAATTTCCGGCTATGCTTTCCAAGAAGTTTCCAAGCTAAAATTTTATGCATTAACAATATTAATAATAATAACAATATATTAAAGGCATTTACATTCACTCATGAATCGTAAAATTTCTTGCTAAGCTCAATAAATCGTTATCAAAAATATGCATAACTATTTTCATCCAACGCGTTTATGTATTTCACTACTTTTACAAAGTTTTCTAAAACATTATTAATTTTAAGGATGATTAATCTTCAATTATCCTGACATTATGTGTGCATACCTAGATATAGATTTATTTTTTAAACGAAGATTATAACTACGTAAACGCATCCAATTTTATGTTTGTGTATTAGGAGAACTTAAAAGAAATTTATATTGAACAATATATTTAAGAAAATTCAATTTTGAAATATTTATATCAACCAAGGAGATATTCCAGGTTGGGAATCTTATTTTGGATCCATCTTTTATGTAATAGTACTTTACTTTACTTTTGAAAATAGCAAAGCCCATTATCCGGTAATAAAAACATTAGGTTATAACTCAAATAATTACGAATTTTGACTTATTAAATAAATAATAAAGTCTGCATCATGAATTACTTTTAACAACGCTTGCAAAAAGTGCCGGCAGCAGCCAGTAATACTCATCTATACGAGTATATGGACCATTTATTTTGAAAGTGGTGTTAGTCCATTTTTAAAGGAAATTTCATAGTATTCTCGCCTTTTTTGATATGTAGAAGCTTTAGAAGAAATGCTCTGGAGTTACAACGTTATTTTGTAAACTGATTACGTGAGACTTATAAACAAAAGTTGTTTTTAATACTTGATAATAAATAATTGACTTCTCACTTAGATGACTAAAAAGATTGTGTTTTATTAACGGTAGACACTCTAATTTATAACTTTTCTGTGATCTCAATGTTATCAAAATACGTGAATTGTGTCTCATTTACAACTGACCTCGGTCACTATTGCAACTGACCCCGGTATGGACTCTTTTTCCAACTGCTTCTGTAAACTAATTAACAGTGTAAATACTGATACTAATTTTTTCACTTCAAATATTTAGTTCATGGCACGCTTTTATAAATGACAATGCTATGAGCGATCGAATTAAAATTGTTACAACCGTACGCAGTCTACCCTACCAATTGAAGGTGGTTTTTGCAATTCCATGTTCTGTAGTTAATTTTAAGGAATTTAATCAAAAGCCTTTTAACTAATTGAATCGACATAATGAGCTGAACAAAATTGAATCGAAATAGCGCAAAAATAAGGTAATGAAAAGTTTTCATCCTATTTTGGCGATTAAATGAGGTATTGCGTGACAATTTATGGTGTTTTTCCTGGAGTGGTGATTGCGTTTAATGCGTTTTTGAATGAAAAATACATCCGAAAGTTTACTCATTTAATTAACTTTGTCGCTAGGTGTTGGACTCCGACATTTTGCCTCCGATTTAACTTATACCCCTTATGTATATAGACGTTGTTAGCTGTTATGTGCTTTACAATAGTATCATACATTTGTCACAATTGGATTTCAGATGGAAATCATTATGATTGACACCAACGGAAATCAATTATATGTAATGAAAAGTTCCGAACTTATGCGTTATAAATGCGAACAGGTCTATAAATGATAAATCCCTTCGTATGGTCCTATTTATACACGGTTCAATTCAAAGAAAGTTTGGATTAAGCTCTACACGATAAAACACTGACCACTTTCCATAGACAAATGGATCTATATAACAATATAGTATATGATATATGGTATTATAAAATATGTTCACAATTTTTGGCAAATTAACGTACCGTAGAAAATAGGGAAATAATTATTAGCACTAGATTTACGGATATTTCTTGTATAACTATTTCTACTTAAAATTACAGGTAAACAAATGTTTTTCTTTTTCAAAAAAAAAATCGTATTATTTAGCACATTAATCAGCAATCATAATGTTTAACACATTTTTACTACACATTTTAAATTGCTCGTTGCAGACTTACTTCCAGTTCTTAATCGATTGATTAGTCAATTGATATTTTTATTCAAGCAATTTATTCATGATTAATCGTGATTAGCAAATTTAGTCTTAGCCATAATTAAATCGTTCAATAATTAGTCTTTACTCACTAGTGTTAAGTTATAAACAACTCATGATCGGGCTGGAAGAGAAGATGGGATGGGATATCAAAATTTTGTTGGAAATAGTATTGACATAAATCGCCTACAACGGAATCCTCTTATGAAAAGTGTTTCGTAAAGTATAATACTCTTAGGTAAATAATATTCCATTATTTTTTATTTCTTATGGCTGCTCAATAGACCTCCTATTATGGCTTCAAGGAAAAATAAGAACTGTCCCAGAAAAAACTGAAATTAATCCTTTATAAAATTGAAAAGTGATTTATTTTCTATAAAAGTTGACCTAAAAAATTTTTTAGCCATTCAGAGTTCAATTGGTAAAATTGAATTGAGTTGTAAATTGGTAAAAAGTAAAAATGTCATTAAGAGAACAAAAAGACAGTGATGAAATAATTTCCAATTATTTGGAAACGCGATAATGAAGTATTCCGTGTTGACAAAAAGGTGAGAACGTTTGTAATTACCATAAAGCGGACAATTGCTAAATATAAGAAAGAGTTACAGACGAAAAGAAAACCTGGTCCTTTAAATCCTGATTTTGTGAAAAAGGTTCAAAGTGGCTATAAACAGGCGTGTATTACTTCTCTAAGGGACATTAAGGTCTAAAGTTGAAAGGATTACGAAGAAAAGTAAATTGAAGTCATACAGAGCCAAGTAAGTACCCGATAATTCTAAGGAAAAGGAAAAGGAGGCATGCAAAAGAGTTCGAAAGTTGTATGAGATGTATTTGACCAAATTTGATTGGTGCGTAAAAATTTGAAACGAAATTTATGTCAAAGCGAATTATAACCTCCTACCTGCACATGACTTTTATACTGCTAGGAGGAAAGCAATGGTGTGTAGGCCATATGCACCTGTGAACAGAAAAGTCAGGAATTTATAACACAAAGGACTATAAACTCGAGAATCTACTTAGCAAAATGTCTACAAAAGCGGCTACTACCATTTATTTCGAGTCATTTGGGCTTTTTGGCCTGATTTGTCAATGGCGAGGATCGTAACGGCTAGGATCGCAATGGACTGGTATGAAAACAATAACATCACCATTATACCGAACTCAGCGAATCCGTAAGCGAATCTGTCCAGAACTTCGTCCTATTGAAAGGTATTGGGCTTTTATGAAAACGACGGTTCGAAAATTTTGAGGAAACTTGCAAAAAATTTTATGGTCTTCAGAAATAGATTGCGCAAAGTCTATCCGGTTATTAGTGAAACCATCGAAAGAAACTTAATGCAAGGTCTAAGGAAAAAAAAAAATATAATAACTGCAAATAATTGGCTAAATTCTAAGTCAAAACAATGATGATATAAACAAAAATATAAAATATTTCATAAAAGCGACTTCACATAAAAATTGCAACAAATGATTACGACTACGTAAAACTAAATTAGTCATTAATCATGGCCAATGATTGAACTTTTCAATTAGTAATGATTATTCATTGTATTATGATCTTTATTTAGTATATATTTTTGAATTTATTTTTTATTTGCAACTAGAAGAGATTAAAGTTTAAAGATTTAAGAAGAATACGAATTTGAACACATACTCGTATAGTGTGTTCACAAAAGTAATAATACTAGATTCTGTGATTTGGTTCGCCAAATTGGTTGATTGATGGTTCGAAGATAAAAATAATTAAAAATTCATTTCTTGTAAAAAAGGCGAAATCTCTTCTATGTCATTGAAATTAGCTGTCACGTCACAAGATATGAGCCCATTGATAATTAATAAAATCCAAGACTATATGCAAAAACTAGAGGTTTATTTGTACAATTGTTTGACTTTATTATTATTTTCTTTATCGAAACCTGGTTGACGCACTTTATCTGTGACTAGAGAAACCTCTTTCCACAGAGAGTCATTTACTTAACTTACGATCATACACAACAAATTTCTACCTTGTAGATAAAAGCCAAAAAGTGATGAAGAAGTACAGAAACTGTTTAAATATTTATCTGAAACGTAAACAATCGACAGTAGAGTACCAAAAGGTTCGAATATGACATGGTTGTCATGCAATTTGAATACGTAGAAAATGTCTTTTCGATTTTACTACATGTGAATTTTTAAAGACTAAATAAACGGGAAGACTATCGGTTTGTTCTTAGAATATGCTCGCCTATTTTGCTTCATATTACTAGAGTCCACATTATCCAAAGAAATCTTTTTTTTTCATGTTTGCACTTTGAAATACCATACTTTTTTTTTTCTGAACCATCAGCTTAGTTCAAACAACGTTTTAGCTTCAGTTAAAAACCGAGTCAGCAGCATGCCAGTACTTCGGTATCATTGGTTCAATATCAGCAATCACAGCACAGCTAAATACAATGGCCAAATGGTGTCTTATTTAAAGTATTCTTATTAGCATTAAAATTCTTATTAGCATCTGAGTTAGTCGGTTTGAAGAGGTTGCATTTAGTCTTACTGTAAAGGTATTTTCCTTAAATTATGTTGGCTTGCTCTCATGGTCAAAGTGGCGTTAAAACTGCCATTAACAACTGATGCACAAATATTTGAGTGGACAAATAGAAATTAGTATTATTGAACTAAAAGACGAATATCCATGTTATTTATATTCTGAGAGAATGTGATGTCATCGATTACGAAAATAACAAGAAGGAAGTCAAGATGAATACCCTGTGGGACACCGGATAGGGTAAAGATATTCTTACAAGTAGTTTCTCGGAAGAGTACCTGATACAAAAAGGAAAGTCTAGAGGTTTTAATTTAAGTGTGATGATAGAGTGACAAAACTTACCAAAGTCTGTACCTATGAAATCTGCTTAAAAATTCTTCGCAAAGGTCTCAATAATGGAAGAAATCATCTCAAAGAGATTCGTAGAAGCCGAACATTTTTTAAAAAAAAAGCCATGTCATTTCTGGTACCTTCTTCGTAAACGGGATTTATAAAATGAAGTTTTCCATAGTAGTAGAAGGCGTTAATGAAATAACCTTTATAAAAACGGGACGTGATTTAATAATGGCACGAAAAATGTCGTCAGACAATTTCAAAAGTGTAATCATCGGGTCATTTTTTTTTCTAGGATAATGTTGGAAGTTATATATGAGCAATCGTCTTCACAATTGAATACCTACTTTTATTTATGTCACCAAGCAACAGGAGATCGTTAGAAGGATTTATAGAATTATTAAAAATTTCATGATATTTGAGGATTAAAAGATCATAGAGGGTGAAACCTTCACTGTCAACAACGTTGGCCATATCAGTAGCGATATAAAAATATGAAATCAATGAAGACTTCTTAGCTGATGTTACTTTAGCAATAATTAGTTCAAATATCATGATAACATTTTATTGGATGTCAAAGGCGCTTACACACTCCGCGGGTGTGTGCTTTATTATCGAATAGCGCGTCTGCCTCGAGAATAGAAGTTATTTATTACTCGGGTAATTTTACCATTAATCAACTTTTGATATAGTTTTTGAGGAATATCTCCTCTTTCTTCCTCTAAAAAAAGATATAATTTTTAAATTTTTTAAAATATTTATTATGATCTAAATTTGTCATGCGTATCCATCCGTTGGTCTGTATGTACGTATGAGGACACGCTATAGGTCGCAATTCTTGACCTATTTTGATGATTCTTCTTTCTATCGATTGGTCAGAATAGAAAGAATAGAAAGCCTATTGATTTTCATAATAATTTGTCAAATAGTTTAATTTTTATAAACAACTTTCTACAAAAAAATCCCTTCCTTGGCGACTGTTCCCAGCCTTCGTTTTGTGCGGATCTCCTTGCCTCCTCCCCTTGTCTTCTTGTGATATATAAAATAATTATTTAAATTTATTAAACTCCTAACTTAACAGCTTGAATGTAAGATTATTCCTTACAAAAGCTATTTCTTGCATTTTCAACGGATAGTTCCAATTGTAATGGAAATTTTGATATTTTTAGCGATACTATTGAGGTGTTTTTTTGTTTTTTATAAATTTTGAGTGCAAACTATATTATTTTATTTAGCAGTATGAATTTACATGTACAGAAGGGTGAAAAATGTGCAAGTTGAAATTTAAAAGTGTCGGAATATAGAAATAGGCAATTTTTCATTTCTTTTTTTACTAAAATGCACAAGAAAAAGCATGTGATTTAACAGAATAGGTTAATATTGATATTATGCAGGTGGTACGCAGTTGTTAGACCTAGGTACGTGTTGCTTAAGGTCGGTCGGTCGGTTGTTCGCAAATTTGCCAGCCGAAAGTGGCAGTGCATTTAGCTTTCCATATCTTCTGATCAGTCAGAATCAAAATTTCTGGATTTGCCATTCCTTCGTGCATCCTTTGAGACTTAAACTATTCATTTAATGAGGAATTAATGCTCTTATATAATATAAATTAATGACCTGATATAATCTTAAACAATAAGCGGAAGCATTGTTTTTTGAATTTTAAAGTAATTTTTCAATAAGTAGCTCAAACGGAACCAAGTTTGTAACAACAAATTATTGTTAAGGCGTGTAGTCTAAGGATAAAGTATGAAGAGAAACTTGCTTCAAACAGGCTATTATTAAATATTATATATTTTATGTTTTCGAGTTTTCGATCAGTTTAGAAATCCATTAAGAGCTCGATCGTTTCAGAAATTTTACCATCACTAGCCAAAAATTCTCGGGTAGCATATGGTTAAAAAATGTTAGCTCCTACCAGTCAAACCTCCAATGTTAATTCTTCTTTTACTTTTCCTTAATCGCATGTCTGAATTTTAAAACGAGAATCTTCGAATCAACCCATCTCTATGCTCCTTTTTTTTATTTTTTTCCCACAGTTTTTAAAAATTTCGCCCTGCTAGAGATGTTTAGGTTTCCAATGGTCCTAAAACGTTCATTTCAACAACATCATCACTTAATTCCCATGATAAAGAGTACCTGTCATCACCGTACAGACTGGGTACAATTTTCGCAAATGATTTTTACCTGGAGTAGTGATGGCGTTAGGACACATTTAGTCCACAATTTTTGAAAATCTATCTTCAATCTCCGACCTGTGATAGCAAAAAATTAAGAAAAAGACTCCAAAATTGTACTGTAACGCAATTATGATATAATTATCGAACTTACGAAAAATGTAAGATAATTTCGTTCTTTAAAGATTACAAAAACAAAGTGTTTCCGTTTCTGGAAATGTTTTTTAAAGACCTTGTTTTGAAATATTAGAAAACTGGTGGTTATAGAAAATTATACAATTATGGTTTGCACTGGTGCTGATTTTAAAATTAGTAATTTAAAATTTAAAATCAAGTGAAGGAAGCGAGTGGTATGATGACCCAAACTGACTGAAAAATTCATTTATGTAATTTATTCTTTGGCTAAAAAAGACCTGGAAACCAAGCGAGCAGTCAAGTTACACTAAAAGAAATAAACTTGCTTAAATTAAGTACTTTCCGTAGTAAAAATACAATTAATAAAAGTTATAGTCAAATTGTAAAATCAAAAAATGTTGTAGTTATTTTAAATAATGTCAAAGTTTTTAACTCAACCAAGGTTTTTCTTTCAGCGTAAAAGCGGCGAAATAATTTATAATTATTGTTGTGGATTATGAATTATACGAGTAATATGTATAACACTAATTTTCACCTGTAATGTATACTTCACATGAGCTCCTAAAGGAACACGGAAACACACAATGTTCAACATTGCGAAGATTTTCGACTTAATCCCTAAATTAATGCCATTAATACTTCAAAAGTTTTAAGCTCCGTTTCGATAAGATTTTCAATTAAGCGTTGTTTCGTATCATTAAATATCTTCAACATCATGGAAACACTGAGGACGGCGGCAAAGTATGCTTTTATACGTAAATAGAACTGGTTGTAGTAAATTAATTAACTCAGAAAATAATTAAATTAAATTTCTCTTTAAAATAATTTAAATTTTTTTTTGTTTAGTTAATTTAAAACCTCTTTAAAGTGTAAAACTTGCATATTTCTGAAAGCATACAGGTCAAATGTTATTTTTCAAAAATTTTTGATAAAGTAGACGTAAAGTTTGATAACTAATACATTCTACCATGGATCATTGCTGAATTGGTTACGAAATTACATTAGAAACCTCACCGGCCGCCTACGGGCAAACTCATAATGAAATGAAAAATGATAAATGAAAACGACAAAACTTAATCTTACTTGAATCGGAATTATAAACAAAATCAAAGAAATTATCTTCGGAAATTAAGGAAATAGAGTGAGTGTTGAGGTTCTTCGCAATTTGATTCAAGTTATGTGCCAATCTTGTACAAAGGATTGTACAAGCGTCTTTAAGCATGGATAAAATTTCGTGGACGTCTAGAAGTTTATATTAAATTTCATGAAATATTGTTTATATATTATTTAAAATAACACGTGAACTTCGAGTTGCACTCCCATGGATTTATACTATGTGTTCTTGACAAAGTAATATGCATTTATTTTACGTAAATTGTTACAAACTGCCCTTCATCACCAACGTTCTTAGTTTTTTCTTCCAAGACCGTGAAAGAAAGCAGCGAATTTAAAAAGAGTTTACATTAAAAAACAAGTTACATATTTGTGAGAACCTTTTACGTTTCCTTTGTTTTTACCTTCCTCTTCAATGAAGAAGCAGGCCCCAAAACAACAAAATGAAATTTTAACATTTCGAATTTTACATAATTAAGCCATTTTTATCTACAAAAATGCAAAACTTGACCTTTCTACGTTAAATAGTCTCAAGATCAAACACCTATGACATTTTTCCAATTTCTGTACGGAATGCAAAAAGAGAACTTTAATTTTGGCAATAATTCATACAAAATTATCTACTTCTGATATTTTACAGAGAAGATCTCAGTCCATTTCAATAATTTTGTATAGGCATCAATAGAGAATCGCTGTAAATTAAGACAAACATAATTTCAAATTCTTATTTAATTTAATAGAAAATATAACTTGAAATTCACTATTTACTTCTATTTGCGGAAATAAAACTGAATTATATTAATTTTTAACTTATCATATTTTTACATTTTTTTTTTTATTTTACTTACCTTTTTGTATGTTCATAAATTTTATTAGAGTTCAAATCCAAAGGAAGGTACAATTAATAACATTACAGTGGATCAAAAGAATTTTATTTTCATAATTGTATAATACAAACAAAGGAGAACAAAATTGCGTAGATTGCATGTGATTGAAGAGATGTTGTGTCCTTAAAGTTCGCCCCTTTAATGTTATTGTTTTGTACGATAGATAAATCTCAACTCCCAACTGGATTAACTTGCTCTCTAGCTCTCTAGTACTACAGCGTCAGATTTTTAATTTTTACTTTCGTTTATGAAAATAGTGTGATTTGTTTAAAATGTACTCAGTACAAATATAATTACATTTATTGATACACCTCAAATAATTAATTTTTTTGTTATCTCTCTACAAACCTTTATATTAGTGGCATCTTACCTCTATACATCGTAATGTTCATACCTTTGTTGCCTTGGCTTCAATGTTAATATTAAACTTTTTTTTTTTGTCTTTTTGGTTTATTTAATAAAAACTACTTTAATATTTACGGCTCTTACTTACAAGGAAATACACACATCCGATATATTGTCAAATGTCCTTCTTTCTGTCTGAACATTAATTCTTCGTGATATCTTACACAACATTGCATTTTGTTCTAAACATTTTTTCACCTTTAAACCAACTTTAGTTTAGTATTGTTTTCTTTATGGCAAATTGCTGTATCACTGAACTGAACGCTGCGCCAAGTTAGTCTTTAATAATAATCGATTTAATGAGATTTTTCGATTCATAAAATCTTCTTAACGTTTATGTTTTCGTTTCCTTTGTTACATTATTCAGTTAGATATATAATGTTCACTTTACTGCTATTTTACCAAGATATCCTTATTATGGCTGATTGTTTATACCTTACGAACTACGGTTACTCCTTTGCTCATGTATTTGACCTGCAAAGAAATAAGGGAATTGTTATAATTCTCCAAAAAACATGAAATATTATTTTTAAATGACTTCAAAGGAGCAGACTATCAATTTGTCACTTATTTATGTATAAATCGACGACTATTTTCAATCTCCCAAATTTACCTTAATTTTATTCAAATACTCATTAAATTGTGTAAACATCTTCATTACTTAAAATCCGATTTTATGTGTAATACTTTTAAGCAAGCACCAATAAAAATTGACGCCGACACCGAAAATATTAAGATAATGAAAATAAAAGCTGAATGTGCTAAACCTTTTCCAGAAATATGAAGATTATTTTAGCGAAAGAATCATGAAAATCGGTTCAGTAGTTTTTGAGAAAATCCCTAACATACCTACCACAAGCGATGCAGAGTCTTGAAGTCTTTTAAAAATTTTGATTATTAATTATGAATTATTATTATTTATTATATTAGTATTATTATATTAATATTACTCTAATTTCTGAGTAGTTCTGTTCTGTTGTTTAAGTTTTCGTGAACTTTTGTAATTTTTCAGGATCTGATGAAACATTCTTCTTAAATTATTACATAATATTGAAATTTTGTCCGTCTGTATGTTGTGTTTGTTTTCCAATTTCGCAACAACTAGGTACTGAAGGAATTTTCAAGATGATAATGTTTTTTGGTTGTCTGTCTGTTTTTATATACGTCTTTGATTTCCATTGAAATACTGGATTGATCTACATAGCAAAATAAAAATAGAAAATTTAGAGCACAATAAAACCTTATCTGTTTCTATTTTTCCAGTAACTAGATTTTTGTAGGACTTTCACTTTTATATGGCTTTAAAGCAAATTTAGTTTGTGAGTTTTGTATATGTGTTAAATAATTTTCCAAATTATTATTAAATATTATACTAAGTAATGAATTTTGTTAGTAAACTTTTTAGTATGTATTTCGACTGTGCCTGTGTTTGATTCTCACTTGTTCTTAATCCCTAATGCTATAAAACTCTTAAAAGAGTGTCTGTGTGGCTTTTAAATTACGCACCTTACTCTAATTTGATCATGGATTACCATATGACGATCAAAATGTGAAATAAATCGAAAAAGCTCTTAAAATGTTGCATGGACATAGGCAGGTTGGTGTGAAGGAGTTCCAAGACTCCTGATTTTCATTTGAATTTTAAACTGATAAAAAGTCTTAAGTTATGACGTCAAAACTGTCTGTTTTAAATATTTGAATAGGATTTAAATATGGTACTAAAATTATTTTATATTTATTTAAGCTCAGTTTTACTCTTTTTAAATAACACTTGAAGTGCGAGTTGAACTCCCGTGGGAAGTGTTCCGTATGATAATCTGTGAATCCATGTTTTTCATTCAATCAGTATTTTACCAATGCATCCAATTAAATTTAATTACACGTAAGTTTATTCTAGTTTCTAGAATATAGAAAAATTAAAAATTCGCGAAACGAATATCACTTTTCTGTTTCGAAAATTAATGGGCTGATGAAACTCTTGCGGTTACTCTGCTTACAGTAACAAATTAAATAAAATCTTAGAGTTTAAAAAACGAAAAATCTATTTTTAGTAGAGAAAAACTCTCGAACAGTTCATTCTCGCAAATCGCAGAAGCTTTGGTCCCTTTTCCACAAAAGGGTTAGGGAACATTTATTATTTCAAAATCCTTGACTTACATTGCTATAGCACGAAAATTGTAATTAAAAAAGTAAATGTACGATATCCTTCTTCAAAGCGAACAAATCTTCTAGCAGAAGTATCATGGAAATGTTCTTCCTTACGATGCCTGTGACTAATCAACCGAGAATATTACGAGAAATAAAATCTACTTTCCCGTAAAATTTCAATCGTATAATACTATGGTATACTGCTCCTTTCTGTGAGTACCACTCTTAGAAAGAAAACAAAGCTGCCTTGGAAATGTATAGTTCTTTATTCACTTTATTATGTTACGCGTCAAGTATTTGTGATAATCTACATTTATTTCACGCAAATAACTACAAATTGTGGAACAAACTACATCAACGAGCTTTCTTCTACGTATCGTAAAAAAGAATTTTGTCTTTTAATTTATATCTTATCACAAAAATTCTCGATTTTATAAAAAATATGTAAAAATAAAATTCACGATAAAAAACTCTCATAATTACTTTAACAATTAAATTATTTTAATTATTGTTAGATATTGACTTTATAGGGCAATTCAAAATTTAAACGAAATGTTTTCAATATTATTTCATATCTTTGCCTCGATTTTATTCGAAAGCAAGAAAAAATCTGTGCTACAACGTAATTTACTTCAGACTCAAGGTATTTTCTTAAAAAAGTCAAAATTAAAGATATGTGTATGAATATTACAATGAACTTCAAGTTTACGGGTACTAAAAGAACTATCTAATTGCATCTATTCAATTTATATGATTAAAACTATAACCTTCAATAATTTGCTAATAAGTTGCAGACTAGCCTCTTAATAAAAGACTAATTTAGCCATCTAGACTAGAGATTAGTCGAAACTTTCTAGAGTACTCCGACTTCTCCATTATCTATTTCAGTTTTATGAAGAAATCAATAACACTTCCTCAAGTTGTATTGTATCTGGCCATATTATTTGACGAACTTGTCATACTATAATTAGTGCTTTATTTGGTCTCATTCGTTTGGCTCATATGATGCATCTGCAGTTACATTAATAAATCTGGGGCTCACGACGTGTCAACATTTTGCTGTCGATGATACACGGTCTACTTGAGGAATTTTTCTTGATATGGTGATTGCAGTACGAAATCATAAACAAAGCGCTAAGGCAGATGTTATTTTTTTCTATTTATTCTATAGTATATGCTTAAAAAACTTGTACACATTGTACACAAAATATTCTATTTGTGGTATAATTAAAATCTTCAAAACAAACTTTTTCAAATCGGTCAATAGCCAAGGTAATTCATTAAAATACTACCTCAAATGGAAATGCGCTGCCGCTAAAAATAATTCGGAACAAGTGGGTCAGGCTAACCTGTGACAATTTATGTTTTGTTTAAAAACTTTATCAGAGTTTTGTTGGGTTGTTTTTCAATTTGTGAAAGTTTCGTAATCAATTAGAGGTCCAACAACGTATGACTCGAAAAACAAGATTCGTGTACTGACTCCGGGCCCTTACAGAGCAGGTGAAACAGATGCTGTAATGAACTTACCAATTGAAATAATTGGAAGGCGAATGGCAACCCTTGGCGGACCCACACCACTTGGACTCCTGAAGGGGCGGACACGGTCTACCGCCGTACTTTGCATGTTTTATCACTTTTCTGTGTCGCTGCATCTCCCCGATTCCGCACGTCTTGCTGCAAGGACTCCATTCGGACCAATGTCCAACACGGCAGTCCTTAGGTGGTCGCGTAATACGTTTCCTATGTTTCCTTGTTCTGTAATTACTACCAATGTTATTCAGGATGGCGTCCTTGTTGTTCCTTGGCATCGCGATGGGAATAGTGGCGTTTTTCCTATAGTGATAGAAACTCATTTAGTCTAGCTTGACAAAGCTGAAAAAGGAAAAATTAGAACGGTGTCGGGGCGTCGAGATTCAGATTAATTCTTTTTGTCTTACTTAATTTTTGCTCATGTACTCAACACCTAGTTATAATCTGTCGCTCTCATTAAGAAAAAGGCACATTTGAAAATGCACAGAGGGAATATAACCCGCTGGTGTTTCGTTATCTTTCCAGCGGTCACTAGATGAACCCAACTCTACTCGCATTTGGCATAATCCAAAGGATGTCGTTGCTCGGAGTTGTGCATAAAAGTGCTCCTCAAGTAAAACCTCTTTTAGCGCAAATTTTCATCAGACTAAACATAAAGAGGATAAGTGGTTACTGAAAATGAAATAGCGGAGGAGTGGTTGCTTTGTGGATTGCGGTCTTCAAAGGCGGAAAACGGGTCAACTCTCCTAGTACCTTTGGCTTCCTCTAGCTACTCTGTACTCACCTTTTATGTAACTAAATTTGTCGTTCATCCTGGACACAATGAAAACGAGGTCAACGACGTCTTTCAAGCTTCACGAATGCATTTTACTGGAAGTTGTAAGGAGGCTATCAAATAAGACACACCGGTTCGCATGAAAAGCACATAGAAAGCGATTTTATCAGTGTCAATAATCTGAAGATATCTCCACCCTACTCGAGCTAGGTGAATATAATAAGAGTGAGGAAATGTTATCAACTTTACATTCAAACTGTTTAAATATGAACCTTTGAATACGTATATAGCTTAAAGAATTGATTTTATTACGTGAGTTCATTTGACTTTAAAGACATTAAAGAGCAGACGGGTAAGCTCATACAAGACCATATTTATACGTTGCTGTTGTGAAGAAGGTAATTATAAAGTTTTGAAATGGAAAGAGTAAAAATGTAATCCTTAGATTAATAGGCAAAGTAATTAGATCATAAAAATAATTTAATTCTTTTGGGTGTCTTAGGTTTTTATCTCGATAAGTTTCTACTCTTATTTTTATTATTTCATTTATTGAAGGGAGGTGATTTAGTTATGAAGATAACCCCTCATTAGTTCATTTTCTTTTTATTAGCCAATCAATATAATACCAGTCGCTAGTAGATGAATAAGTGTGTTCTAATGCTGCTTTTTATAACTTTCCAATTGGTTTTGATAGATAGGCTCCGGATATGGTTCTCTACTAGAGACAATAAGACTTTTAATTATATGGTCTAGAACTGAAGTTAATTCAACGAGAAACTTTATCCAGAAGAAAATTCAAGATCTAAAAAATAATTTAATGTAGTTGTAAGACATAAAGAAAGAAATATTTGATTTTGGAAACTCGAATCTAAATCAACTCGCTACTTTGGGTATGATCCCCAAATATACCTATTTGAAACTCAATACAAAATTTCGTTACTTTGCCTATTTGTATAACACCAATAACTTGTTTGTATTTGAATACTCTAAACCAATTTGGAACTCTATCAACTATTAGCCCAGAAATATGCGCACTTCGGTTAATATCCCTAAGCACCAAGCGGCCATTTCGTGATGATGTTTTCCAAGAAAGTTTGTAGAGTCTATTAAACAAGAAATCCGGATCCAATCATCCACCGCTTGAGGCAGTGCATGAATAAGTAAGGAACAGTGTTCCTTAGCCACAAATCCCTTCGGAAATGACCATACATTAAAGCTCCATCAGACTACAAGTTAAGGGCCAATTTTAAAATCATCAGAAACTAATCCCTCGTCTTACTTTTGCCTGCCAAACCCTGTTTGAATTTGGGTCATTCGATATCTTTTGAATGGTAAATCCCCATAAGCCTTTAATTGGGGCTTTGTCCGAAATTTTTTTAGGTTACCTAGGGATCTTCCCGTCATGCGAGGCCACCCACTCGGATCGGGGGACAGTCCCACTAGTGACGGGGGAGAACACAATTCACAAAGGTAAAATAAAATAAAATGAAATCAGGAGGGAAAAGGAAGAAACTTTACTTACGAGGGGTTCATTTTTGCCAACAGTCTGGCACGTACGCGGTCCCTCTCGGAAAGCGACACGGGGACGACGGTAACTTCGTTTTGGCGCTCCCGCTCGATGCTCGCCGACAGCTCGTTATTCATTTCCACGTGATTGTGCTCCGACTCCAAGTGCGTTCGTGTTCTGACTGTCTCGTACTTTCGATCGTCTTCTTGAAAATTAAAAACTTCGCTCAATTCGTACTCTTTCAACTGGAAAAGGAAGAAATAAAAAATGAAAGTTTTGCAGAAGCCATTTGTTAAGAAAATTGATCAAAATTGATTGCAAACAACTGGCAACGAGGGACTGACGACAGAAAGTCTTGTTCCAACAATTCATCTTATGGGGATAAAAATGTATATGTGCATACTTTTGTAGCACGATTTTATCGAAGGTCTATCGGCTTGAGAAATTATTACAAGTATGAAGAAATTGCAAGGAAGTAAACCCCCTTCTTTGCCCTAAATTTTGTAAGAACGCTAAGTCTATAATTGTGCAAGCATCATTTTTATAATTATCCATTTTTTTTTGTATGCACTAAACTAAACTGGTCCCTACACAAAAACTCAAAATAATTTATTTTTCTTAATAATAATCTACAAATTGAATATATAAAAGCAAGAAGACAAATTACAAATCAAAAATCTTCGTTAAAAGCTTTGGCTTTATTTGAATCAGAAATTGTAATTCAATAATAATAATACATGCGTTATCGAAATGATTAAACACCTAAATATGACCAGCTTTCGTATACGGCCAAACCGACCAAGTGTGAATTTAATTCGCACACATAGGGCTTCCCATCAAGAAACGTTTACTGTTCCTATTGTTAGGTGTTTTCCATACACTTGAAGATGAAATTAATTAATATCTTAACTTACACACTTCTGCGTACATTCAAGTGTATTTTAATATAAAATGTTACGTAGGCACAGTTCTCAAAGATGTTTTTCTTAACAAATCATTAAACACCGCGAATTTAATAGGTGTATAAAGTAAAATAACTAGAATAAAATCCTATTTCAATTATGTAATAACAAAATGTATTGAAGCGAGTAGTAATAATTAAAAAATTAATTATAATTAACCGATCGTATAAGTGAAATTTGTTGGTAATAAGAAGAACTAGTTCTCCTATAACCTTGTAGTTACTTTCTAAAAACCCTTTTATTTTAATAATTTTAGTAAGTGGGTTGGGATGCAGGTTTTTGCATGTTTTGCAACTTATCTTTGTAAATATTCTAATTAAATTTTTAAAAAACAATATTTTTGAGTTCTTTATAATTTCTCCCTCTTTCAAACGATACCTCACACAACAGATTAAATAAAAAATAAATAAAAGTTCTATGTGAATATTTTGTGGTGTTAATTATTGAGATATATGCCAGCTTATATTTTTTATTACTATCCCAATTTTCAAATTTCTACGTTCAATAGTTACTGAGAAAAATGTCGGTGGCAGACGGACAGCCGAATGGACGGATACGTGAGTGATCTTATAAGAGTTCTGTTTTTACCTTTTGAAGTGCGCAAACCCTAATAAATAGCTGACTATATTTTAATAATGAAATTCCTATTCCTTATGTTGATTACATGACAAAGAAGTGGCACACGCCACTGCACTTGTATCACTCCGGGTGTCTCCCACGCTAGCGACATCACAGCATGAAATTTAACGAAGAAATCTATCGTTTTTTATTTTGTGGCCCTACATCTTTTTATAAAATTAATACATTTTACTTGTAATTTTAAACAATATTACTTTCTTAGATACTTAACATGTGGAAAATATCAACTGTTACGTGTCCACTTCACGTGAACACCGGCGTGAATCGCTTGTCAGGAGTGGCTATGTAATGTGCCATCTTATAATATGTATCACGAAATATGTGCCACATCATGCGCCATACGATGTCATGTTATGTGATGTATGCACTATAAAAATACCAATGCTGAAAGATCAGTGATTATATTAGTATAATAAAATAAAAACTGCTTCAAAGTATTTAGTAGACTACATCTACCTAGATTTCACTTTTTAGCATTCGAATTTAGCAGAAAAAGACATTAATTTTTACTTATATTACAATTTTGTATCTTTCCAAAACATATTATTTTATCTAAAGCACGTGAAATGCAAAGTGAAATTAAAACATATATCCAATGATATTTTAATCAATGGCATGAAGTAATATTTATTTATGAAAAGTTGATATTAAAAATGTAATTTAACATTCATATTCGTAAAACTTCATAATATTTGGACAACATGACAGACGTATAGACATGATAAAATTATAAACCGAAGTCTTCATATGGAACTTTAATAAATATAATAAAAATATTTTATCTCACCTTTTACACGAATATTCCTATACTATACTGCATTTTAGTTCTTGGCTTCACATACATTAAATCCGGGATAAAGGATAATTTCGCTATACGTAAAGCAAGTAACTGCAGGATTAAGACAGTACAATTTTCTGCGTATTACTTTTCTCTATTTTAGTATATTAGTTATTTATTCTAATGTTCTTTTATTATTAGTTATTTATTCTAATGTTCCACAACAAAAATGTTCGAATTTCTTGGGAAAAATATTTTTTGGTACTCCCTGAATATTTAGCCCTTCTACGTATGTACGAATATATTGGATTTTATAAAGCATCTGTAGAATGTTAAATTTTCTGAACTATAAACTTGCAAGCAAAATTCTGTGCTCAAGAGTCGGAAATGTTTACCTTGCAGTACAAACTTCCCACCACCAACAGGGCTTATGTGGAATAAATCAAACGATCCACTTTTTCCTATAAGTGACCTAGATTCTTCAAAACTGAAATATTAGCCTGTTTAAATCTATTCGACGCATAAGTGTTGCACGAAGGTTTCTACGTGTACATAATTGAAATTGCTGGAAAAATACTTACACATTACCAATGAAAGTCAAGCTTGAATAATTCAATGGGTAACTACAAAAACTTAGAAGCTCAGAAGTTGCTCTAGTTAATATTAAAAAGATTCTTACGGTCGGGAGCTAGTAGTTGTGTGCTGCTTGCGAACTATCTCAAGACGACTAGTCGAATGAAAAAGTATTCAGTAAACGGGAGCATTAAGGAAGAGTTTCGAGAAACTTTTCATACGAACCTCACGAAGTGGAATTACACTTCCTTGCTGAATTGCTTATTTAGCACACTTTTAACTCGCTTAAAAGGTGCATGTGTGCGTATATTTCTAGTGCAAATTGAAATGTTTTGATAGTGTTTGCACTAAAATGACATTAATTGAAATGTAATATTCATCATGTAAAACCATGACCTGCTCCTTTATCTGTTAATGTCAGGGACTATTTTAAGTAATTCCTGAGCTCCCGAGTTAAAATTTGCTATAACTATTTGTTGAACTGTTGATGAAAACAATTTGAAATTCCAAGAATTCACAAATAGGCTTAAGATAAAACTCGTAGTCAAATAAAAATAATTAATTTATATGTTTAACTTTCGATGCACACTTCACGTAATCAAATAAAAGCTACGTAAGGGCAGTAATTTAGGAATTTCGGGAAGTCCTTCAAACTATTTTTTAAACAGACTACACACTTTAGCGGCTTGCATAGTCTGAAATAGAAACGTCTACAAAATTTCATATTGAAAGGGTAGTATTCAATTATGTGTTATTTACCGGTTTTTGCCTGCCAACTAATTAAAATAATGTCAAATGTCAGAAAATTAACAAAAAATTCGATGGCAACCAATTTCTAAAGTGTTTCATTCACGAGAAATTGCTTTAGGTATCGATAAATACAAGTCATTAGCAAGAAATGTCTGCTTTACAAAATAAACAGATCCCTCTAATTGAATTTTTTACATGTCATGTGTCGTGTGTCATGTTTGTCAGGTTTTA
This sequence comes from Proctacanthus coquilletti, assembly GCA_001932985.1. Taxonomy (NCBI): domain Eukaryota; kingdom Metazoa; phylum Arthropoda; class Insecta; order Diptera; family Asilidae; genus Proctacanthus; species Proctacanthus coquilletti. The sequence continues at coordinate 1,540,294 of MNCL01000019.1, forward strand.
TCATGTCATGTTTCTACTTTCCCAATTGGCTAAAATAACTCGAGAGATTATAAATTTCAACTAATAATGCAATGTATTTTTATGGAACTATTAATTAATAGTTAAAGTTCTTAAAACTCAATGTGTTCTTGAATTTTGGATAGTGTAACGAAGCCTTCTAACCAAGGTTAAAAAATATTGTTATCATACAACTTAAGGGTAGTAATTATACTTATCGTTTTATTTTAGTTCATCCACATTAGTGAGCATAAAAAAGTAGTTCAAACCTATTTAAAAAAAACATTTTCCTTTGTAGAAATTATAAGATTATAGCGTTACCAAGAAAATTGAGTTCACATATATGACGTTGTTGAAACTTTAATGTCTTTAATTTTTTTTCCAAACAACTTTTTCTAACCGGGTCCATGTGATAACACGGGCACTAATAAAAAGTTGTTCGGAAAAATCTTGATAGCAAATGTACAAATTAAGAAACAAAATCGTATTTGCGTTTTTGAGTGGCCGATACTCTTAGTGATAGCAACACTTCTAAAACCAAGAAAACTATTTGAGTTCTTAATTTTAAATTAACTGAGCTTATTCTTCAGGGGACCTTCACTTAAGATTTAATAGTTTAAAATACCAGAAATAATACATTAGAACCTGCTTAAAGTGATCACGTCTAATATTCACTTTTATAATGATCCTTGGTATATTTTCATACATTTTGTCACATTTAATACAATTCGTCTTCCCGCGTAATATGACACCGCTGCTGCAACTTGCAGTAAAGGGTTTAAGGCGATATATACCTTTATTAGGTGAAGATAGACTCCAAAAATTAAATTGTAAAGTATCAAAATCATCGCTAATTCAAACTAATTTTCGCGAGACCCCTTCAGCATCGTCTTAAGCAAATTTTGCTATAAATCTAACTTAAAGTCTGCTCCTATTTTATTAAGTTACTCAAAACAGTCCTCAAAATGTTTTTTATTTTGAAAAACTATATACTATTATGTACAGTATATCGCTAATAAAAAACATATACCTTAGTGGTAATAATGGGGATTACTAGGGAAATATGCTTCGTTTTCTTAAATAATTCTTTGTAGTGAAGATAAGGTCCATTATGACAAATATGACTTTTTTTGCAGGATCGAAACATTTTTCGATACTTTAATTTGTCTCCTTTATGAATTATATTTATTTTTTAAAGCTTTATATTTAAAAAAAACGAAAAAAATCAAGAATATTCTCTTTTCATTAGAAATCTTATTTTCTTTTGTAGAGTTCGTTCAGAAATTCTTCAGTTAATTTTTTTTTTCTAATTTAGTAATAAACGTAGAGATTTACAGAGGAAAATAAAAATACTTCTCGTAGTTTTTATAGGTCATTTAACTTTTTCCAATTATTCTAAAAAATGAACGTGGATCATATTCGACCAGCATAGCTTTAGTTCTCCGTCCTGAATAAACTTTAAAACTTTGACCAGAATTGAGTGCATAATAAAAAATAAACTGGATAAAATTTGTCGGAACAAGGACCGTCTTCATGAATTTCTTAAATTGACCTCAAGAGAGCTTCATCCTGCCAACGCCAACTTACACCATCTCGAACAATTTGCGATAATAAAAAGCGCAATCAAAATCATTCTCGGCAGGAAGTTAAGAGAATTGCGCCCCTCAAGAAAGTTTTTTGCGTTTGAAACCAACAGGATTTTAATTGAGCAAAACAAGGAGGAAAAGTAAAATCTGCTCGAACTCCAATAAAGTGGACAAAGCGAAAAACGTCTTAATTTTGAAGAATAATTTTCTTAATTATCCTCCTTTGTGTCAAAAGAACGCCCCACAAATGAGGTTAAACTTCATTGTTGCGCTTCAATTTTAAAAACGAGAGATGAAAATTTTTCTTGCCGCACTCTCCTTTGATCTAGTTACAATAAGTTTCCACAAAAGAAGTTAACGACTTCCCAAGAAATACGGAGTGACACCCCCGGCGGGGAAAGGTAGATCAGTGGAAGGTCATTCTTCAAAGCTCTTGAGGATTTTAATTTTCTCATTAATAAATAACGAATGCTTTAAGAATTGGTGTCCTTTACCCGTGTGCTTCTCTGTAATTTTTCTAGGCTCATTGAATTCCCTTTGACCAAGCGCAGCACCTCTCCCACGACCACATTGTGGATATAAACCCAACCAGAAACAAACTGGTTAATCCAACGTTAAACGGTCGAGTTGCCCTTATTCTGTTTGCTTCTGCTTAGATAGCGAGAATTTATTTGAATTCATTTAGATCCGATAACATTTGCATACGGTTCGGTCCACATTTAAACGGAAAAATTGATTGAAATACATACATCCATGCAACATAAAAATTGATTGTAAAACATTAAGCCGAGTAAACATTAAGGTGAAATTTGCAATCTTGAATAAACAGAGTACAACTGAGTTGTCTTTTATCAATGAGCCACAAACTCTGTACGCCCTCAATTTACCGACTATCGATGACCCGATTAGGATGATATAGGCGATAGGCGATGAATAATGAATGCAGCATTTGTTTATGCGATTCAGCGTAACGATTCACCATAAAATTGGTAAATTGTTTGATCTACATACAGGTAAAAGCAATTTTGATTGATCTAGGTATCGTAAACATTGTCGAGTATAAATATTTCAAATGATTGCATAATATTTGCTGACCTTCGTTTTGTGCACAATAAATATTCTATTTAACTTCTACATTGTCTTGCTTCTTATCCATTGAATGTCAGCTTTACTTAGCAATATAAAATATCTCCTAACTACTAACCCTATGTACTTAAATCTGAAATAGTATTCAATTTGTATTAATGCACACCTGTATCACTGGCGGGCAGCATAACTCACTTCCATTTTATATGAAACAAACAACCAAAACATGTTTTTTTTTAGAATGGACCTTCGTCAAGCATTGAAAGCCAAAATTAGGGAAAATACATACCGATTACCAAAATGTTCAATTTGCGACCCAATTTATTTTAATCAGGAGCTCAAAAGAAGTATAATTCCAAGTCTCTGTTAATTTTAATCGGATCATAACTTTTTGAGACACACTTACCGCCGATCGCCAGTAGTTTTGAGAAAAACGCGTTTAAAGTTAGAAGAATGATTTTTAAAATAAATATATTTAAATTTCTGTTTTACAGCTAATCTGTTAATGTAAGTCTATCAGAAAATGAACTACCTCTTTAAATCTGAAAAATTGTAATATATATTTAATTAATGTGTTTTAAAATCTTTTTCTAAACTTAATTTAAAATTTAAAAACCATTAAAATAGCACTTAGAATCAGTTGAAGGGAATGTCATTTTCTGGCTAATGGTTTTACAGATAAATAAGACTTGCCATTTACTTTTATTAAATTGGTTCATGTGATGCTACTTTCGAATTAGAATAGAAGGTATTTTCTATATGACGTTTCCTGATATAAATTGGACAAAAATTCGCTTTTATTTAATTAATTTTTAATCCTAGGCTCTGTTTGCTAAAAGTAACGATTTTAAGATTTCATCAATAATTCTTAAATCAATGTACATTTTCCACTTAAGCTGTATACAGAAGGACAGTTTTTTTTTGAAAATTCGGCTTTTCAACGCACAGTTTTCTTGGCTTTAATTATTAAAATTTTGATTATTTTGGAAAGGTCGAATTATTGAAACTCTTTTTCTACAAAAAACTATAACAAACATTGCAGAATTTGTCAAAATGAAAATACGCCTAGCCTAAAAATTAGAAATAAGTTTTACCCTGCTGTCTGTACCCACCATTCCAAATCAATTAAATTTTTGCAGTTTCTTGAGATGGTCAGACATCCTTAAAGCGAATTCGTCAATTCTTTTAACATTTGTATGCTATGCTATTTCCCCTTTTTCCCATTTTTTGATTTAATTGTAAGTAAGTACAAGCGACATCTCAATTCTATTAGTTCAAAAGAGAATGCAATTATGACACTAAGTATTACACCTTTGTGATTATTTTTCCTTCAATTTAAAATATTATTATTTAATTTATGTGTTCTTATTTATAAGAATTTCTTTATGAAGCTACGTCCACTAATTTGAATTAAAATTGACATACATCTCTTTAAGTTTGAGCATACTGTAGATATAAAGATATATTTATACAAAATTTTGATCTTAATTACTCAACATTTTTCGAAAAACATCAGCACGTTTAATAGCAAAATTTAATAATTAAAAATGTTTAATGCGTCATATAAAGTACATGGAAAATATGATAAAGATGGTTATATCCATTACAGGCACGAACTATATTTTAAATTATGGTATCTTATTCTTAGGCTTAATGTTTTAAAACTAGAAAATCGTATTGTTATTGTTCTCAAGGAAGGGGTCCATTAAGGTGAAATTATTGTAAACATTTAAGAATCAGTATTACTGTTCTATACCACTTTGGAATAGGGGGGTAGTAAATCAGCTTAGTAACCTAGTCAATAGTAAAATTCTGTAAAAATATATACACAATTATTTGGTGTGTTCATTAATTCAAGAAATTTCATCTTTTCCTATTTCCCTGCATATTCAATTTTAAAACTTTTGGTAGAATCACAATTATCTTCCAAAAAAGGTAATTATATAGAGGGATAAAAAACCCAAGATCATTTAGAATTTTTTTCAATTATCTCCGGTTTTCAATTTTATCTGTAAGCAGCTTACTAGACTAAAATGTGTTTCTTAAAAAATCACTTTTAACATTAGGAAAGGATAATATTTCGAATAGCTGCTGAATTGAAAATAGTATATTTTAAAAACCAGTCTGATTGATTTGGTACCGTATACTGAATCATCTTAATAATATTAACTTCTTTATTTAAAAACAAAAAAAAAGGAAACAAGAGCATTTTGTAGATAAAATTTGATTACTCATTGCCCAGACATGAATTTCTCCAGAATGAATTTAAACATTTTAATGATATTAAAAAAAAAAAAGATTTGAGACGAAGTTAGTGTAAAATAGTTATTTTAATTTATCTAATGGCTCTAATGGCTTTTGGGCCTCCCTGTACATTTTAGTTAATTACCTCAGCCTCGTTGTGCTGCTTTAGCGTCGTACATTTTAATGTTGCGTAAATTTTAGTTAAAAAGTGAAGCGAATTTTTTTCTAGTTAAAGGCCACTACTTATTGCTCTTGTTTCCATTGTGCAGTACTAATTATCACATATTTATACCCCAGATTAATTTTACTTTATTCCTTAATAGGTCTGACAGACACATTTACAGATATTCATTCCATCGTGTACTGAGCTCCGTAACAGCTCATACTCATATTACTTGCTATTAAATTGCAGGTTTAATTCCCCTCTTAGTAATGTAATCGGGTTACAATGAAACAATTTGTACGTAGAGATGTATACTCTCCAGAATAGTGTTCTTATGTTGCTTGAATTGAATTGAAGAATATCCTCTTTACCACCTTAAGCGCTCAGATGAGACTGTCGTCTCCAATAATATAGACACTAAACTACACCCTTCCAGCAGCCCTCTCGACTGTACCCACTTTTGGCTGATATCAGATTTCTATCTACCGTCTTCAGGCTGAGATTGCGTGGGCAGATGAAATATGTACATATCTATCCGCAGACGAAATTCCTCGGGGGTGGAAAGAAAGAGCAACCCAATTACTTGTACATTTTGAAAAATTTACTTGGAAAGAAACCCGGAAATAAAATGAAAGTTAGCGGAGCGAGGGCTTTAAGCGGACGGGTGCCTGGAGGGAAAGTCTGAAGAGTGCTCCGGAGAAAACTTACTGAGGAGTACAAACCTTTATGAATTGGAACGTAGCTATTGGGGGCAGACGTTTGCTCTTTGGATAAAAGAAACTGCCAGCTGGATGGGCCGGGTATCTTGATGTGATGCGATAAATCACTCCTTGTGGATCCGTTGGCCAATTTGGGGCGGTGAATGTGAATCCATTATCAGTGCCCGCGTCTAGGGGATCCATTTCCACTGTAACGGTATCGATCCAAGAGCCGCCGACACAGAGCTGAAATTAAAGGACAATGAAGACGGGAATTAAGCAGAGAATCCTTCAAGGAGGAAGATGAGGAAGAGAAGCCTTGTCATCGCCAGTGGAATTTCATCTTATTCTTCATCTTCTTCTTTATAATGAATGAGAGGTCTTCTCTTCCGCAACAGCGAGGACATATTTGCATGACGGATAGCTACCTGAAAGGAATCAACTCCAATGAACCAGTCTGGTGACGGCACAATTCGTGTTATTAACGAGACTAAGCTGTGATTACCGTCAACAAAGAACCTCGCCTCATTTCGGCCACCACCCGTCGGGATCGCTGGGATGTTGAACTCGTCTAAAATGCTACTCTCAGCATGTAGTGCTGATGATAATGAACCTGCTGAGGAGGAGGAGGACGAGACGGAACCCGCAGGCTGGAAGGTCTGCTGGGCCTCCAGAGCATCAGGCTTCCCGGTCTCAGTGAACTCCTTCACCGCCTGGGATGCCGGCTGCCCAATGTGGAACAATGAGTACGCTGAGTCATGTGATTTACCTGAAAGGATTAGAGACTTTGTTAAGCTTCTGCGGTAATAAAGACAAGAAGTATCGTTGGACTTAAAGCGAGCACCTATTCCCGCTACGCCCCCGGCATCTCCAGACAAACAAATTAGTCAACTCCATTCGGTGGCAGCAAGTGGCCCTTCTTCTACTTCGAAGGAAGTTTTAGATAGAAGCGAGCAGCGAACGGCGCCGGTAGACGACGGCACTGAGCCCCAAGATAAAAGAAGTCGAGCAACGGGGGCACATCAAAAGGAAATGTTTGTTAAATACCGTTCCATGCCTAATTTCTTTCTTCACGCACCGATGGCTGAAGTCGAAGTGTAAGGCGGCCTTCAGGTTTCTGATTCCCAGCCCCAGGCTTCGAGGTCCCGACGCCCGGCGCCCAACTCCCGGCTTTCGTGCTCCCCACCTTCAAAACAAGCCGAACGACAAATCCGTCGAATCCGAATAAGGATATCGCCGGCTGAGCCGGTGCACGTACTATTAAGGAAATTGAGTTTTTCGTTCCATGACGAGGATCCATAAAGAGATTAAAAACATCAAGCTCCGAACTTCAAACCACCCGCCCGGCCGCTCCGAGGCTTTCAATGTAATAAAAGTGAAAAGTTTATTTATCCGCCCTCCGTTTTCTGTTTAGCTTCTGGATGAGCAGGTTAAGAGGAATATTCGATGACTGCTTTTAGGGCCCGGCGAAAAGGCCGTAAAAGGTCCCTCCTCCTGCGCTCAAGGTTCAGTTCCCACTTTCACCGCTCGTCGAGATTCATCGGGGGGTTGGCAGCTTTGTATGCTTTTGATTAGACGAGGACCGTACTTAAACCGCCAAATTGCATACAAATAAAAAAGCGTAACGGGTTTGGCTGTTGCGATCGGTTTGTGGAAAAAAAACCAACAGCGTTTTTCGCTGACAGGGTGCAAATGGGCTGCAAATTAATTGAATCTACAGTTATTCGGGCAAAGCCATTGAAAAGGGTAACGTTGGGGTTGATTGTGTTGTTGAATGTTTTTTATTTCAATTACCCGCTGGATTTTTCACAACCAGTTTTTACAGTGAACTCGATACTGCCGAATGTAAATAATTTTTATTTAAATGTACAAGTTCAAATATGTTTGCTTTCAAAGTCCCTGAATTTTCTACAGTAAGAGGAATGGAAGTGTAAACTAGTTATGCAGTGATATGCAAATGAAAGATGTACACTTTTATACTTGCTGGTTTGTGACTCGCTATGATGCAGAAACATTTCCTGGTATTCGTACATTAGCAAGGTTTCATTCAAATCCGATAGTAAATAACATAAGTGCATGTTGGAAGAAATTGTAAAATGCGAGAAAATTGATTATTGAGCAGCTATTCAATTTATTGGATGTCTTCCTCAAATGTGGATTATTCATCCACCTTAAAGTAAGGACTTTTGTTGAGCAACATTCCACGACAATTATGAATTGAAGACAAAAAGAAAAACATCATCTTTCAAGGGTACAGAATTACTTTTAGAAAGATTTAAAATGTGCATTAAAGTTCAAGTTCGTCATGCAACTAGAAAGTTTTTAGAGATGAGACGACACATTATTTATAATCCATTTGATCACATACATCTGTACACAAAATCCCACATTTCTTTTAGTATTGCTATTTCAATTATTTTACTCGTGGAATAAGAAGTAGATCATTACTAATTTTTCAAAATCAACAACAATTACAGAATTTTTATAAGCCACAAATTGCATAATTTGCAATAAAATGACAAAATTGGAATCAAAAAAAAGTCGTTATTGTAGCAGCATGTTTTAAAAAAAATGATCTAAATCACTAGTCAAGATATGTTGGTAATATAAATCCGGACAATTATATTCAATTTTATTGTTATTAACAACAGGAAACGCATAACATAACGCTTATTTGGTCCATTAATAATACAACTTCCATTTCATCTATATAAAATTCTGAAAATCGACAATTACATGATTCGAATTGACACTCATTCCAAATTCGATTAGGCTGATAAGATTTAATTGATATTTAATTTATAATTAAGCACTCATGAATTACTGAATTCCAAAGTACCTCAAGTATAATAGTGAATATCACACGAACAACACGTCCACATTTCGGTTAATAGTTTTGCGATGATTTTGTTTTGGAAAAGTGATATATGATTTGAACAGAATGTTTGCCTCAGTTTCAAATCTGGAAATCAAAATTACTCTTTATATATGTTTTCCCAAAAATCATTTTAGACTGCTTTTTATACTGTAGAAGAACACTGAAATAGAATAGTTAACAAATTATGGTGCAAATGATAAAATAATAAGCCTTAGATTATAGGCTTACCAAAATTTTTGTGTTTGTAACCAAAAGGTAAGATGCGAAGCTTAGGTAAGTCACAGAATAATGTAATTTTTATGAAATATTTTAATAAAATTATGAGATTCTATGCACTTTTATTCTACAATGTAAGATTTTATTATATAACTCACTAGAGTTATATTTCTTTTTCCCCCAAAAATAAGATGATTGGTATGAGTTTTATTTTTCTAAAATTGGCTTTTTGTCTGCTTGTGCAGAATGCAAAATTAAAGGGCAATATAAAGAACATCTATTGAATATTTCAATTTTCTAAAATTCTATGCATATCAGGAATGAAATACATTTTTTATTTAAAGATGTCCTTCTGGGATCTAGTAATAGAAAAACTAAAATATCAAAGCTGTAGTTTCCAAAAAACTTTATACTAACCCTATAACACTTTACGGGATAGAAGTTGGGACGTATTCGATGGTCGTAATTCTCTTCCAAGTGATATACGAATGAACTCTATAGGGCGTATCAATAGATTTATAAAGTGTTGGGAGAAAAACATAAAACTGAACTGGTTTCTTAAACAATAAATTTTAGTGAAGTGTAGTAACAAATACTGAGCAGAACATTTATAAAATTGAATAGTACATATTGAACTTTACTTCCCACCGTTTCCGCTGATTTTTTGCTTTCAATCTAAAAAAAACTAAAACGAAGAATCAAAAACAGTTTCTGTTTGTTTCATTGTCTTTATATGTCGCCAGTGACATCATAGCTTAGTTCATTCATCCATTCATAGCCCTAATTTAGGTCATATCGAGGACCGAGAAATTTAGATCCATATTGCGGAGTACTAGGCACTTTTTAAATAGTTTCTTAAAGAAATATTTCTTTAACGAATGCAGGCATTTGGTTGAAAGTATTACTAACCCCTGTTTGATAATAAATTGATAAAGGATACCCAACAAAACAAGTTTACAACTATACTCTATATAACTCTCCAAGTCAATGGAATTTTTAGTTTTTTCGTGGATAGCAGACAGCTTATTTTCAGAACGCGAATCGTAGCAAATATGGTGCTTAAAGATTTAAATTTAATGAAATGAAAACTAGAGTTTGCCGGAATAGGCGATATGGAAGTTTACATAAATTGAAACAGGTGGAAAACGAGACAACCAAATTCATAGAGCACTTGACAGCAGAAATTCCATCTAAACTAAAGTGTGTAATTAGAGAAGCTAGAGAAGGCCTTGCACACGCGTCCCTAATTAACATCTCCAAGTTCCCTGGAATAATAAGATCGGGCTGTGTTGTGTATGAATTGGTAATTAACTTCATATTCCCCAGCTGATTGATTACGCCAGAATGAATTATGCTCGGTAAATCTCCCCGTACAGCGGCTCATTTGCACAACATCTTCAACGAGCGTTAACATTTCAACTCATCCTACAGTCCGGGGTAATTGTAGTGTTCCTGCATCCCGCGGATAAGGTTGTTGTAAAGACAGCGCGAAGAACAAGTACTAATTCATTCAAACAAGCCCTTTTTTCTTGAAAAATGATTATACAGTAGTTAAACGCCACTTTGTGATTCCTTTATTCTTTAAAGGGATCAGGGGAAGATGGCATGGGGATCGATTTTGTCATTCCCGGTATGCTTTGAGTTTTGAATACCGCTTTAGAGGCACATATGCTACCAGAAGGGCACACTTGAGATAACTTCCCAAGGGTTCTTGAAACAAAACGACCTCCCATTTCCATCCAGGGATCTATGATGGCACCAAGGGCGGACCTGTGCGAGTTGGCAAGAACGTAAAAAGCAAGAAAACACAATTTTGCCATTTCCATGGCTCGTTCTACATCGTGTCGGTCGTGTACTGGATGGTACAAAAATCCTAAATTTCGTCGGTAAGCTGTAGAGGATTGCATCGAAAACAGTGTAAGTCCTATTACGTCTAAGGTTCAGGTCCAATCAATGAACCAAGTCACGTTCCCTTACGATTTTTCGTTCCGCCCTCGACGTCCTCCGATAGCTGCAACTTTTCAACGGCTTGCTACATTTAGTTTCTATAGCATTCAAGCGGTTAACGAAATCCAGGGATGAATTCAAGATGCATCTATACAGGGGTTGGAAAGCTCGGAAATCGATTTTTCCTTCCCCATTCTATCCAGCCCTTCGATTCGAAGCATTTCTTTATTGCACGAATGGGATTTCTAAAATCGATCACAAAGTAATCTTGAATATGAATTCTGATTCAAGTAACAGACGTTGAATTTATTTACAAATGTCGAAGGGATTCCAGGTGAAGCACAGTGACTTTAGGTATAGTCGGAATTTCAAACGCACAGCTATGACCGACTGATTTGCAAATATAAAGCACTTTGCAACATGTGCCCGGGAGTAAATGGCTATAAAGTGAGATACCTACGCCATTTGTATAATGCAGTGCGTTTGCAAATAGAATAGAGGTAGACGTGTAACGATACCTATGGTATTTTAAATTGTACTTACATTAAATAGAATAGGACTTTTTGGTAGTTGTGTGGGAATTCTGAAAAATAAAACAATTCACGAAGCCTGCACTGTTACGCCTGGGACGTGATAAAAGCTATCTTGGATACCTTCTGGAAATTTAGCTCTTCGGATACGTACTAAAACAGTTTGATAATTTGTTACGATTTCAGTAAAATACCGATTAAGGAAATCTCGTGGTCTAGATGTTGTATGTAGACCCTAATTGCTTCAACTAGCGAAATCGTTTGAATTATTTTCTAAACCATCATGAAAACTACAGAAGAGGCACAAGTTCCTGGATTTTAATTAAACGGAGAAAAGTTTACCCATTTGAGAACTAATGCCATGAATCACACTTTTATAGACACCTATAGACTCTAGATTTAAAGTTGTGTCTTCATTCGAGGAAAACTAAAGCCGGGGATTAAAACACATTCAAACTTATGCCTAATAAAATTAAACTTTTCCCAGAGTCTTCCTAGTTTTGGATGGAACCGTTTGATCTTTTAATTGCCTCCTACGAAGGTTTCATTAAACTTTCTCAAACTCAAGACCGCAGGCTCTTTCGCTGCTAAGAGTGCGGCATCCAACCAAATTAAGGCAAATCTCTGTTTAGTTTCAATGAAATATTTGCTTCTATTTGCAGAATTTTATTTTGGCTATATGTAAATTATATCCACACTTAAACCTTACTTTATCTCTTATACTAACAAGAACGACAGAGCAACCGAAATTCAAAAATAAGTTGGCTCATGTTAATTGTCTGACTCACCTGAGATTAATATGCTGTAAAATTAGCGATACGAAATATGCAGCTGCTTCTTTTATTGTTTCCAAGAAAATTTTATTTGAGAACTTGAATGGTGTCCAAGATGATTTTGGTGAGTTTCATTGGACGGTCTGAGGGCAGCGATTTTTCAAAATCACAAAAAACCGGGTTACTAAATGCATTTTTTAATTTTCTGGTACTATTTTTAACGTTTTAAAGCTTGAAAGGATAATGTATGATTAGATGATGAATATATGATGCCAGAAATCGTATCTTTTCTTTCATCACACTGTAGGTAATATTTTTAGCTTGAAGGTCTAACAGCAGCTATTTAATACTAGTACACATTTGTTGCAATACTTCATATAGATTTATTTCAATATAAAATATAAAGTTAACTTTATAAAATTTGCCTAACTTGCAAGAGTAATAAATAATTCTGCTGGATCATTATTAAAATATTATAAGAAAAACTGAAAACTATTGTTGCTGTTTTTTTTTAAAACTGCTTTTAGTATAAAATTACATTAAACGATTTAACGATTGACTGTTGAATACTAGAGCAAAATTACTAAGTACTTTTTAGACATATAACAAAAATTGTAAATGATGATAAAGATGCGTAAAATCTTTGGAAGTCTTTTAATTAAAAATAAATATGAAGCTAGTCAAAATAATGAGTGTAAATATTCAAAACTTGAAAAGAAAACGACTTTCAACTGGAAGGAAAAATTTGCCCCTTGCACGAAGCAAAATGATAAAAACATTTTTGAGGGGTGCCCTGTGTATGTTTTTATATATTTTACCTGCAGCTGTTTAAGTATTTTGGAAGTAGTAAGACAAATAGTCCTATTCATAAAATCAAGGTTACATTATTTTATATTAATTGAGTCGTTGTTTTCAATGCAGTAAAATTAATTTGGTTTTTTTAAGAGAAGGGAGAAGAAAGACTTTTTAGATATTTTTGAATAAATTGTTATTAAGTTACTCCACTTTGTGAACTGATATAAATAGAAAGAATACATTTAAAAGCTTTCTTACTGGAAAAAAACGAAATTCAAAGAGATATGTGCTTTTATTTAATTATACAGACAAATTAGTTTTATCATAATTAGTATTAGTTTCTCGGCGCCTCTCATGAAAAAGTTAAAAAATTTACAAATTTAAAATAAAAAAGATACATAATATAATACATATAAATGTATAAACTTTAGGGTACGTATGTAAACAACTGGCTTATTGCAAATAGTGAGTAGCTGAAGAAATTTAAAAATTAGAGTTGCAGCTGAAACTATAGGGAATTAGCTAATTTTTCTTCGGTTGGCCGAAATGCTACGTCTTTTGAAAATAAACCACGAATTGCATTCTACTTTTAAGGGGTTTGGTATATTGCACAATATCACTTCGAGTTTTCGTATTCGTTTTCATAAATAATCCAATTTATTTCCATAATAATCCATGAACCCAGTAACAACAAAAATTCCTGAAAATCGATCTACAATAGCATCTTCACTCATCCTTTAAAGAGAATAATTCAAAAAGGTTGTATAAATCTTGCGATTCCAGGTAATTCAATAAAAGATCACCAATTATTTCCGATCCAATCGTAATGGATTAAAATAAATAAATAAAATGCTTGGCGTGCATAAAAAGTGTAATTATTATCAATCGTGAAGTATTTTAGGATATTACGCTTTACTAAATTAACAAGTTCCGTCAAAATTCGGTATGGTCGGGTCGAAAAGGTACCCAAATTTTGCCGATTTTTCATGAAATGACCCTTCCTAATTTTCTTGTTCTTCCTAACTGCCTAAGCTATTACCAAAAAATACTTAAAACATGAAGCCTGGAAATTTGAAAATGAATTGGTCAAATATTTACATAAACATTCATTTTAACGCAATTTACTTGAAGATGCTGTTTTGTAACAACCTAAAGATCTAAAGTATTAAATATAAAGAAAAAATTCAAGAATGTGGGAAATTTGCTTTATTTATTTCTTATCCTCTCTATTTTTCTTATCGTACAATTGCTAAACTCTGAATCTGATTCTTAGAACGCTTTGGACGACAACAGCAATTTTAAAAAGTTAACCCACCGAAAAATCCAAATGAGAGAATGTTCAAAGTCCATGTGGACGTGTTTCTGTCCATCACGTCGTATAGGTGAGTGGTTCATATGGTGGTCCAAGCAGATGCGTCATGACTACGTGACTGATGGTAGGCTGATATTCCATTCTTATTGAAAGAGGATCTCAAAGGGGCTCTATTCTTACCCTGTGCACTCAGTGCCCATTTGCAAGATCCTGATCTTATTATTTTGCATTACGATTGGTTGAATTTCCTTGCGTTCTAGTTCACTTGGGTCCTTCCTGAGCTTCCTACTTATATAGTATTTTCTTTAACTTGAGATACGGGATGGAATGGACGGATGAAGTTGCATCAGTTCGACAGTAAAAGATCATTAACAGCTGCATAACCTTGGCTATATACGCACGTAAATATTTATATAAAATCTATTTCCATTCTCGAAACCTTTACAAAAATAAATGTATACTCTTTACTAAGAGAAAAAAAATTTCAATTGCCATTACATAAGTAAAAGTTCTCCTTATACATTTCTGAAGACGATAATTCAAATAGAAGTACTATATTTAGTGAATTTGAGTAATTATACTCATTTTACGACTACTAATATAAGTAATTGTTATGTTTATAAAGACATGTACAAGACTATTTCGCAGTATTTGCTTATTTATTAACACAATTTCTATTGATTTTTGTATAAACAGTAAACGTCTGGTAGTGTAATATACAAAAGCGTGAAGGAGTTTTTTGATTGAGGAAGGAATCTTGGAAGAATTACATGACTCCCAATATTCTGAAGCGGAAGTCTTTCAGAGCCTGTATGCTCACAGTGTATGGAGAACTTTTATAAATAGTTGACTCCAAAGACCAATGGTCACATTTGTATATAATTTATTTTTAGTTATTTTGTAGAATTTTGAAAAGTGAGCTTTATTCTTTTGTATTTTGCTTTTTCTATTTACCAAACATTTTATAAAAAATTACTTTATTATTATGACTAAAATCTAATATTTGTGCCTAAAAAGGTTAACGCACATGAAGGAATAAAACTGATTAAGGACGAATATATTTTTACCTGCGTATATGGAAAATATTTACAGTATTGTTTATCTAATTTATATTGTTGTATTTTTGTTCAAAAATTTAATATTTTCACAACTGTTCGGATAACTTCGAATGCTTATATTACCCTTGGTATAAAGCAGTCCAATTAGAAAAGAATTTAAGAGAAACACTAAAAAATAATTATAAATAAACTTTCCCTTTAATTAGGAAAACAAATACTTTTTTGGATATTATAGTTTGAGCCAAATTGTTCAATGTTTGTAATTTGCTGTAGTATGCAATATTATGTTCACCGTTGCCATACACCGTCCAATGACTTGATATATCACAATTAATATTTTAATTATAGTACAATCGTGTAATTGAAAATTCAGAGGAGACACAGCTCCGGCAGGGGGAAAGTTAAAAACAATAATTCGCGCGTGTAGAGGGAATTCATAGTTCATTGCGCTTCTGTCAGTTTCATTAAACTGATACGTTAATTAAATTGCGAAAATTAATAACCCTAGCCAAGGGAATAATTGCTATTATTTTCCTATGTTCCCGGAAAGGGATATAATAATTAAAATGCTTCACAATATGCAGACCGAATTTTATTCGTACAGTTGCAACAACACGACGGTTCCGGTCAATTTTCGAAAAGATCCCTGAATTTATGAAAAGCGCTGGTACATTAACGTAATTGGATACAACACAATTACTATGAAAGTAAAAGTTAAACGATCTAAGCTATGAGTGTAGAATTTCTGGGATAGGTATTTACGCAATTTCATAGTGTATTACAAGTAAATCCTCTGTTCTGAAACATTTTAAACTTCTGAACGTCGTAAAAGGTTGGCTGAATAGCGAAAAGTTAGCTTTTTTGTATAAATATTTGTAGGAATTACAAAATAATTAAGCATTGTGATACTTACGCAGATTGGTATAACCGAATACAAATTAATACTGTCAAATACAGTACAAATACATACAGTTGCATTTTAGTAACTAGATAAAAGGAACCCTTTTCTTATTTAATGTTTTGTATTTTAAATTTTAATTTTGATACTTTCAATTTTAATCTTAAATATGAATATAAACGTTTTACTGTCTTTAGCAAATTTTCGAATTGGAAGTTCTTATGTCCATGTGGCATGGTGTATTTAATGCTATTTTATTATAGTATCGACTCCTTCAATATCTTGTTGGTTGTTCATGGCCACGTTGTTAGATTATGATGTAAGATAGTACCTGTGAAATTTGTAATAGTATCTTTTTAATGCACCTAGAATAACCACAATTGCTTTTCATCTCTCATCTGTAATTAATCCTAAGTATTTACTTTTTAATAAAATTTGTAAATTTTATCTTTATATTTTGTATTCAGCCTTTTTTTTAATTATTGAATCGCTTCATACCCGAGTTTATTGGTACTTTTAGTTCGTTACACGTCTTTGGTTTATACATAAATATCGTATCATTTGTAACTACCTTGAATTCTTGAAGTTTAGCAGTTTCTAGCCTGTTAATATATCCTAAGTAAAGCAGATGGCCTTGAATCCTTATGGACCCATTTTCATCATTATGGATTTATTAAGTATGAGCCCATCTCCCTGTTAAGTTCGTTTCACCTCGTCCTTGAGATAGTTGCGTAGAAGATTATTATTTTTTGCTCTAAGTCCAATGTTTAAGAATACAGTTCAAAATATTAAGATTTAAAGCGTTTTTTGTAATTTAAGATATGGGTTCGATTTTAGTAAGAAAAACGCGGGCATTCAGCATTCAGTTTCTTGGCATTGTCAAATGGATCTACACACTCCTAAACGTTAGTAAACCCACCTGGATGCCCGCCAAAATAAGGTCTTGGTAAAACAAAGAGCACATACTTAATTCAACGAATCTGATGAAGCTTGTCGTGGTGCTCTGTTAAGTGTCCACAAACATGAAAGCTATTTGAAATACAGGAAATTGGCGAGGAAATCGATTTTCAATTGGACTGTTAATTTTCTAGCGGCCCCAACGTGATACCTGCCGCAAATTTAACTTGCTGTGGATTTTAATTCCCAGATTGAATTTCCAGCAGGCAAACTCATTGAAATAGATAATTCAACAAAACCATTGACCATTCATCCTCCGCGCTGTGTATTCCAAATCAGTACAACTAAGTAGAATCCATAGTTGAAATTAAATTTCAATGGACACCTAAAAGCACCTGAATGGCGAAAGTGCGACAGTTCCTAGGCGTTTACTGAAAATTTTTAAACGAGAAAATCGACCTAAGAGAGCTATAACACCTTAAGCGCTATATTTCTTGTTATAAGGGCGGTTAGAGGATTCTCAGCAGGAATGAACGCACACCACTTGGTCCTTGTTAGTGCAAGCATAGGGTGCTTATAAAGATGCCATGGAGGAATGCTACCAGCTTCAAGCGGTTTCCTTCAAATGAGTGCAACTGAAAGTGAGGTCCCCCGTGGAGCTATAAATAAAGGAGATCCAATGTTATTGTTGCCCTTTCCTTGGAAGCAGGAGTCCCATTAAAAATGGCCTTCGATAGGATATGGAAAATGTATGTCGAGTGTAAGGGTTACTGTATGTGGAGGAATAACTTACAACTCTTTCCGGGAAGCAACTGGGAAGCAACCATTTTGGTTAAGTGTTTGCATATTTTTTCCTTTTCTTCTGTAAATTTAACCTCCCGAAGGAAAAGTACTATGCAAATCTTAATCGAAAAAGTGATTCGAATCCTCTACATCTGTTTATTTAATATGAAACTCTTTCGTTCTTATTTTTCTTATATACATTATATTTTTAAATTTCCAAATCTCCATATATGTTTTATATCGCCTGAAAATTATTGAATTATAATTTATGGTATAGTATTTCAACGATTTTCTGTAGTATTGAAGTTAAAATATACTCCACTTGCTTGTTATGTGTCATGTTGCACGTGTCATGCACATGCAGCATGTGACACATTTCATTTACATGCAACATGTTCTTATTACATTTTTTTGTTTTATCTCGTTTGTTGTTTTATCTCGTGCACTTGTACTACTTAGGAATGGGCTTTTTTAAAAATTCGTTGCCTATTTTATGATCTCTGATCCCTTTTTAAGTCAAATTTAAAGTGAATGCAAGTGAAAAGAATTTCTGAACACGAAAATATCAAAGCGATTAAATTATTATTATTATTATTATTATTATTATTATTATTATTATTAAAATGATGGCTGTTTGGAGATAACTGATCATTAAATAAGTAGAACTCTTCAGCAACGTTAAACATTTTTTTCTTAAAACCGCATGATAGTTCTACTATTTCTAGATGTACTGAAAAATAAGCAATTCGTAACTTGCGAAATTTGCAACTCAACTTTCAAATTGTGACTATTAATGTACCACTAGAAGAGAAATATGTGACAATTTGCATTTACAAGTTGGATTTTTTCATCAAACCTTATTTATGATAATGTACAATATATTTAAAAGGAAAAAAACTAATATACACTTGAATCTGAAAAGTTAATAGCTAATAACAAAAATTCATGTGAACTTTCATTCTGAAAGTGAAAATAGGAAACATTTAAAAGGATGAGCATGAAAGTAGCGTGTCACTTCTAGTCCAGGACACTAGCGTACGTTTTCAGCTTATCATTTTATTGCAGGTATTGATTTTGCACGATGATGTGACTATCGCGGAAAGATAATTTCGTGAGTTGAGTTAAATGCATATACAACACCATGCACACATCCATCCATGAACCGCTCTACATAACTTGGACAACACCATGACGGAGCACGACAGCTTCATATGAGGTCGCCTCGTGCAATATCAATTAACCTAAATCAATAACTCGCTAACTGAAATTCGCGTAATTATCTGCGGCTCTTAAAAGCACTTTGCACTAAATGGCTATCTGTCAGTTGCTCCCATGGACGCTCTATTGGAGAACGTTATCGAGCATTTGAAAAACGCACTCTATCATATTTTCGTCGGTGTCGGGACGGGAAGAGCTCATGCCAGAAATGTGTTCCCGCACGGAGATAAGTCTGAAAGCAAACCACACGTTACGTGCACACGCCGTGCGAAAGTGCCTGTTCCATGAGTTGCGGCGGTGGAAGCAGATTCACGGCGAAAGCCCTGTGACGTTTTTATGACGTAGGAGTGCCGCTGTTCTCGAGTGATAGCTGCAGCTCGTATTTAATTTCTCCAATGTATTTATAGTCGGTCTAGTTTGCTCCTGTGCACAGAAATACCCCCGTGGCCTCGTTTGCATTCAAATAACTTGAAACTTCCTTCGTGGCGCTTCGTTCTCCGGAAATTTCTCTGGTAAAGACGAACCAGGTTGCCACAGTGTAAATACGAACCGTGTACACCTTGAAAATTTTATGCTAAAAGTGGATTATTATTTGCTCCGATTACATAGTAAATTAAATTTACCCGAGATGAAATTCATGGCGCTGGTTTCCTACTAGCTATCCAAATCTAGCATCGAGCTGCACAATACCCTTCCACTTGTAAAGTGGATGAGGTAAGGTGTACCATTAGTGCTTAAAAAAATGGTCTTAAAAGAAATAATCCTTCAACTGAATTTAATTCATTAAAATAAGAAAACAGATAATGAGGGCTTTTACATAAATGAGCAAAGAAAGAGATGGCTTTTCATACACTAGCACTAGAAGAAATCTCGAACAACGAAGTAAAAGTTGGGCCTTTTTTAAAAAAAATTCAGCATTAAGGAACTAGCATATAAAATTTTAGGTGAAGGGTGGAGGAATGAGACAAGGGTTTGACCCAAAAAAAATAAGCTGCTGATTGATATTTTGTTAAATCAGTGAATACATTCAATTTCCTCTGGAACTTAGTCTTAGTGATTTGACCTGCTAAAATCTCAGTTAAGTACTTAAACCTTTTCAAGACTTAGTTATCTAAGAAAGAACAGTTTCAAGTTCCATCAAAATTCATTAAATAATTATTCCATAATATTAAAACAGATCTATAAGACAAAATTCCAATATACTTAAAACTACTCAAGATATCTCCAATTTATCCAGATCAGTTCAGTACTACTGAACTGGTACTGTCACCACTATACTCAGTAGCAAAATTTCTTATTTAAATTTGAATTTTGGTTTTCATATGAAATTTGCATACAATTAATTATAATGTACGTTATAAGGTAAGTATATACCTTTAATAATTTAGCGGTAATTGTAGCTTGAGTAGTTCTGCGATCATTAAATATGAAACAGTTTCTTTCTTCAGGAAAGTACTTTGGGGCACGTTTGTACAGTGATACAAGGGGTAAACTTGTAAGAAGAATTTTATCTAATTGGTATTTAATTTGAGAATATGTGTATTTGTTTTTCTATATGTAAGTGCTAAAATATGCTTAGTTTTGGAGGAATAACACTAATTATAAGTATGTACAATAGAAAACGTATACCCACTTATCTGTATAAAATGATAGTGTAATAATCAAATTAACATGCTTTTGATTCATATATAAATATAACAACATCCTCCGTGCCCAAGAACCTTCGACCCAAATGCTAAAAGCACCTATCAACGGGGCTCATGCAAGAGGGCACTTTGATACAAATGTCCTTTTACAATTCATATTTTTTTCTTAAAGAAATTACAGTGAAAGTTCATTCCAAGGCTGAGCACATTTAAATAAATCATTTTATCAATGTACTTTTATCATGACCTTTTCTTGAAGGAAGGAAAAATTGATAATCTTTTCTTTTGAAGTCCTTTAAAAATATTCTTTGATAAGAAAAAAATATTCAGAAAATATTCATACCTGGTTTTATAGGTACGCTAAATCTGTGAAATGGCCTAATTAAATAGAAAAAAAAGACTTGCACCGATCACTAAAAACATCCAAATATACTATTATAAAGTAAGTATCTTGAAGTTACTAAAAGCAATCTTAATAAAACATTTTATTTTCGTCTAGATCATAGGCCAGAAAATCTTATCAAATCTGGTCCTTTCAATGTACTACTTCCTTCCATAGTTTATCCGATTCATCAATTTTTCTGCGTTGAGGAGTTGTTTTGAGTATTCAAAATAAATTTAACGGAGTGTGAGCTTTGGTTTAAATTTAACCCTAACTTAGACTTACAGATAGAAAAGTCTGAAAGAAGAAAAAGTCTAAAAATTGGTGGAATAAAATTATAAATTCGAATAATTATAATGAATCAATTGATAATTATCGATTTATCGAGGCGCAAAGTTCTTTTGAGAGAGGAGATTAAAATATCTGATATAGAAGAAACTAATTAAATTAAATGAAATGTTAATACTCAGGTTTACTTATTTAAAAAAATTCACGAAATCTCCTATATTTGATTCCAACTAAGAGCTTGAGTTATTCTCCGCTGATTTGGCAGTTTTCTTCAGTTTGAGAAAATGATTTTTATTATTTTGTAATATTTTAAATTTACTTCTTCACAAAACCTTTCAACGTGTATATTTTTCTCAGCATGTAATTTAAATTTGTATTCTATTGAATTATTTTGCTACTCGTAGAACTGATTGTGTAAACCCTGGCATATTTTTTTCATGTCTTCGATCGTATTTGTAATTGAATTTTGAGGCCCGGCCTTGGACTCATTTTCTGCCGCACAAATTTCCTCGATGGCTTGTATAATCAAGAATTAGACAAAATATTTAAATGTTTAATATATGTCACCTGTAAGCTCGAGGTTGACACAAGAATCAGAATAAATGGCGTTGGGCATCGTATAGACGACCTTGTGGCTTAAAAACGACTGAGAATTTCATGATATTTGCAGGTAGCTTTTCTTTCACTACACCGAAAATTTATATTTTTCGCCATTTAGTGTTTTTTTTTTAATGTTTCCATTTATTTTCTAATTGCACTACGTTTTTATCTCTAAGGCCGCTGCTTTTAAACTCATTTATATTATATTTGAATATACTTTTTTCTGCGCTCTTGTTTTTGATGAATTTTAAGATTTCTCGTTTTAGAGTTCCGTACCCAAAGGATCCAACTATGCAACGTTCGCCTCTAACTCCTAAACGGAATGAATTATTGACTTCAAATTTGTAAATGATTTTTGATTTTGCCGACAGCTAAGTATCATACTAAAATTAAATATAATCTAATTTCAAGGTTCCATATACACAAGGGGGCTGAACAGAGGTTTTTGTCTATATAGGCATGTGGAGCATCCTAGGAAGGGTGTCTTTGTGTAGAATGCAAATATGTTTTTCCAAAGCGATGTGGGAGACAATAAAAATTGTCGTTTAAGATGTTTATTTTGTTACCAGGTCTACCATTACGTAAGAAACAGTAATCCGTCTATAATAGTACTCATATACCTACTGAACTTTAAAAGCAAGTATTAAGAATGGTTAAATATAAAATAATAAAAAAAACAATGCCTAATGCAAGCAAAGTATTTCTTTTAAAAATTGGAAAAACAAATCTCCGAACGATTTTATTGAGCTATCACAAAATTATAGTAAATTGTGTTCGTTAGATGCATATTCTATTTGTTCGGAGTATTTAAAATTTTTAGATATTATATTTGTTTCTCTGTTATCCGATTAAAACATTGGCCATGTTACAATATTAAGCATGAAACGAAACACACAAATGCACAAATCAATCCGATTGACTTAAATTTAAAAATGAATAGCACTTCCAAATTATTAGAATTAAATGATTTAAATGTTCTGTTGATCTGAAATATTTTATTGATTTTTCACGAAATATTTACTGTCGGATCTCCCAAATAAAATCCACATCAGAACTGGAAAATCGGGTAAATAGTAACGTTCCTCATATAATAAAACGATTGGCGCACCTCTCTGGAAAGAATAAACCCCTACATGTCAACATTAATAAAGAAAATTATATCATATGTCTTGGCATGAAAGATGGGTATTCCTGTCGGTAGAAATATTACATGACTTGTATAAAAATACCTTGAAAGCTTGACTATATATTGCAATATATAATACTACATCCATATGCTACTCTACCTTTTACTTTTTTTCTTTGATAAAATTGATTTTATACCTAATTCCTAAAAGGAAATAAGATCATTAAAAAATTTAATGGTAGGGTTTCAGCTTTTTTGTTAAAATTTTATTAAATTGAGAGACTGCTGCCTTAATTAAATTTAAAACCGATTTTGTTTCAGGGCGTTATTTCTGAACATAGATCGAGGTATCTGCAAAGAGCTCATTTCGCTAGACTTTCAAAATCATAAATGATTCGTAATATTTAACCCTGT
The DNA here is from genome assembly GCA_001932985.1 of Proctacanthus coquilletti. Classification (NCBI taxonomy): domain Eukaryota; kingdom Metazoa; phylum Arthropoda; class Insecta; order Diptera; family Asilidae; genus Proctacanthus; species Proctacanthus coquilletti. The sequence goes on from MNCL01000019.1 coordinate 1,563,829, forward strand.
GAAAATCCTTCGGACAAAAATTTTATTCATTGCTTTTTCTCTTTGGCAGTGGCCGACGGTATATTTATTCGAAGCTTATTCGCCCGGAGCGGGTTTTGCGGCCCCAGTTACCATAATTTTTGGCAAGTTTTTTCCTTCCCATTTCTCCTTATTACTCCATTTGGGCTGAATTTACGTTTAATATTGCGAACGGACTCCGCAGAGGTACTGTCTCGGAAAAGGGTTGGTGTTGGTAATGGTATGAACTATAATCCTAACTGTATGAAAAATCTGCCGAACTTAATGGCCCATAAGCATAAACCATCCCCCATCAAAATACTCTGAAAGGCCCCTGCCTCCCTATTCGAATTTGAGACGCAGAAAAAATATATGTTGCCGCCATCAAATATGATCGAAGGCTTGCTTTATCCACGCCTCATCCTATTAAGAACAGCCGTATCTCATCTGGTTGCCGCATCACGTAGGATCCTCCTAGTCACCCTCCAATTTTGTATATTAGAGCGGAATTTCTAAATATTTTCAAGGATGTAGGACTACTGAGACCATGGATGCCAATCAAATTTTCATTACCTCGAGGCGTTTCGCAACTACACGCCTACGTTCGTTGAATTCTGCGGCGGAAGTATGCCTCTACAGGCACTTGCAGACAGATATCCTATCCAGGGCTAATATGCCCAAATGTTGGGTCCGCAATTCGTAACCCAAACCTTTCCTTCGGGCTGAAACTGGAGGTCTCTTTCAAATAAAATTGTTACTACAGACCGGGTTTCGTTATTTTCCCCATGTCTTTCACCAAGATCCGGGAGACTAACAAAATTAATTTGTAATTAGATTTTGCGGGGCTGTGAATTGAATAATTTATGGATACCGGATTTTGCCATTTTCGCAGCTCCGAAGCGACTTGCAGCTCTATCCCGTCTCCGAGTGCAATGGACTTTTTGCTGTGGCGTGATAAATGAATCGTCCGGCAACAATACCCGGTTATAGACCCTTTACTAACACAAGCTACCCGAACTGGCAATTCTCTCCAGCATTATCCCTAGTATCGTCAGAACTAGACTCCTGCGAAAAAGGGGGCACTCCAACAATAACTCACCGAATATTTAATTGAAATTTTATGGTTCCAATAACATTATCAAAGATATTGGATGTTGGCCTGGATGTCTTTCTCTCCGGTCGTGATTCCGCCAATTATTCAACCGGCGCCCTCCATTTCGATTTCTTCTCGGTTTTGAACGCCTTACACTTTGCCAAATTACAGTAGGGAGTCTGGCTCATTTAAATTTTAGCTGAATGCGATTTTCCGTCGTTGAAGTTGTTTTGCCTTTCCCAATCTTACACTAGAATCGCGACACGGCGGTCGCGATGAAATTTATCACAAATTTTCGGAAGACTCCTTTTTATTTGATAGCGCAGCACGCGGTTGCTGTTCACAGTTCCATTTGTTGCCAGGATGGCAAATTGCCCCTATCGTGTACACGTAATGGTTTCAGAAATTGGCAATTTAAGTGAATGGAAGAAGTAAATTTTTTGCGAAGTGATTTGTATCCACTCGCCGTTTTTTATTGGGGGAAAGCGATTTCAGATGATTAGTGCTCAGGAGTATTGCGACAGTTTTCACGATGGGATAAGCAATTTACGGAAATTGAGAATAATACGATTTATGTGCAACAAGGGAAATATCGTATTGATAATTACAACTAACATTCATCGTTTTTAAATATAATTTCATCAAACCTCGTTGATTGAAATATAAAATATTAGGGATAACAAAAACATTTCAGGTGATAATAAAAAACTGGCTAAATACGTGTAGGACTCGCACACCGAGGGTTCCGTGCCATGCAAAAGATATCCATATGATATTTTGGCTATGTTACTTGCAATAGAGAGGAACAATTTCTTAGAATGTGATTTTATAAAGGTTGAATTCCTGAACTACTGAAGGGATTTTAAATGTATGATGTAGGCTTTCTATACCAGCGTTGCCTACAAACTTCGAAGATAAAAGGGACAAACAATTAAAAAACCATAGAAATCTACAGACATCATTTTATTCTTCCTGTAGTATTTACAAAATTCTCTTTCACCTTGAATTATTTCAGATTTTGAGGAGGAGAATGACACTTTTTCGCAAACTTTTGGTCCGAAATAAGAAACTATGTGATATAAAATAAAAATAATAACTATTTTAAGAATATGCAAATAAAACACTTTCATATGATACCTCAATTGACAGTATAACTCCACTATGGACGAATTTTGTAATGAAAATAAACCCTTTTTTTTAAATTCTTTCACCCCGGATAGATACGTGCAAGCATGTTCTACAACTGCGCCAAATTTCAACTCGATAAGTAGTAGTAGTTGTTGAGATAAACACCTGTGATAAAAGGCAGACATCGAAGTCATCATAAGGGTTCCTTATGTACCTTTTTGGTACAGAACCCTAATAATATCAAATATTTATGATGTGTTCCGTCTAAAGGAAAGTACTTATAAGCATTTTGTTCCCCTCTATTTCAATATATTTACAGGTAATTTACTTACTAGAATTGAAATTTTTATTATAAAGAAGTAAAAATAAATAAATGAATAAATAAATAAATAAATAGATAAAAAAATAAAATATTGTCAAATGGCGCCTTTCAAAACTCTTGTGTAGTCAAAACTATACACGGTTGAAGCGAATTTGTAATAGTTCTTTATTAAAATTGATTACTACTATATTTGTCATAATTTTGTATTTTTCAAAGTTAATTAACTATTTATTTGCCGAAGTCGAAAATTATTCTTACATTCAAAAGCAATAGCAATTGGCCGATTGGGATTGGGATTTGTTATAAACTCATCACTCATCAAATTTTATCTATCTTTTTATGCTTTTCGAATAAAATACAAAAATAAAATTATCAAATACTATAGCCATTTTTTCGTTACTCTTTTTATCAGACCAGCGACTTTCACTAGATGACGGCTATAATAAAAAAAGAAAAATAAACTATAATTCCTATTCTGACTACTATTTTGAATAGTTATTTTTTCTAAACAATTTATTCAAAAGACTGAGATGAATCTACGACATTTTAGAATAATCGGAAAAAGTAAGATACAAAATTAATCAGTTTTAGAAAATCCATATTTACTCTATTTCCTTTTCACAGACTAATTTAATCTAAAAAGAAGTACTAAGTGCAATCTATGACGGACCTCATATTTAATAAAATTTAAAAATACAATTTTTTATATTTTGTAAAATTTTCGTATTCAAGAACTTTAAAACAATGCTAAGCATATTTCAATAGGGAAAATATAGCAGGGTTTAAGGGCTTTCCGTCACAGCTTCATACGATTTATCATGCGGTCGTATCTTATATGAGTTTTTAAAAGTATTTTTGAATTAAAATACATCCCTTTCTCTAGATTATCGCATGAATCAATTGCGTTAAATTCCCATAGATCATTTTTGAAGGCCCATCCTTAATAAGAGGCTTGGAAAAAATTAAAAACATAGACATGCAGATTAAAGTGATGACGGCATTTACACTGGTCAACATTGTTTAAAGTTTCTTGTAGCCCGTTGAGTGATAGATGATGGATTTTCATCATAGCTGCAGCTTTTCATAGAATAATGAGCGTTTGCTAACTAGAGAGGTATATTATAAAATATTCTACTATTTATGAGAGAAACTAGAAATTTATTGTATTATTTTAGAGTATGATGTGAATAATGAATCGAGTTTCTGTAAAATGTTTTTAATACACTGAAATTTGAAGATGAAGCAAGCTTTTTCAAGTTCTAACTAACAAAAACCTTACGAAATAAAAATTTTATTGAAATTGTGTATTTCTAAACCTCGTAAAGCAAGAATATTGATCAAACGAAAGCAATGAGTGGCTTTCGGGGTTTTTTTTAGGTTTTTCTCTATTTTTAGAGAATGTGGTTCTATGCGTATGGGACATAAAAGATGTTATAAATTAAAAAAAAATGTAGCAGAAGTACTGATGAACCTGAATCCTAATTGTTATTTACTTTTCAATAATAGTTTTTCACTGTCAGCTTTGCATGTCCTTGTTATACTCACTAGCAGCATTACTCACTCATTTGCAACATATTTTTTCACATATTTATAGTATATTTCAATTTCGAATAAATTAATCAAATTACGATATAAAGGGTAAACCAGGAACCCCAGGAACGATGAATCAATAGGATTCAACACCCACCTCAATGTTAAATGCTCATCACAGGTAACATTCTTTGATATGGTATTAAAAGGATACCATTAAAGAGCTTTATAGTTCTATAATCGAGTGCATGTGTGGACAGAATACTGCACACACGTTTCGGAGTGTGAAATTTTCATCCATCTTTTACAATTAGTGTTTTCTGTTTGATAGACCACCGAAACCGAAAATTAAACTGGATTGCTTTATCTTTACAGGGTAATTAATTCGATTAAGGTCATTTAAAAGGTTTTATAGACTTACTTGAATCAAGCTACTACTACTATATTATTTCAAATTTTAGAATTTCTCAGCATATGGGCTAAACAAATTGTATAGATTTTTTTCTGAAAAAGGAACTATTATTTTGAGATTATTATGTAAAATCAGGGGCAATTTTAGAGGACTTGGGAGGAATAATTTTTTAAATGTAATATTTTCAATATTTCATTCAGTCATTTTTATTGGAATAAAGAAAAACAATGTTTGTCATCATAGCAGGACAGTAAATTGGATTAAGTGCTAGAATTACTTTCATTCACTACAATTATACTAAATGAACTACTTAACTACTAAATATTTTGTTAATCAATTTTAATTTGGGGAATAACATAGTAAAACTCAATACCTAACCTAAACCTACAAATTAACTGCTATTAAAAACTTAATCTATTAGTTTAAAATCATCTAACGAGGTCATAACTGCAGGATCTGAAGAGGAACACTGTTCTAGGAATTTCGAAGTTTTGAAATACATTTTTCGAATTTTCTTCACTTTACCACAAATAGTTTTTATTACTATAAATTTATACTTTTCTTATTTTTTACTCTTTTCTTTGAAAGTAATAAACTATTTTATTGAATGTATATCAAATTATTTTACATTTCAGGCCACCTTTTCGGCCGTTGAGTGTATTAAGGATTTAATATCTATGCCTAATATCTATAGGGGCAAAGTGAAATTTCCTCAATAGGCGGCTTATCGCAACTATTTTACATTTTTCATTAGTCTTGCAAATATGTATTAATTACAATAAAACTACGTCTAAATTGCCGGAGAGGAGACTTCACACTGAGGTAATTTAAAAGCTATTTGGGAAAGACGAACCCGTCATTTCCCCTCTTAAGTATTTTTAAGAGAGCGCTTAATCAACAGATTAAGGAACATTAACCTCACAATCTTGGAAATAAATTATCACTTCGTGAAAATAATGCCACTTATATCATGATATTTTCTGAGAAAATTGCGGCAGTTGACTGCTGGCAAACGGCCAAAAAGAAACCATGGCACGTCCGCATTAAGTTGACAAGTTTTAATAGCCACCCCGCCTTTATTAAAAAATCGCCCAGCACCATCAGAAGAATAGAATTAGTGAGATTTGCACGCCCCAGGTACTTGAGGTTGTCATCAGCCACAACGTGCATGAAATCCTACAACTTTCCATAAATAGACTATTGTGTAGGACAAAAAAAACGTCGGTGAAATCTCGAGATGGGTTTCACTTTTATTTATTACAAAATCCACAGAGGAAGGAAATAGAAACAGCCAACTTATAGTCTTGAGTCTATTTAAAAGTTTATTCTTTTCTTGTTGTTAAAATATGTTCAGTAAGAACGTGTGGATTTAGATTTAGTAATATCACCAATCCACCCAAAAGCATATAGAAAATGTATAGCATTGAATCAAGACACTAATCGATGTTAAGACAGAAAATCTACATCTTATGATCTGTAAGGAGTTGTCCGATGCACAATCATCTGTCCTCACAAGGAAATTATAAAATATTTAATATTTTTATAAAATGCAAATCTTGCAAAACGTTCTGGAAGGGGGTCGTTCCTAATTGTCCATTACGATCTTAAAATGCATTACATGAGAAACAGAAATGACTTCCAATGTTTTATTACAATTTTTTCTGGCCTATTAAAAATTCCTTATTAATATAAGTCTCACTGAATTTTGAATATTTTCGGAGGAACCTTAATTTATAGTTAAAAACTAAGCAGCTATTTAGTATTATTAGTAACTAAATAAATCCTACCTACATAGTTTAAAAAATATTTTTGCTTATTAAAACCGGCCCGATAGCACTGTTGAAAGTTTGCCCAAAACTACAAATTCGAGGAATTCATATCGCGAAATATTTTTAATTAATTTCAAAGTAATAAAAACTCAGAATCATATAATTAAGAATAATTATAAATCAATAAGCCTTGACTTATGTGTTCACATGTATGTATGCGGATTTTAGAAATATTATGCTGATCAAGCCTTTTTATTACAACATTTATTAATAATAAAATTTTACAATAGTTCAGAGTTTATAAAAGAAAAGTAGTTTGCTAACAAAACACTTTAGGAATAGTTGCCAAAAGTACTTTATTAAGAGTTTTTTATTCTATCCCCAAATGTATTAGTAAATAAAGTCAGGAGTAAAAGTCTCAAATAATTCATACTATGCAAAGTATATCATGGTTACTTAGAATTAAAATATGTTCTAGGGCGTATGAATCGTCATTCAACGGGTAGTGATTTCAAGTCATATATTCCATGTGACCTTAGAGGCATATTCGATCTTAGGTTTTATTTCCCGGGTCTTTAAGAACTAATTACTATGTTCCTCCATAAAATATCTAAGACTTTAAATATAAGAGACTAATTTTTCTCAGGGAAATGTCATAGCGTAAATACACATAAGGAAATAACAAAAGTAAGCCAGAATAATGCCGGTTTCTTCGTATTCTAATTTTAAATATAGAACTCGAATGTAAAATGAACAGACTTTACTTCCTCTAAATCTCTTTCTTTGGGTGGCTATTTTCAAGTTTTCATTTCCACGAAACGAAGGAAACTTCCATTAAATGAAAATGAAGGTCGCAATACAAAAAGGATCAAGCTGGCTATCAGGGGCCTTTAACCTCTCCGTGTATATAAAACAGCAATGAAATTATGCAACGTTTTCGGCAATTAAAATTTTCAGAATAGATCCTTTGATACATTTTTGCACTCAGAGAAAAATAACTCGTCTAGAGGTGTGGTCTCCACGTTTGTGGGGGACAGAAATGGGAAGCAAACTCATAAAAAAGGAGATAAAATAAGGAAATAAAATGCGTACTTTTCTTAACCATCCCTACAGCCCATAGCATAGAATTTTTCGAATCGCGAACATTTCTCGAGGTATCGCTTCTCTTCCTCGCTTTTATCACTAGCAAGGACTAGGACTACTCAGGCAAAGTAACCTCTTCAATTGCAGACTCCGTGGCTACGTTTCTTCCGATTTGAAATTCCGTCACCGGTTTATGACAAAATCTTGTCTTCTTCTGACGACAGGAAGCTCTGGAGCAGCGGCCGTTCCATCTGCCTGCCGCAATTTATTATTTATTTCACGTTCCCTCCACTTTTCATCGCCACGATGTGTTTTAGATTTTAATTTTGTCGTGGAGCTTTCTGTCGTTTTACACTTTTTATCTGCACTCGGAAGCACAAGATCATAAAGTAACCATCCAAAACAAGGTTTGCAAGTTGGACCGAATTTCAGGGAATTTACGAATCTCAACTCCTTTTTTGTTATAATACTTTATCGCAAATAAAAATCTTATTGGGCACAAGGCAGCCCGCGTTAAAAGCGCTGCGACAGCTTCTAGCCAGGGTTACCAAGTGTTCCAAATTGCCCTAGACAATACGGGCTAATACCATCGGTCTATAGGGACTCTAGCCCTACAAGCGATATATGAATTTTATAGAATTTTCTTTGTAGATTAATCTGCACTACGATGTTTCCGAAAAAAAAACGTTCCACAACACAAAAATTTGCATTTTATCCATTCAATCAAAAGATTCTACAAATTAATCAAGGGTATTCTAGCACAGGCAATTTATTTCACTCGCTTGATTTTGTTTTAAACAAAAAACTTGTTCAATCTTGGTTATAGTTAAGATCAATTTTAGGTCAAAAAAATTTCAGTATAAATTTTTTTCTATCGCTCTTTCAACAATCTAAAAGCCGTAGAATTGGTAAAACGATTTTTGGAATTTGTTTGTTTGAGCCTTTAAATTTTGTAAGCATGAAGCCCACTTTTTCGAGGAAACAATATTTAATATTTAGTGCACTCCCCAAAAATAACTCCGAACATCTTAAGGATCTGACACCGTTGCTAAATTTATGAATTTCGATTAACTTTTGTGAGCATTGTCCAAAACACAAAGTTGAAAAAACAAATAGAACATTAATCGTTTTAAGTTGATACATTCGATTGTTTTATTTAAAGTCGTAGAAACTTCGTTCAGGTTTCAAATAAAGTCTTACCTTAAGATTAAAAATACTATTTCATTTTTTTTTTTTTTTTTTTTCAAAATTCGTAGCGACCTGTGTTTCTTCGCTCACATTTTAAAATTATTGAAGCTAGCGCGCCTAAAGAAACTTTGCAGCCTAAATTGAAAGGGTTAGACATTTTACCACAACATTACATAATTTATTTCTGGGGTTCAATTCTGAACCTACATTTCTCTATACAGGAAGCAGGTTAAACATAGGTTTATTTTCATTTCTGGGTGTTTTTGGCCATAAAATAAGAGTTGTAACTAGAGAAACCCAGCGCCATAAACTGGCACATGTTCCATTGTAATGGCGCATACACCTGGTCTAGAGTCAAAAATAAAAATGACTTTTTATTGTAGTTTATACCAGCGCGGCACTTATAGTTTATGAGAAGGTATTTTCCAGATCTCTTTGGATACATTTTTTTACTTATTAAATTTTCCAAAAAAAATAATTAAAAATATTTCTGTGCTTTCTCCTAAAAATTAGCACGAATGGTAAAAAATGTCATAGCCTGAATTTTAGAAGTTTACATTTTAAAATCATCAAGTTAACCCAATTTTTACAATTCTAAGATCAAAACCGCCAAGTTTCAAACACATACCTTGGCTTCTTTGTCGCAAATCACCGAAGCGATTTAGATTATTTTCTAATTTCATCGACAATTTAAAACTTCATACTTTTTCGATTTTAACTTAACTAATCGATTCGCGTAGCGTCGTTAGGGGGGAATTGCCCGAGTGATACCCACACTAATGACAGGTGATAACCTGAGGATGTCATCATCTTCATAACGCCCCAGGTTTTACCCATCACAGCGACTCAACTGATTCATTCTGTGCTATTTCATTCAAATCTGTCTCTCGTTGAAACCAATTAGGGTAGTGTTTTTATATGCAAATAATTTGCAATATTTTTACTAGCTATACCTTTTAATGCTTAAGGATTTTTGTGAACTTACTTCGAGAAGCATAAGGATTAAGGAAATTCAAAAAATATAAAATTAAACAACTTTTAACACTACCCCAAAAAAATATCACTAAACGCTTCAGTAAATCTACGATGAAAAGAAAGTAGTTAAGTTTTTATTTTTTAATTCCCTGAAACGAAATCTAAGAATTTATATAATTTATTTGCAGAATTTGATGCATAATAGGAGACCGCTGTGCACTTGGATAAGGCGTTTATTTTATTTTAAGTGGTTAATTATTTAATTATTCATTTTCGACAGTTTTTTGCTTTTCGAAATATTAAAAATGCTTTGAGTTTCAAATTAATTACCCTTTTAAGTGGGGTGATAAAGTGAATTTTAAAAGATTAGTAGCTAAATTTTAATTTCGTTCCAATTGTAAAAAATCTTAAAAATATTAGTGCGACTTGATTTTCTAATCATTGAACCATGAATTGAAAAAAAGCAAATAGAGTAAATATCAAAGATACGCAATGTGAAAAGTTCCTTGATTTTTTGATTATAACGAACGGACAACAAAAGCAGAAACATTTTAACGAATGAAATTGAGACGTGAGGTAATTTTATTCCACATAATTCTAGAAGAGCTCAAATTGCGCTGAATATGTGTGTACCAAGGACGTTTCTATAATCCTAAGTATTGACCCAAAATATACGTAAGCTAACTTTTCTTTTGATCCATTGAAAAATAACTAACGCCAACCGTGAACATTTTTATAAAAACAATTACGAAATCATTAAAATTTGCTATTTTCGTACACTAAATTTTAGTAAAGCCAGAAAAATGCCATAGTATTACTAACGACAAATTTAAAATACAGAAAAAAAAGGAAATATGAAATTAATTTTTTTTTATTTCTCTCAACGTACAAAAGAACGAATTGAAAATGTTTTCAATAAAATAAAAAAATTAACCGAGTTCAAAAAGAAAAGAATAAAATAATCAACGAATGAAGTACCTAAAAGTAAAGTTTTTCTTATTTCACGACTTTCTTAGGGGGCTTAGATTACAAATATGGACAGGCCTACGAAAATCGCTGTCCAGTACAACAAATACGGAGTTTCTAGCTACGACCGTTGCTGAGATCTAGTTATTACGTTCGTAGTCATCATCAGGTCATCAAGATCCTGGTAAAATGAATATGGGACCACCAATGGAGTACATGCTTTCCAACAAAAAAAGAATCATCCAAATCGATGCACATATGTCGAAGAAATGCGTGAACATCCATAAAACGTAGAAACAATAGAATTAAGAACCTTCTGATTTTTTTTTTAATTCGGTTAAATATTGTTACTTATAAATTAAAAACCTCTTGTGTACCACTCGATCAAGATATGATTTTTCACTTTAGGCAGTGAGCATAAAAGTGTTAAACTCTCTAACTTTTCTTTTGGTAATGAGAACATTCTCAAATTGCCGTTCTACAAGTGTATTTAAGAATTGCAAGATAGTTATGAAAATTTCATATTAAAAAACGAAGTCTTTTAAAATTCTAAGCTTTCTTTGTCTAGTTATTAACATAGATAATAAGAATGTTTAAATGTCCCTACTGGACCGTCTTTTTCAAAGTGATGATCATAGACATCAAAATTTAACCTAATACATCGCAATATCATGAAGTTTGAAAACTACAAAAAATACTACTATACGATGAACAATACCCACTTGCATAGAGAGGTCTTCGAGCTTTCAAACACAACTACTTTCACGGTTCATATGGTTTTGTATTATGATCACATATAACTTTCTACTAGACTGATTTTATTGATCATTTTTTTGTTTTTTTGATAAAGAACATACTTAACTAGTCAACTGTGTTTAACGAGTATACTCGTCATGGGGAAATTAAGCAACTTTGTTTCTGTTTTTTTCAGTTTGTCACCACATAGCTCAAATTTGTAATGGAAATATTTGCTGTCCATTTGATGAGTATATCATTTTTTTACTCTTTTATGAACATAAATATATAAATTTAAAAAACTTCCGCAGCTAAAGGGTTAACTAACCCAATTTTCCAGATAAGTTTTGACGACGTTTTTTGACGATCTAACATTTTTTTTCGTTCCAACATTGCATTCGTAAGATTGTTATTTCTTTTCAGGGTTTGTTTTAATTTTCTCAAAAATTACTACACCGATATGATGATACTTTTAGTTTCTCATAAGGAAGTTTAAGTACATTTCTAAGATTTCATCTATTTGTAGGTTTCTTTTTTTCATATAACACCATAACACTGCATATTCTAGAAAAATAACCCTTTGAACAATAAAAATCTATATTAGCATTTAGTAAGCACTAAATTTAATAAATAAAAGATTTTCAACGAAAGACTGCAAAACTGAGGAGATATAAAGACACGAAGTTCGGCTAACTATTTTTTCATTACTAAAACGTAACACAGGTTTGGCATAAAATTAACTTTTTTAAATGTTTAGTTACAAATTTATGGTTTTAAATTTTCTGTTTTGAAGAAGGTTTAATATTTTCGTTTTGAGTCCAAATCCCAAGTTTCAGAGCAAACTCGCGGGATTTTTCACTAAGCCCGCGAACTCGTTCATTAGAACTAGATTTATAGCCTATATTTCAAGCTCTTTATAAGCTGTTTAGCACTGAACGTTGCGTGAAAGTCCATCATATCATTTCTAACAGATAATTCAACATAAATGTATGACTTCGTTAACAGAAGACAGGCAAATTTGTGTATATTTAAATTAAATTAAATATCGGCGAAATGAGAACGAAAAGTGGTTAAGTGGATTTCTCGCATCGAAGTAACAAACAAACAAAAGACAACTATTTTGGGAATGGTTATATTTACTCCTACAGACTGCATGGAGTTCCACCACATACTTCTTTATAATTCCTTAAAAAATGATAGTATTTTACTTATATTAATACTACTCACTTTATCCACATATTTTATCCCTAGTATTTTGATCTTATACAATTGCAACTTTAAACCGTTTGATAACTTTACCTTACTTTCCGATATTAACTTTTACTTTTTATCTGCCACATTGTGGCCTTAAATAAGGACTTTTACGTGTGGTTCTATAAAAAATGATAACCCTGTAGTTTAGAACAGCTCCTCCCACAAAGAATGGCAGGTCCCGTATGCTTCAGAAGTCTGGAAATACAGCTATAGGGGTGGTCCTGTGGCAGCCGAGATAGTCTGAAATCCATGTGACATCCATAATGCCGTACGGAGTAAGCACCCGGATTTCCGAATTCTAGCCTCATATCTCATGTACATGCGAACACATGTAGTTCAGTGACCTCTGGTGGTACGACGCCAGTTCCAGGCCATTAGATGGCATTGCATCATGTAGGGCTTTGACGACGAAACCAGCATCGTTTCGGATCATCAATTTCTATTAATTGGAGGTCTGTGTCTGCAATTACTCCCGCTGTCAGTGGCGGCTTAAGACGCTGCGTAGCCGCCTAGCCGGTCGAAACCCCAGAACACTTCCATTATCTCGTTACGGTCGCAGATTGGATTAAAAGAGTGCTTTTTTCAATTAGCTTGCGGTGGTGATAAATTATGTGGTATGTGGAAAGCGAAAGCGCACCTGGTTTTCTCGCACGGTTGACTCCCCTAGGATGGACTTATAATTTCTCGCTATATCACTGACGGCTGCATTTTCCACGGTTCAGTAAAGACGCTGGTTTTCGGATGAACTGGAGAACTCCTTCCAGGCATTAAGATGCAATTAGATAATTAGAGCCAGAGATTAGGATACTTAGATAGTCTGTCGGCAAGGAATACGTGAGTTACAGAAAGTAAACTTTGCACTTAGAATTTCGAACTAGTTTGCTCAGTTTTAGTGGTATTAAGTAAATTTTTACTTGAAGTTACGAAAAACATCAACATTTATGTAAGATAAAAATAGTATTTATTATCTTTTTCAATTATCAATTCATTTAGTATGTATCCTGAAAGGTTCAATGATTGTCACACAGTTTTCGATTAAGCAAATACCTACTTAGCTCCTTTTGTCTTGATTTCCCCAGCCCTAACAACCCGAAATCTCTTCAATTCTTAAGATCCTTTAACGATCTCTATAGATAAAATAAAATGATAGAAAATTGCTAAACTAAATGTTCCTTTTCCCCCCATTACCTTTTTATAAATTGGGACAATTATTTAATTCAGGTTTTAGTTTTTTTTTGCCAGCAAAAGAGGCGAGCAATGTAATCAAATATTGATTGTTATAAAAAAAGAGAAAAAGAAGGATTTCTAAGTGAAATATTTCTAGTGGGATAAATAAAGTCTTTTTAAAAGATGCAAATTTTAATAATCGTTGTAATTTTGTTTAGAAATTTACGTAAATTACGTACGTTATTATAAAAATAACTCTTTTTAGACAATTATGTCGCGTTTGTGACTAGTACAATACTCAGGAGAACTGTTGAAATTTGTCAAATGAAATGAGGTATTTATTTTATTGTAATCATTGTATGCGGAATATAACAAAAAATGTTTAATAGAAAGCCTTTAAGACTTTATTTAGATATTTAAAGAAATTAGTTGAAGTTGGTAAGAAACCTGTAATAAAAATAGCGCTTGTTCAAACTTCGTGTTCCCGACAAAATTGCGGAAATTCAAACTTAAAGCTTAACTTGAATAGGGTTATTTTTTAACCCTCAGCTACACTGACGAGATTTTGCTACGCGACTACATCCGCGTAATTCCAATTCCACCAAGCTAAATTTATAGTTTTTTTTATAAAATTATTTGTATAACATGTTTTTTATTTCTTATGTAATCGACAGATCAAACCAATTAGAACCTTAAATAATTATTGAAAACAAATAAAACAAATAAACATAATTCTTGAAGACAAAACTTTTTTGTATTTAAGTGACGGCAAAGTCGCTTACAGCTTTTAGAGTATATTTGTAAAAATGTGAATGGTGAGCTACGTTTGTACCTCGTCGGTATAATTAAGGGTTAAGACTATTAGGCCGATATTTAAAAATTTTATACTATCGCTTTAAGATAAAAGTATTTATCAGGATTTGTGAACCAAATAAAAGATTATTATTTTTTTAATTGATAACTTTTTCACTTTGAAGTTGGTTAAAAATAAGTATTCCAAATCTTTTATTTTATTATTTTATTGTTGTGCTTCCAAGAACGCACTTATTTTTTTACTAAGTAAAGCGTGTTTACCTATATCATATTAACACTCAACACAAAATCGCATTTGCTAATACAAAAAGTAGGGAAACATGTTTTTCAAGCGTTCCTACCTTCCATATGGGTTATAGGAAAAAAATATCTCAGATAAAAATTAAAAGGATCTGTATCTATTAGCAATGCAGGTAAACAAAGTTAAAAAACCGTGGACAATTCTTCTAATATTTTTTTTTTTAAATATAAAAAAACAAATTTCATTTTAACAAGGGGATACCTCGTCGAATTTGCTTACATATATGATGATGCCCAAAATGGATACATGTAATTATATAAACATTTAATCAATAGAAGTTTATAATTAGAAAACCTGTTTCTTATACTTATACTAAAAATTACTTTTTGATACACGTAAAAATATTAACTTTACAATTTTATACACATATCATTACACAGGTGTGTTTGAGTGTATTGACGAAAACAACGTAGTTGAATTCATTGTATGTGCTATGGTCTTGTCATCAATTGTAGTACCTTACAAAAATTTCTTTTATATGTCCAAGTGGCACTTTTATACACCCACCAAGTTGTCAATCATATTAGACTATATTATGGTCGTTACGAGGGCACGACAGCAAGCCACCCCAATCTCAATTATGCAAGTACAACATATTTTCCTTTGAGTGGTACACTACATTTAACCTCCTATTTCAGCATGGTATTTGTGTTACATTTACGCTATTCTGTACGTAAATACATAAGTCGAAACTGTATGTTCATACATAGCCCAAAATCGATCGTAATCAGATTCTCTATAGTCTATATCCATTTCTCGTACAGCTGCCTGCCATGTTTGTCTTTTAAATATCAACATTATATAGTAACAAAAAATAGGGTTAGGAAAAAGAAGACATTTGTTAAAGAAAAGGTTATCAATTAGCTAAAGGTTAAATTTAATACACGTCTCCATTTCGATAATAAAATAACAACGTACAACAAACTATTCGTGTGCGAAAATGAATCCTATCTCCTCATCCCTTATTCAGTTTAGAAAAAGACATCGGTACGAGTTTAACAAACATAGGTCACGACCATTTAGAAGAGATACTTCCGTCCGGGCGTATTTTCCAAACGAAATATCATTGGTCGTACCCTTCATTATACCTAGATGGGTTCTGATGCAAATTTTAAGATTATCTCCCTTGAGGTTATGTGCCTGAAATTTAATGATAATAATCTCATTAGGAATATCAGAGTGTTGTGATTTCCCAAAAGAAGAAATTAAAACTGAAACGTTTGGTATTTGAATCTTGTTAACAAAATCCGATAAAGATCTTAAGGATGTGTACTGTGGGTCGATTCCAATCCTTCACACGTGAAAGTATAACAGCCTGCAAATATTAAGCTTTAATTTATGGAGGCATCTCGGTTGTTCAAACAAAGCTCGTTAATAAATTAAAGGATTTCGCTCTTCATTTATGAATAAGCAAATTAAACGGACTGTTATGATGTCTCAGGCTTTCTTAATTAAATTCATTTGTTTATTTGCATAAGACGGATATATGCAAATTTACAGGGTAAAACCATTATTGGAGTAAGTTTTTTGAACTAGTATATATATTTAGTCCCTTTAGCCGACTAAGAGTTTAGTGTATTTTGTATTTCGTTTAGGCTCCAATTATATCACAGAAAAAAAACTCTAATTATCTGCTGAACAATTTCGATTTCTTTATATAATCTTATCAATTAAAGCAAAGTACAAAAATGTTATTTTGCTTTGAAGGCACTTTTGAAACTTGTACCATTACCCTGTATTCATAGTTGGAAATATTTTAACCGCATTTAAGTACTGCAAAGTAACTAATCTAAAAAAAAACTAAATACGCGTATGATGCGATATCTAAGAGGTGAGCAATAGTTGGAATCGGTAGAGTAAGTCACATTTGTTCTGAAGGTTTTGCGTTGAAGATAACTTAAAAATCTGGGAGACCACTAGCCTATCTTTTATATTACATAGCTCACAGGTGAATTTAAAAGTAAGCTATAAATTGTTGTCCATAAATCTGTTTTTTGTTATTCATACATCATGCATGTGTTTTGGCGGTTTTAGTGGCAAACTTATTAGTAAACAACTAGTAAACAAACTCAATTAAAATATTTTCATTGGACACACTGGGAACAGCTAAAATACTCAGAGGCAATTGAGTTCATAATAATATGCATATGATTATAATATTAAATGGGTTAAATGGGATTTTTTGATCAGTTCAATTAAAGTCTTCTTTAAAGGTGGGGCAAACTTGAAAATTTTTGTTTTACATAGAAAGAAAGAACTTTAAAGCCTGTTATGAGTACAAGGGTTAAATTTTATCTTCAATTCTTTAATTTCATTCTTTGCTTTGCTGGTATATTTAAAACAATCGATTTTTCTTAAATTGTAAATGGGACTTTTAGTTTTTAATAAAATTAAAATATAATAGGATAGAATTTATCAATGTAAACTAATTTCTGTATTGTTTTTGATACATAACACAATTTCTAATTTAATTTTATTGGTTTATTTATCTTAAAACATATTTCTTAATGATGGCACAATTTTTTAAATTAAATATCCAAATTAAAGAAAAACGTTTTCTTTTAACACCATGTTAAATGATGAACTCAAATTGAATAAGAAAATGTATTAAATATACTTTAAGGACAAATTTCTACATAAATTGAAGATTAAGATTTAAGCACTCAATTTAAATAAATTTTGAAAAAAAAATATATTTGTTATGAAGGACTTCGATGTAAGATAAAAAAATTGAATTTAATACCAACATGCAAATTTATGAACAAAGTTACATATTCACAAAATCCTGCTTGAAACAATCAATTAATAAATTTTTAAGGCTCTCTTATGTAAATTACAATAGCCTTTTTGTACGTATAAACAACTCTGCAAGCGATTTTTCCCATTTCGTAATGATTCATTTTCATAAAACCTTTGTGTTTATATGCAAAATGTCCGTATATACAGTGTAAATATTTAAAATAATGTGATGTACAATTTTTAAAATGATTCTACAAGACAATTTTGAGATTGTTTAAATTACGATCAGCACTTAAACAAATGATAAACATTTTTAAAATCAAAAAAACCTTTCACTGAAAATTCAGATAAAATATACACGCCTTTATTTCTGTGTGGGTAAATCAACATTTTTTAAAGTATGTTGTTATAATCAGCATGAGTCCTGTAGAAGGAAATTGAAAATGAAAGAAAACTGAAATTTCACTTTAATTTAAATGAGGAAAATATCGACCGATGAACTTTCATATTTTGTAATGGCGATGAAATCGTAATACAGGCAAATCCGTTAAGTAAAATTACGTAAGTAGGAAATATAAAATGAAATATTAAGCTAACTTTGTTTAACTGCGAGTAGACAACTCTTCTATAGAATTAATCGCATTACCTTATTACCTATTTATTTATATTTATAATTATAAAATGTGGAAGTGTACTTTTTTGTATCTATGTTCAAAATACTTTTATAAATTCAATAAGTGTAAAGAAATATACTCCAAATAAATTTATTTAACTATTACCAATACGATACAAACAAATGTAGAGAAATTTGCCTAACCGAACAACCCTTTTCAAAAAAAAAAACCAAAATGTTTTTTGAATCTTTCTAATCAATGTCGAAATTCGAATAAATCGAAATTAGTCTAATTCGTTACATTTTAATTATAGGCTTTCAAACGTACAAAATTTAAGGAATCTTAACCAATATGAGCTTAATTATTTATTTTTATATTTAATTTTATCCTTAGTTGAATTTATATCAATTTAAATACGATTTAATTTCTGATAATTTCCTCCCAACAACAATTTTTGTAATGTTGTCAAAATATTTTTGATCTTTTAATCAATTCATTAGCGAGGACCATTAATGAGTCTACGTACTTTGAGAAATGTGCCCACCAAAAATTATTGTAAAACTGAAATAAAATGATTAAATCATAGCATTTCTAGTAGACGCAAAGCTTCCAATACCGACCAAGAGAATTTAAGTCGAAATTTTTACGAAACATTTTTTTCTGAGTTAGAGGGTATAAACTCTCAAATGCTAATAGAAAAAAATTATTTATTGAAATTTTCGGGTTTTACTTTAGGTTTAGCCATTTTTATTTTTAAAATTGCTATTCAGGCACTTTGGTTACGAAAAAAATCGTAAATACCTCAGCTTCCTTCTTTCTGGAAGTTCCGATTTTGAAAAACCAAATTCTGTCAGCGCAAAGTCTAGTCTCATGGTCTTTTAGATATACTAAAACAGAACTTACAATTTCATAATATATAGTCACTTTTAATTAATTGTTAACAACGATTTGTATAGACGTAAAGGAACAACTTGCTTCATCCCGGGGCTAATTGTTCCGGTCACACTTTGGATATTTTATCACTGAAATAATCTACTACTAATCTATAATTTATTGTAAAACTCAACGAAAATAATATTCACCAGTAGTTGAAGTGCGAAATACACAGACTTAAACTTTTCTGAGTAGCTTACGTTATTGTCCACTATAATCAACAGTCGTTGTTATATTTATAACCTTGATTTTAATTAAATCTCATGAATCAATTTGAGTAAAAATCGTCTTAATTTTTACTAGATTCATCCTTAGTAATCCTCTTCCAAACATTTAAACAATCTAAACTAAACAAAGTCTCGGTTTGCAACCAACAGCGAAAGTCTCATCAGCTTTCAATTTCTATAGACGTTGTAGTGATGTCGTAATGTCTTTAATTTCTATGTTCGCATTCTAAAACATATAAAAATATTTATGAATAATTTTACATAATTTCATCGGTGTTAATTGTTCCGGGACACTGTGGAACTTTTAACCCCATATTCCACTTTATGGAGTAGAAATGAAGTTTTGCTCAGAAATTGAATCAATACAAGTAATGACGCCAAAAAATTGTTGAATATTTTTATAATATTTTAATACAATTCAAATATGTAAAGTCTTAAATTTTATAAAGGGAGACCAACAAGTTTAAGTGTAAAAATCTTTACTCAGGTTACATTTAAGACTTCGAAGCCATCGTGGCAGTAACCAATGACTAATGACGTGGCATTTTGCAACGTCCTTCGCATGCATCGCTATTTTTTCTTCCCGGTGTTATAACCATTGGAACAACCTACCCCCGACACTTGCAGCCCCTCCTCGCCCTACTTAGTTTCGTTGGCTACGATGAACTGCTATTAGATTTAAAATGGGCCACACCAGCGGACTCCAAAATCACTGCTCCCCATGGGTCTAATATCATTAGACCGCATTGTTCCCTAATTAGAAATGGAGGAAAAGTTATATGAGGTTCAATCGACTATTCAGCGCGCAGTGAAGCGAAAAGAAGTGTTAATCGATTAGAAGAGTTTTTCCAGACATTTAACGATCACAAAATCGACAAAAGGCCAACGACCTTGTGACGAACATTTTCAAAATGTTATAATTTTTGTAATTTCTTTATTTTTGTTTTATTTATAGATCCAGGTACCAAATTGAAAGACCAACCAGGGAGGTAGATCTAATCACATTGAGTAATTCACGGCTGAAATAATAATCGAGATCTAGAGCTTAAAACTAAGAATACCTTTTTCCCTTAAAAATTATTGTTCCTACAAATTTTCGTAATTTATGAAATGTATTATAAACCATCTTATAAAGTTTCCTAACTAATTAATGGAGAAACAATTTTTTTAGTGTAACGCAAGCAAACGATTCAGAAAATGATTTGATAGGTCCATGAATTTATTGGAAAGCTTAAAACGATTCAAGTATGCTTTTCTAGTTTATGAAATCATTTTATTTTTTAGTATAAACCATAAGCGAATGAAAATATTTCAATACGCAATGTTAAATTTTTCGATAAAATTATAATTGTTGAGGTATTTTTGTGATCTGGTATTTATTTTGAAATTTAATTAAAAGCACTAAACAAATTTGAAACGAATGTGAGTATCAAGTGTTTCAAATTTTAAGTGATATGTAGCAATTTATTGAGATACGAAATCATTATTCAGTTCACAAATTTGAATACATGAGATTCCAGAGAGTCACTTGATCCATGACTTGAAGTGTAAACATGCAAAATACAAGTTCTTTTAAAAATAAAAATATAAATAAAATTATAAAACTTCCATAAGATTTCAACGTTTTCAAGTTTTTGAATGACAGGCATACCTTTTTTATTTAGAAATTAGGCTTTTGAATTAAATAATTCTTTTGCAAACATAATTCTTATCAGTAAAAAGCTTTAATATTCTATATGACCATAGAACTCCAGTTCAATTGTTCAATTTAGATAAGAATAAAATTTATTAAACTTTTTAGTGTACGTTTTGGTGTTTTAAGTACCATATTACTTTCTTTTTTATATATTTCGGTAATTATGCGATCAACTTATAAAATATCTGTAGGTGTATCGATTTCAATAAAGCCTATTTTTGCTATCCTCATAAAACAAGCTGATAAAATAACCAACTTGATTAAATTATATAACGTGAGCTCCTTAAGAGCTCGTTTAATGTTATAAGTATGTCGACAAAACGTAGGTATAATCCGAAAGCCAATGTGTACTTTTCAGTGGACATAAAAGAAGTAGGATTTAGATCATATGCTTTTTTTCAAAATTAAGAGAATTCATAAATATGGAATTCGTCATCTTTACTCAAGATTTTAGAGATCATGGATATACAAGTACCAAATCTTTGAAGGAAGTTCCCTGAAAGTAAGAATCTTAAATATTCTTAGAAATTTGTGATATGCTTATCCAGAAAGGTTAAGTGTAATTATGTATTTTATTTTTCAAAAGGAAAATGTTATAAAAGTAAACTGATACTAAGGAAGTTCGACTCTCCGGGGTTTTCGTATTCAAAGGTAGCAGAAATCGATTTCAACATTTGTGGGTACATTTCTTTGGGGAATTTTTCAGGTCGGTGGCTGTCGTTTGTTTTTGAAATTACGTTTTAAGTACGAAAATTCAAAAACAAGAGAAATTGTTGGCCAAGCTTTTTCCAAGTCTCTAGAGAATGAAAGGGCTTTTCTGGAATAATAAATTGGATAAGGTTTGGCATTCTCTGGATTTTGGGAAAATACATCAATAATATTTATGGTTTGGCCCGCCAATAAATAGGCACCCTTAGAACATTTCGCTTTTATGGGCTAGAGGCTATGAATAACCTTCTACCTCTCCGATTTAAGCTTCTCAACAACATAAAATTTTGCAAAACATTAGAGTGTTGCAATAAATTTTTTAATTTTGTTGAAGATATAACGTCGTTATCATACGCACCCAATAAAGGCTCAATTGTTTACAATTACTTCCGATAAAAAATCGTAAATAAACCCAAAATAACATATTCCAGCCTATTTTGGTTTATACATTAAAAATGTTTATACATGTATACTTGAATATTTTGATTAAATTTGCAAATGAATTTTAATCATTTTTGCAGATGCTGAACATTTTCCGTTTACAAATTTATTGTAGCCCTTGAGTGCTAAGGAGTGATATATTATTTCTCCATATAAATGTAGAAAAAAGAACGATTACCTTGTTTCTTTCAGATTAGTAATTTAAATCACTGTAAATGAATTTAATTGTTATATAACTTTTCGCTTTACTTTTTAGCGTACGTATTTAATATAACTTAAAGATGCAAGATCACTTTATGACTAAAAATCGCGGATACTTTAAGCAGAATGCAGAGTAGACTAAAGGATATGCATATATGTCTCTGGATTAAATTGTAACTAAAATAAATAATTGAAATTAAACAATAATAATTGCTCTATTTAGCTAAATACCATTTTCACAAATTTAAAAGGACAAAAATTATGAACTACTTTGAAAAATAATACTTTTTTTCCAAGAGCAATATTTCTAAGTCATTGCACCTTTATTATAACTCGAATTTCGAGGTTTTTTATAACAATTATTTAAAAGTGCGAACGTCCAACATTTTAATACTATTGTACGTCATTCAAGTATTCGATGTCGTCTTCAGAGTTCTCCATAAACCGGCCTGGTATGTATACATACAAATATACATTTCTTTATGACTTCAACATATTTAAATTTACACACATGATCGTGAAAAATATCACTCCAGCTGGATATGGTTGCTCGTAAATATTTTCTGGATAAAACTCACATGTAATCCTTTTTAAATTAAGTAAAAATATTAGTGAATAACACGAGCACTTCGAAAATTGTTGTTAATAATAGCTTATCGCCCATAAGGGAGCTCATTGGTACCATAGATTACCAGAAATAGTCGAGAAACGATTCAATTGCAGGTACGATCTATAAATTCACTTCATAACACGCAAGCAATTAAAGGATCAATAAAAAACTTTAATACAATAAGATTTCTTAATAAATCCATACCACTTATTGAATTTTGTTTTACAATTAGATTTAAAGTTAAATGCGTTTAAGAGAACATTCATCCGTATAGACTCTTTGAAAGTATGTAATTCCATATGGAAAAATAAATTATTAATTTGTTTAAATGTTCTTAGTGAGACGTTTTTGAATATTGAATTTTAGAAGCACAAAAAGAATCCACTTTAGAACGATGCGAAGAATTTTGTGCTTCCAAGAGGCAAGATACACATGTGGGTTTAAATGCAAATCAAGTTTTTGATATCTTTACCAGCACCGTCATTAACACGGAGTGTTAACTCTTCTTCGCACAATATCCTTCATTTATCTTCACAGATTGGCGTCCTTTTTGTGAAAAACTCATTTATTTCTTTGGTTTCAACTAATTCTGTCAATTTATTTTCTCCTTTTTCTCTGGCATTCGCCCTAATAGAGCTACTGCCGCAATGTTTGCGTTTGATAAAATAATTTGATTATTTCGGTACAAGAGCCGAACTGGGGCGTCAGCAGGAGTACAACCACCTTAGTCTTATCTGTAAAGCTTCCTTCCCAAGAGAAAATTGATGATATCTTTTCCCCAGACATTCCTCACCAGACCTGATTTTCAGGATGTTTTTGGAACAAGAGGAACTTGGCAAGACACGGCCGACAAACAATCACGCTCATAAATGCGGAAAGCCCAAGTTTCGAGGTTCCAAGGTAATCAATTTTGATGGCCCTTTTGTCAGGGAGTGAGGACACAACAATCTCATATTTGATCCAAAAACGACAAACGTCGACGTACGCGAGTTTCCTGACGTCGGAAAAGGATTTAGATTCGGTCGAATATGAGTTGGAAAAGTAGAACACATTCTGAGCTCTATTTGGATGTTAATGTTGTTATGACCGTAACGGCCAGAAAAAAAATACGAAGAACTAGTGAGGCTAACTAATCGATGGGGACGAAAATATCAAATGGGTTCGAAGTATGAGCGAGGATAGGCTCTTATTTTTCTGCTAGCGTTCGACCAACATGATTCCCTATAAACACTATCTGATTCAAAGGCTCACCTATTGTCTTAGTCCACTGTGCCGGGGGCCGCCAATCCGGGTAGTGTTTAGGAAATAGCTCTCTCGTCCAATAGGTGTGCAATACAACTTTGTAAAACACTAGTCGGTCTGAAGTACAACCACTCGTGCTCTGCTGGTAGCTTTGGTAGCTTGCATTTAAATTAATATGGTTACTCTGCGGCCGTAAGACCGAATAAGGTACTGCATGAACTTCACTGCACCACAAAAGAAGTAGCAAAGCACTAATAGACAAAAAATTTTCATGTGCCCTAAGGCCCATTCCATCACTTAAATAGTAAATTTTCTTCGCCATATCGTGGTTATCCTTCCGTCGAACACGTTTTCTATACAGATACCTCCCTATGCTGATGATAGCCGCGAGTCCTCCTCACAAATTGAGACTTCCCGATTCTCGAACGCCCGCCCGACCGATTTGGCTCATGGAACTAAACTGCTCTAGAATTACGCCTCGCGACCGATAACATCTAAGATAGATTCTGCCTAGCCGCATGTATAGCACGAGACATGACTCAAATTGAGGGGCATCTTAAATTAAGTCTCCACGCCGAAGAGCGGAGCACCTATGGGAACGTTCCACTCCACGGTGGCCGAGCCCCCAGGTCGTTGGTAGAATGCGGTCACAAGTCTTAAGTTCTATCTTTGGGCGATTCTATGTTCTATCCCTGGGGAAATCTGTCTGTAGTCCGGTAGAACTTTGGACGGGAGAGCTAAGTTTGGAGACCTCGAAAGCTCCAGGGATGGGGTCAGGCACATGCGCGATACCATTCCGGGAATTCAAAACCAAAACAAGTGTTCCTCCACCATAAAAGCTCTCACCTGTGATAATGTAATTCATGTGCCGCTGGCATAATCGGGATGGAACGTTGTAGAATGCAGTGGTCAGGGCTAGGGGGTATACATTAAAGAGATGAAATGCTAGCGCAACACATAGTGAACTTTTTGGACAGTAACAACAGAACTGCGGAAACTAATTCAGGATCCGAAAAGCAATGCTAAGATATACTGAGGTTTCGACTTGCACGGGAACGGTGCACTTGGGGATTAACTAATTTGATTTATAAAGGGCCCATTAATAGTAATTTCAAATTCACAGTATTGAGGGGTCAAAGCGGTCCCTAGCGCCTCATATTTCCCCGACTTTTACTGAATGTGTGTGGAAACACTTCCTTACTTAATTATGCAACGAGTGCTATCTGACGACCTCTGGGAATTATCATTAATTAGTACATATTCACAAAACCCACTTTTGGGCAGCCTAAATTATGCGATCTTATGTCAAAATATTTAAAAAATTCAAGATGTTGCATTAACGTATGATGTTTTTGGAAGATTTTACCATTCTGAGGCGTGTTTTATACTTTCACCTGTTTTTGTTTCCATTAAAAAATGACCACATAAAAAAAATAAATATATTCACTCTAAATAGTTAACTTTTACGTAAGTACTTCCGAAGATTCAAAATTGGACAAAACTAACTAAGTTCGATAAATTACCAGGGGATAGGATAGATGTGAACTTAATAGGATTTTTTCAGATTCTTGTAAGATGATAAATTCAACTTTATTTCTATATTTATGCTATAGCTTAATAAAATCCCATACGATTGTGACTCAAGCTTCAAGTGACGGTATAAATAGCAGAAAATAAGAAAATACACCTCATGTAGTTAGTCGTGTTTTTATTTCACAGAACATTGACAGAGACTCACGTTTTGTTGCTATACTCTGGGGTTTTATGGCTTTTCATTACTCTTTTAGAAATAATTTAGTAATGCAGTGCTTTCCATTTATTTCCAAACCTTCGAATCGCAATACTGGATTTTTCTTTTTTTTAAATCAAAAATTATACACGTTTTCAGTGCAATCTTGTCACAGTCTACTCATTTCAGAATTTTAATTTTTCTTGTCTAAATATGGTAAAGACCTAAAAATGTCTCTCATACAAAATCTACTTGTCCGCTGGTGCTTGCTATTGGGGCGTTTTCAGTGTTCCACACCAAAATTAGAAGACCTGAACACTTATGGAATCACATCGATGTCTGTCTATCGTCTACCCGTCCGTGCAATTTTTCTCAGAGATTGTTCGACTTAATGTTGGCATAGTTGTGAAAAGTAGTTTAATATTACAAACGAAAAGTACGAGAATTTTAATTTCGAGTGTCAAGTGAAAATATTTTTAAATAGAAAACTTATTAAAGTACGAGTACAAAAATACGTAATTTATTTTTTAACGACAACTTTTTTCTCAGAATGTCTGTCTCCCCTGATGAGAAAAAAATATCTTGGCGACGGGGTTGAGATTGAAGAAAAATTATCAGCATATCACATAAAATATCTTTTAGTACAAAAAAAAAAACTCGTTAACAATATTTGTGTTGCAGTTTTCAATTGTTTGCCTAAAATGGATGTAGATTACTGCAAGTACTTAATAATTATATAATAAAAATTAATTATACAAATTAAAAGCTTTGCATTTTAAACACAGACTCGTTTATAAAAATTTAATATAAGAGCCGTTTATTTTGAATGTGGCCTAAACCCATTTATCCTTAAATCAAGATATTTAAAGGTTTGTGCTTTAAGAAATTTAAAACTATTGGTAATGTTTTTTTCGTTTCGGGGATATGTGCTTTACTAACCCAATTAGTATGATAAGCATTGTTTAAAAAATAACACGTTTTTTGTGGTTATAAATGAACTTAAACCACTTTCAAAATGAATCAATTAACTTTTTTAATTGTTATTAGGGCCTAAGTCCCGTAAAAAATATATTATATAATTTTAAAAAAATTTCAATTTGCCTATGTGGAAGGGATTTCAAATAATTATCGTGTGTAGGTAGTCTAAAGTGGGTGTATTTTAGTTTTAAGGATTACATTTTTGTACATTGGTCTTAATTCTAATAAAGTTTTTCAAAATTGGACTTAAGTTATTATCAGAATAAAAACTTTTATCATTCTATTAACTAGATAATTTTCTATTTGAAAGATCTTAGTGATTTTAATTTTATATATTTATAAATTATTTAAAAACCGAAAGGTAACGTGGAATTGTGAATATTATAAACCCTAGCTTGAAGTGGCAAATATAATTCAAAAACGACCAGGTAAAGCCTTCGAGGACAGTTTAACACATTCTTGACCTAAGCTAACCAGTAACGAACTGATTATATAATACAGATTAGGGACATTTATACAAGTATATTTTTTATTCGTTAAAATATATAATACCGATTTGTGCCCAATAATTCGACTCTTTCTTGCGTACGTAACTCGTAGTATTAATTTCGTGCTACCTTCAACAGAAAATTATGACAACGTTTGTTACATGGAACCAGCGACATTTTGGTTAAATCTAAAAAGATTTGGTCTAAAACATTTGGTCTATTTATCTTGCAATTTCCTCTATTCAATTCACTATATGAATTTTAAAACAGAAGGAACGTCCAAACATATCCTTAAACATCGATATCATTTCAACTATCATCAAATGGAAACAAGCTGGCTCTAGTTACCCTTAATAATTTTATTTTATTAATTAAAACAAAAATTAAAAGATTTTTAAGAAATTTTGAAAAGTGTGTACTTGTAACTTGTATCCTAACTAAATTGAAACAGTCTTCTACAGTACACGCTGGAGAATTCCTTAGTCGATAAAAAGTCACGTTTGATTACATTTTGTTATATAATTAATTGTACATTTCGTTGCATTTATTTCATTAAATGTTAATAAATTTAAAATCTTAGCTTCTTGAATATTGTTAATATGCACTATAAGGCTAGCCCTTTAACCTGTTTGATAAATTATTAATATTATAATAAAAGTTTTTTAATATGATTCCACGTCTTCTTCGTAATTAAGTACCCGAAGTAGTTAATTTACGAAATAGCTGGTTATCTGCAGTATCAAGGCGCCCATTTATGTAAAAAAGGCGTCCAGGCCAACAAGTGGCGGAGCCACCAAGAAGAGCGAGATATAATAAATCAAAAATGAAACTGCTTTACTGCCCCAGATGAACATCTTAATGGACGCCCTGTAGCGCGTTATTTTCAAATTACTTTGAAGGTTTTGGCTTCATTGAAAATGTTTCGGTTGGTGTCCATGGGGCGGGTACCATCCCGCCGGCAGAGTTGAATCTGCAAAGCTCGGTGAAGACTTAATTAATATCTGACTATTGCTCGGATCCGGAGTTAATTAAATTTCCAAACACTTTGCCTTGTTCAAATCGATTCGGCGGCAAGTTGTGCGGGTATCTTCGTTGATGTGGAACATTTTATCGCCACTCACTGAAGTTTCTGACGACACATTCTCGTACATTTTCCAGCTTATTTTAGGGTATTTCTACGCCCTCCGCTCAAAACTTTACTTCAAACTTAATTCCAATTTAATCAGATTTGTCGAAATAATTTCTGGATGTAGTTATGGGCATGCGATTAAGTGCAGTTAATTAATTCAAAATTCAATTAAAATCGATGTACGTATTTTACAAAAAGCATATAAGCCAGCATTGATAGACGTGAGCATAAGCCTTAATTCTATAATTTTGATGAAAATATTAGCGTCTGCGGTATTGATGCTGTGCATGGTCAAAATTAAAACAAAATTGAATGGGTACAATACCAATCTATTTCCAAATACTTGGTAATAGCCCCTGAAATTATTTCGATGGAAAACACCATTCGCACTCGTTTGTAATTATGCAGTTTAGAAATGTCGAAAAATATAAAATACATGTACAAAGTGATTACATTTGTAGTTTAATTCATTTTCCCATTCTTTCGCCTTGATTCTTTTGATCGGTTTATTTTTCAGACAGATCGTTTTGAAAGGTTTTAATTAACTTGCATTACGTGTCATACGTCGGTCGCACTTCATTTCCTCATTTGGCCCACATGATGAAGGCAGGCCAAACAAAAAAATTCTAGTCGAATCATATGTTCAAAAATGTTCACGGAGTATTCCTACTCTTTCCTAGCCACGTTTTCTAAATTAAACTAAAAAATTCGTATTATTTAGTAGAGACGACCCAAAATTAGAATCGTTTAGTTAAGGACACGGTAAATCCCACAATTCTTTAGATATTTTTCTTATCGCTTTCTCATCAGAACGTGATTTTCAAAATTCCTGTATTAAATTTCTTCTCGAAAATTGAGTAGTTTCGGGGAAAAAAATGGATTTCCTATTTTTTACTTTATGACACAAGCTATTTTCGTAAATTCAAAGCAAAGGTTTCATTTAGCTATGGTGATTTATGGATACTAAAAGTACAGGCCATAAAATCTCCACTTTTCTTAAATCAGATATAAAACTAAAATGATGCCCTTGTCGTTCGCCGTATTTGTCCTTTTGAATTTATGAACAATTGCCAAATTGAAATAAATTTTAATAAGGATCCCTTATGTACACAAAACAATTACTCAAATTAACTTTGTAATCCCTGAGACAATTAGGACTGAAAATATGAACTTGAAAAAATGAAAATATGTTCTTGAGCAAAGCGAGTTTACTCTGGCACAGGGTCTTATTACTGGGACACGTTGTTTTTATAATTGAACAGATCATGATCGCATTATCGCAAAAATAGGTTAATTGGTTGTGATTGTAATGAAAAACCCAAAGAGTTAATATAAGTACAAATTGTTAGATAATTAATATTTCAAATTAATTGATCTCATAAAAACCCTTGTCCAAAATTTCTACACATTTTAGGCCCCTCCTACGGGTAGAGCTGGTAATTCGAAAAGTTTAGGTTTTTGTTTGTTGTGTTGTTAAATAATTATTGAAGAAAATGTTTAAATTCGTTCTTTATTTAAGAGTCTTTTTATGATTTCTAATTTTAAACGTAAAAATAAAATTTCAATACCTTTATAAATAAGCTTTTTTTTAAATCATAAATCTTTTGCCAAACTGAATTATATTTATTCATAAAATGTATCAGTTTCATATTCCACGACAGTAAACATTTCATTTCTGTAGAATCTTATTTTGAATTCAGGAAATGAAAAGTTTTAAAATGCTATCCTAAGCAACGGTCTTCTATAACCATTTTGGTGGCCGTTCAAATGCACTGAGATCTCAATTCAGACTAAGCACTAGGTAAATTAGCGTTATAGTCCTGAATACGAAACAAAACATGCAAAACAAACAAATATAACTTTTTTCAAAAATTGTACGTACTAAAATTTCACTAAATAAAAGTGTGACCCGAGAGACATGAGAGAGAAAAACGACAAGTACAAAAATAGTGGTGCCACAGAAGCTGAGATTGTCATACGGACGGGGCTGCCACACGAGTGGTGTTATCACATGTACGGCGCCCCTCCACCAGAGTAAGTAGGAGGTTCATAAATTGCACAGGCACGATACCAAGTTAGTAATGGAATTATTTATTGTTTTGCATATTTCATCGACTTTAGCTGCGGCTTCAATAAGATACCTGCTGAATTGTTTAGCTCTAACAGTATTTCTTTCTCTGACGGGCTTAATCAATAATCGCCATTTGTTAGTTTATACTCCGAAGGCACATTTCACAACTTGGCGGTTTTTGGACATACTTTAAATAATGTAGAATTGTCGTCCAAGAGTATTTTCGAGTAAATTTATTATAAATATTTTATGGTATGCATTGATATGACAGTCATTTTGCTGCCATTATTGGATATAAATATTATATTCACTTTTTTCAGTGTTTGATGCTTCAAGAATACTAGCGACATTTAGTCCTCCATCAGTCTCCACTCTGATGGCTTTTGATTCAAAATGTATAAAAAATAAACTCAATTTTACCTTAAAAAATTTCTGTTATAAACTACGAAATATTTAAAAACATTTCTTCAAGAAAATTACGCAAATGTTAAAATCATGCCAGTTAAATACCAAATCTTCAAATTGTTAAACGAACTTATAATTCTAAAATATAAGACGTTTTTTAATGAATTAAAATACAAAAGTAACAAGCAACAATTAAACAATAACATAATTCCTTAAAGAGCAAACTAAATGTTTTTTATGTTGGTTGTAATTTTGCATATATCACAATAAATTTTCTAGTTTTCAATAAAAACAAACGTTGCAATTTTGAAATTGTTTTATGTTCTTATGTTAAGTAAGCTGCAAAATTACGCTAATTTTTTTAAAAATATTTTGATACTTTTCTTTTTTCTGTTTTTATAAAGCCTTTTACACACACACCATTTACAATGTACCTTCAAATATGGTGTTTAGATATTACAAAAGTATCTTTAGGCATTTATTTTCACTATCAATTTCTACAACGGGGTCACAAAGAAAGTACCATTCTTCACAATTGGAAACCATCAAAAAAATATTTTTGGCTTTTTCTTCAGTTATACTTAATTTAATTTTTATTTATGAAGAGTTTAATTTTTTATTATGAAGAGTCCCAAAAAGAAGTTTCAAGTAAAAATCAACTATTCCAACTATTTCTAAATGAGCTGTTTACAAACCAAATTGATGAATTCTTCAAGATTTTCAAATTTGTCCACCTTCCGATTCATGGAGTTAATTGATTTGGAAAGTAAAAGGCTGAATTATCAAATCAAATGGTTAAGTAACATTTAATACTACAGCTCTATCTTGTGATTAAATGCATAAGGGTTTCCAGAAATAGTATGCATTGTAGGAGTTAAGGAACAAAATTTTATATTCTGACAACATTTTATAAACTTTTTACATAACCATCCCATTTATAAAGATTATTTATTATTTAACGAATGCATTAAGAACTATGGTAAATAATTATATGTAATATATTTAATACTTCTCCATTATTCTTTTAAAACAAGTCAATTAAATTTCTACTCTACTTGTTTTTATAGACGTTTGTTTGCTTTTGTAATACAAATTTTGTAGTTGTTTAAACAAATTTCAGTAGGTAATTTTAACCAAATTACAACCACAAGTAGTAATTAATGACTACTATTTATTCTTCAATTTAAATATTGACATGAACCCTTCAAGAGATTGAGTTACAGAACTTTTGTGTACCGCTTAAATGTTTGTTAAAATAACAAGCTTTGACGGGAAATTTTTCTTATATTAAGACAAAAAGTGCTACGTACAAATCAAGCATATAAAATTATTAGTTTTGATTCCATCAAATCATAGTTTGTCGTGATTCCAGTAAACTTGGGTTTAATAATTTAAAGGTGGTGTGTTCAGTTTTAAAAACATGTAATTTATTCTATCTTCTATCTACTATTGTATAAAATTATGCTGTTAGTTTGAAAAAAAGCGTGATGCTCTAATGCAAAATCTAAAAGTCGTGAACTCGTTTCATGGAATTGAAATAGAGGATTTTATTAAATCACTTTGCTCTACGCCTATCGAATCCGCTCTACTTTTAACGTACCCCTGCCAATTTGCCATCCATGGCGTTATTTTTGCCCAATCCCTACAAAATCGCCTTAAACGAACTCTATAGTACCTAAAGGTTTAAAAAAAGTGGTCAGAAAACACATTTGCGTGTTTTGATTATACCTATGGCTTTAGTCAGAAATTAGAAAGCAAAATAAATTACTTCTTCTTTATTAAATTTCACGAAGACCCGATCACTTAATTACTGGGCTTTATCCCTCTATCAAAGTGGGCCAAAATAAGGATCTAAATTGCTGTTAGCACAAACTTTGCGTAATCCATTCGACCTGGCTGTCGGTGGATCCCATCCCATTCGATGAGACTTCTATCGTATCTAAAGCTTCCGTTCGACGGCCGCTCCGACCAACTTGAGATACAAACGGGCAGAGCAATCCATAAATAGCACTTCGGAATCATCACAGCATTTACATCCCATATAACGGGACATTTAACACATTTCCGCAATAAGGATCCACACGATTCTTCATGTAAATTGGATGTCAAGTGCGATTAGGTTTAGCCCGCAGCAAGTGGCAAACCTCTCGAGGCCGGCTACGCCCGGACTTGGAACTGAGATAGTGTGCTGAAATTATTTGCATTACGCAAGGACCAACCGAATTATTCACGAGACATTTACCTCATTGACCGGGTCAGGAGGTTAATCAGATGGAGACTCTGGGGCTTGAACGATCGTCCTCGGCCTCTGGCCATAGCTCATTTCTCCAAGTCAGAGCCTGTCACTATCTGCTGCCTGCCATTAATACGTAAAAGGTATCAAAGGACGTGTGATTCATATGCGTCGTGTGTGCTTACTCGGGCGTGAAGGAAACTTTCTGAAAAGAACACCACAGGCGCAGTATACCAGTAAAAGGACGAGAGCTTCAAAAGTCTTCCGGGACTGTAAGAAAAATGAGGGAGCTGCCTCAATAATTATCTGCCAAAATCCCATAAGTCTCTCCCGCCCTTGTTTATCACGGATCGCTGTTTATACTGTCGAAGAACTGTGCGCCAACGAAGTGCCATATGGTCCTGATGGAAGCAGTTAATACACTTAATGACCTCGATGATTTTATTGATGAGGCAACACATGGCCATGATGTCGTGCTCCGACTGTCCTTCGCCCTAGCCTTTCGAACTTTCAACCCCGGAGAACGACCCTTGGCAGAAATTGTGTATATCTTTGGAGCTCTATCTTCTTATCCATTTTGGTGGAAAAAATTATGCGCTCAAAGGAGAAATCAATTTCTAAAAGACCTTCCGCTGACTGAATTTCAAACGGGGATAAAAGTCATTCGTAAGGACCCAAGTGTGCGTTGGTCGGGAGCAGTATTAGGAAAACTTGTCTTCATTAATAAGCACATTGTCAATGGCTTTAATATTTCGTCATTTGAATTATTTCGCGAGCGTAATTACTTCAACTTTCTTCATTGCATAGGCTTTTGCGCTTAATTTTCCTTATTCTTGTACAGAACCCGGCTTAAGAAATGATTTGTGGTTGATTCATGAAACTACACCAAAAAGGGTGCCACTACCCCATTTATGTTAATTAGACGAAGAATTTAACGCATTTTTCATTCATGGGTTCCCTTTTGCTGGTCCATTACCAATTTGAGTGTCCTCCTACAGCATCCATGCGAACCGTATCGAATTAAAACTCTGCCCACGGAGCTCCCCAGCCCCAACAGTTCATAATTCCCCAGTTCGCTACTTAAAGCGTTTATTAATCAATTCAAGGAAAAGTTTGAAACTTCCATTGAATTAAATTCTCATCTGCCTCCGAAAGGTGTTTCAAATTTTTAAAGGAGCCAGCTAGAACGGATTACTATACGTAAAAACTCCATAAGCCACGAGTTCAGTATGCGTAAGAGGGCAAGCAAATACTGAAGCTGTACCGAGGGTCTTACCCCATTTAAAATATGTAGGCATAAAATACCTTTCCGCGTTTGATAATTAAAAACAGATTACATTCCGTCTTAAGTTTATTAGAAAGTTTAACAAGAGGCGAGGCGTGTTGGGGTGTCCAAATTAGTTTATTTTACATTTAATGACATTTTAATGTTGTTATTTTATGTTAGTCGTACGTGCAAGAAATTTTAACGCTCTGTTGAAATTTCAGCCAGGCTTTTATTTATATGGGAAACTATCACTTGGTGGTAAAATATGGCATCTTATTCGACATATTGTTGCTTTTATGACAACAGATATTATTTTATAGCTGATGAAGAAATATGGATTTTCTTTCGTATGACACTGTTTCTAGGATTGTGAACCAAAAAGGTATAAAAGGAACCCTCATGATGAGACTTCGGTGTCTGTCTGTTTGTATGTATGTATGTCACAGCTGTCGACTTGAAATTTGGCAGAGTTGTAGAATATACTTGCTCGTATCTATCTCAAAATTAAAAGGTGGGGTTATAAGTTCAAATGGGCTATCATTTGAATTATTTTTATATTCTAAAATCTATTCTCATAATTTTAAACCGTATAGTATTTTATTTCTGACCAAAAACGTGCGAAAAATCTTTAAAATCTAAATCTTTATGAATAAAGTAATAAATAGAAAAATATGTCCGGAGATGTTCATCAAAACTTGCAAGTTTGCATAATTTTATCCAAATCTGTCCAATAGTTTTGGCACTAGACGGCCAAAAATGAATTTTACGGAACTCTTGGCACGTGAGTCAAATTCACCTTTGTCATCTATTTTGAATTCTTTAGGGAATAGCGACATTTTCAGTGGGATAGATGCCTATCATTCAGTTCGATAGACAGAAAGTTTTTCTCGAAATATCATCGTTGAGGCTCAAAATAGAATATACGAATAATTACGTCGTAATTTCAATAATATTTAAGCTTATCTTAGTTTATTGTATCACTTTAGAATCAGTTATAATTAGCCATTTCAGAGGTTTCTCTAAAATGTAGTGTGTTGTATGATTTTCATTGTTTTAATTACTGCTATGCTTTATCTTCCCTGGAACTGCAAATTAGGCAAATAGACTTGAGTCTGACGTCTATTTCTGTTATTATCGACTGAGCAGTAATTGAGCTACTTTACGAGTATTACAAAACACTTGATTTGCGAAACCAATTAGGTTATCGAATTAAATTTGTATTAATACTAGAGGATTTACGCCACTATAGCACAAAAGTTATCTGAATAAAATAAAAAATAAAAAAAATGCTATCTGGATTATTGCATATATAAGGGCATCAATATCTAGATGTAGGTATAAAAAGTGTATAAAGAGTCCATTAATGTAGCACTGAATTAATTTACACACATTTTGTAGCGCCTGCAACACGAGTTTTGCAAAAAGTTCAGGATTTTAAACTAATAGGACTTTTAAAATGAGAGCTTCATGCAGTTAAAAGTAAATTGAATATGAAATACACGAAACTAATAGCGTAACACATATTTTTTTAATTATTTTTGTTTACAAGTTGTAAAACTTTAATGGCAAAATAACAATGGTCCGTGATGATCTAAAAGTATAACAAAATTTTTTAAGGACTGGAAAAAACGATATGTGCATTTTAATGTTAAGAAAAATAAAAAGCAAAATAAAAGCAAAAATAACTTTTTAATAACTTATAAATTAATGTAAACAGTTGTTTTGTTAAATTCACTTAGTGCTTGTACAACAGCCTTTATTTTTCTAAGAGGCTGAACATTTTCTGGGCATAGATTCAACTAATTTTTGGCATCGCTCTGTTGGAATATAATTCGAAGCCCTCTTAAGTGCTTCCCACAGTTCACTTCTGCTTTTAACTTTTGGTTTGCAATTGCCTTCTTAACGTCGTTCCATAAATTTTCGATTGGATTTAAATCCGACGACTGAGCCGGCGACTCCAACACGGTAGCATTATTTTTTTTTTAAACCACTTCTTAGCTCTGTAAGAATTGTTTTGGATCATTGTCCTCGACGTAATACAGTATCATATTTTCTAAA
Organism: Proctacanthus coquilletti; assembly: GCA_001932985.1. NCBI lineage: Eukaryota > Metazoa > Arthropoda > Insecta > Diptera > Asilidae > Proctacanthus > Proctacanthus coquilletti. Next base: position 1,600,331 of record MNCL01000019.1, read on the forward strand.
ATATCCACATAGACATGCTGCGCCATGGTGTCTTTTATCCAATATAGAGGACCTACTCCATACCAGGAGAAGCAACTACAATTCTTTATAAGTTCTTGACGTGGAGGCCTCCGAACGCAACACCTGCCATTAGAAGTAAATAAATTCACTTGGATTTCGATGGACCGCTGTATGTTGATTTATTCTGAAGTCGCAAGTCAATTTCCTTTCTTGTTTTTAAATTTCTTTTACGAAAATATGGAACTTTTCTGGGAGATCGGGCAGGCAGTTTTTGTTAAATTACAATTAAATTGTTTCTTACCATTTGAGCCGTCACAATTTAATTTTACTTAGCATCTTTTGGCATTAATTTCCTCTTAAATCCTCCTGTTTATTTTTATGGCGATCACAAAGGCACACCTATTTTAATGTCCAATTTGCACGTGACAAGAGAAAAAAACTAGCAGGATCCGCAGAATATCAAGAGAATAATATAACAATCATTATATGCTACGGACTACTTACATGTTAATTAACACAGAGAAGATATGGTACGTTCAAATCGCTAAATTCCAAATTGCATAAAATGAACTTATTTCAAAATTGATTACTTTACACCAATTGCCTTTTTCTCCACTGTATGTTTACACTTTATAGTAAAATTCCCTGATTTTTAGCGAAATTTTGATATTTTGAATTTATTTCAGTCTACGTTTTAATTTATAATTACATAATTTTGCCTGAATTTAAAAAAAATTTTAAAAGCAACCGTAGGACTAATTTTTAACAACCACTTTCAGATATTTTGATATAACCAATAAATAAAATTTAGAAAACAATAAAAAATAGGTAAGTGCATTGTAATGAAATTATTATATATTAATATCAACTGTTAAAGGAGTATAGACTAAAAAACATCTGATTTGCATAAAATGTTTCCTCATAAACTACTTCGAAAAGAAAGGACTTTACTTACTTTGATAAGAATCGCTCTACTTTGAGTGTACTTAGGGTGTAGAAAGAGTTCGAGGCCTATTTCATGGACTTCCATTCGTATTTCCATCGCATCAATTTATGAGCTTCGAAATCCGGGTGACATTCGGATGCGAGTAAATCAGCAACTTCTTAATAATCCTCCATTTCCGTCGGGATTCTTTGAGCGCTTAAGGATCATTCTTCTCCGATGTCTCGCATTACCTCGCTATTGACATCTAATTTACAACGTCCCGTAGTCTGGCAAGCTCCGGGAGAGTGGGGTCCATCCATGCCCTGAGCCCTGGCGCCGAAACCAATGACTGAGGCGAAGTATTCAAATCGAGAACCATCACCCGGGATAAATCATTTGGAATGAGTTTTTCTTGTTCCGTGTCAGGATCGAGGAGCCGTGATAAACTAAAGTTATTTCTTATGTGCTCTCAACGGGGTTCACTTTAGTTCGTAAGGTTTATTGAAAGGGGTTCCCAGGACCTTGATTAATCGTCGCCTGGTGGTGTAAGCCCTGCTCGCCCCGCGAACTGTTTAATCCCGAAACTACTTCACACGTCCCAAGGTGTTCCATTCGCCTCTGATTTTCTTGTCGAGGACTAATGATATATTTGTCAGGGCTATAATTACTGCCCCTTTGTTCTCGGACGCTTTATGGAAACCGGTCCTGATCACGCCCATTGCTCCATTTCCCTCGGCTACTAAATGGAGGACTAATGAGGAAAGTTGCAGGAATATTTATGAGCTTTTATTCCGAATCCGCCAGCAGTTGAATACTGAATCCGTACAATGGGGCGATCAAAATGGCCATGACAAGGAATTGCTCTATGTGGACTGTTTTAACTTTCAAAATACGTCCTGAATTTTCACAGAAAACTTTGGATCGAAATTCTAAATATCTTAAGAGATTAAAGAGGAAAAACACAATTCCTATGATTCTTTTCATTGAATTAGTTTTATTAATAAAAGTTAATTATATATGTGTGACGGCATTTAACTAGAAGTATTCCTCATAAATCTACATAAGAATTTGTTATCTTTTCTTCCATAATGAATTCAAAGAGTTTTCCCGGCAAGTGTATCAGTATTCGTCAAATCAATGTAAAATAACTCCCATTGAACTCCCGGAAAATCGAAATCTTATTCAAATCCTAGACGCAGTGGGGCAATGAGATTTTTAAAGCAAAATTAAAGTCCCGATTTAAGTTCATCGTACATAGGAACACATAGAAACACTTTTATTATAAAATATTACTATAAAATCTTTGACACTTTATCAACATAAACCTGTGGAAACTTGAAAAACGCCTTTAATGTTGTCCTATAGAGTGTCGGACACTTTTCTGTAAGTCATTCAGCGCAGTACGAGTGCAGGTGATCCATCCACATGATAATGATGCCTTAAGGCGTTACACCTCTTTGAAATATTAAAGAAGGGCTAGTTTTACAATTATTTTTAAAGAAAATTATGAATACTAATATAATTTGACAAAAAGACATTTATATTTAAGTATAAAATTTAACAATAAATTTTTTTAAAAAAACAAAATGGCGTATTTGGATTTGATTTTTGTAGACAACATTTGTTGCTAAAACGCCGTGAAGTATTTCTTAAACGCAGTTACACCTGAACCAAAGAAACTGGTTTATATTTTTTTTATATATATGGTATCAGATAAAAAATATGTAGGGGATTTACAAGCAATGCAAAGAAAAGTGACGAGACCTTCAATGAAAAATTTATTGTCGACCTCATTAAAATTGATATAAAAAATACCACAGCTTGTTATTCTTAAAAGTCTTAGCTAGAAGGCAAAGCAAACAAAGAAAAAATCCATTTTTTAAAATTCCAAAGTTTTTATGTACTCTTTTTTCTAAAATAAAAATCCCTCATTATTTAAACTTTTTTATAAAATTTAAAAAAATTGGAAAACTCGGTGTTTGCTGATTTGAGGTAGGATTTAAAGGCTTATAAACTCGGAATTTGACGTTCAAATTTAAATGGTAGTCATAAAAACAACCTAAAGGCATAAAACTTAGAAGACATTATGATAGAGATTTACTGTACGGACAGATTTCTGGAAACTCTGTTCCCAAACTGTGTCCGCTTCCGATCTTTAAGAGACTTTTGTTTACATATGTTTCAATTGTTTCAATATACACCAAACGAACTCTAATTTCTACTACACTTATTCCTTAAGACATCATAAAAGTTTGTATTTTTAACCAATATTTAACCACGAATCCAATTATTATTACTATTTACTTGTTTTTAAAGACAGCTTTTAATTATTTTTAAAAGAAACACTGTCTATTGAAATATGTTTCTTTTCATACTTTCGACTTGTGAAGCAAACTACATTTTTTTTATCATCTCGAAAGAGTAAGAAAAGTAGTACTAAAGAAGTCCTAAATATTTCGTTCCTTTGTAAGCCTGAATGGAAATTGCTTTTAAACACTTCAAGAAGAAATAAAAACTATTAAAATTCTAAGAAAATATATTTTATCCTTTTTCATTCTGTTAGTGGTTAAATTCCGAAAGTTCCTAGTAGAGGCCTGTATTCTAAGAAGTTACCTCCAATTAACTGCATTATTCACACTTGTTGCTTTGTTCATCGGAAAGGTTCCTAACGTTCAACTAAGTTAAATTGATTAAGATACTTTCATTTAAAAATAAACAAAATAAAGCCGATATCTGCAAGAATAAATGTCCATAAAAATGCAAGATTTTAAAAAACTATACAAAATTTGTTGGTATTAAAGTTCACGATGAAAATATTGAAATATGAAATTACAATCCATCAGTCAGGTATAAGATTAGGAGAAGGGATATATAAATCACTACTATCATCAGAAATTTTAAAATATATTTGAAATCGTTTTTGAAATATTCAATACCTGTTTTTATCTTTGTGAATTTTGACCTTTTTGAAAAGCATTATACATGGGCTTTACCACCAAATTTCAACCAATCAATCAGTTTAGATGCTTGATGGACAAGTAAATACAGACGTCTATATCGTCGCTCGAAAGTAAAAAAATTAACAAAAGCCTACTACAAAAATAAATACTTATCATGATAATTTTATTTTCATATTTATGACCACTAGGACCTATTTAAAATTTTCTCATTTCCATGTCAAGGTGACCAAGGTGCTTTATTTATTTATCTCCAGTTTTTCTAAAATATCTAAACTCTTATGTTAAAAGTACTTATACATGAGTAACAACAAGACTTTATTTTTAACAATGTTAAAAAACATCCTAGAAGACAATTCATTCTTATCCATTCTTTATATAATTTGGGAATTATTTTGAAATTAAAAAAAGTCCCTTTTCAGACGTTTCAGATTAAAAAAATACGTGCTCAGCTCAGCACGTAATTAATCGCCCGTGGTCAGCCTCCAGGCCACTCTGGTTCTGTTTACCCAGACGGCATTTCATTATTAATAGAGCACGAATTATTTCAGAATATCAATTTAATTAATTCTTGGAAGTTAATCTGGCTCTGAAGGACCATAAGCAAATAGCATACTTATTTATTTAGCATTTTCAGGCGCCCCATGAAACCTTAAATCCCCTAACAGAATCTTAATTTGAAACTATTTTTCGCGAAAGGAACTTTGTTGATTTAAAAACTATCCGAACGTATTTGACTTCCGTTGGTTTCATTGAGTTGGAAGTGTTCGATGTAGCATTTTGCTAAAATTTTATGGAATTACAGACGAATTTCAATGCGATGAAATAAAAATGAATAAAAATCATATTTTATATGATGATAAAAGTTCATAAATATTGCAGCCAGAAAGCAGCAAGCCTTTATTCCCTTATATTCCTTAATTGTTTTTAAATTCACATCTTCAGCGCAAAAAATCCATCACCAATCAGAGGTTATTCATTTTACTGTCAACTGACCAAAATGTACATCTTTTATTCATCATGGAATTGTAAGGTTAATTTATACTTTGTTTATTTATAACATTCAAGGGAATTTACCCACATGCACCTTACGGAAATTGTTTCTTCTGTTTTATTATATTGATTTTACATACCTTGAGATTGACTACATTATTATTATCAAGAAAAATTGTTTGTGAATTTGTTTAAGGTAATTTCAGAATGTAGTGAACCCATTTAAAAAATTGTTTCACCATTCGAAAGTTTACATCCTCCGAAGTAATATAGGCTCTAATATATCATCACATTTCTTACTAGCCCACGTGTGGCTTCTGTGAGTTCACTTGTGAAAAGTCTTATCCGAACAAAGTCACAAGTATAGGCTAGTCTGTAAAGTGTGTATAATCTGACTACTGTTTGACTTCATTTTTCGAGAAATGTTACATTGGCGTAATCCATTACTCTCACTTTGATAACACAAAAAGTCGTCTAAAATACTTTGCTTTCCAATTAGATATGTCTTTTTATAATGGAGAAGAATTTCTCCTCTTTTGGGTTTTTTATCAATCTGTATAAATTAGCATATTGTAATAATATTATTAGTAATAAATTTTATTAATAAGTGTATTATGTGATCTAGAAAACCGCGTGTCAAAAGCGCCGTGTCTTTTCCACATGATCGATAAAAAATTAATTTATAATTAAATTAAAAACGCATAGCATTGTATCCCTGTCAAATAATAAATAGTACTTTTTTTTGTACATTTTCGTGAAGTGTTATGCTTATGGATTTTACTTTTATTTTATTTAACTCAGATTTTAAATTAAACAACTAATGCCTGCCGAGATAATTTTTAGTTTTTAAATATCAATTTTAAAGCTATTGATAAGAAATGTCCCATTCGACGTGAAGTTTTGATTCTGTGAGGCGACCTATGGGATGCGACAGAAGACAAGTGACCGAAGCTTTATTTAGCATGATACACTTTGTCTGCCGCATCGGACATGTTTCGTTAAAAGTGTGTTCTAGATTTGTACAGGATTCAATGGTCAGTGTTGTTAAGCTACATGAATCATTCAACATTTGCATAGATTCCTACTGAAGAACAATATCGTAGAAAATAAAATTTATTTATTATTCTTTAGGCAGTTTTCAAATTAAAGTTAATCAATATCATCCGAGGCAGCATGTAGCTCAGTGGGATCGGTCTTTAAGAGTTTTGGTAAAAAAGTTTTTATGCAGTAGATACATAAAATCACATATAAAAATATCGCGCAAAAATAAACATAGCTTTCCTTGAAAAATTACAGACTCGTTCCATAACTTTTTAAAATCATATAAAACTAAAGCAACGAGTTAAAATTAACTTAAAACCCCATAAAACAGTTTGCAGAAATTAAAAAAAAAATAAGCATGCTTAATCAATTTCTCCGAAAATTTAAAAGAAATTCCTATCAAACAAAATAAGCGTGTTTTCAAACTGGATTCACTTGATTTTATTAAATCGCACTATCTTTTTGCATTTTTAATCAATGTTATTGTCTCTATTTGTTTATGGTCCACCTTTATTTGTTTACGTTTATTTGTTTTGACACGCTCAAGGTAAATTTACGTGGAATTGTTTTCATCGTAAAAATATACTAATTTTTTTTAGTATTTAGCATCTGTTTTTATTTTCATTCGTAATGAAGCAATGGTTTTCATTAATTTTACCTCCATAGACTGACATAGCCCTGCAACTGACCTTGTTTGTTGAATTCGTATTTGCAAAAAGGATACCTACATTTGTCAAAACTGATTTCAAATGTAATTTAAGTACTAAATTTACAATTTTGTTTTGTGTACTTTTTATTTCTTTCGCTAATTTTATTAATATAATATTTTGTTAAAAAGAACACTGATAAATATGCTTTAGATTCATACCCATGTGATGCGGATCGACTGTGAAAAATTATACTATAATCTTTTAAGAATAAAAATGAGACGACCATACCCGACCTCCTAAGACTACCTTAGACAAATGTTATGCAAATTTGGAATTTGAAAAAAACTAATCTAGGGCTAGATTATCTTTACCGCAAAAAAAAAATATTCAAATTTACGAAATAATCATTTGGATGGAAACAAATAAAAAAACATATAATACAAACCAAAAAAAAAAAAAAAAACAGGTACAACATTCGAAGCAACAAAATCATAAAATAGATAAAATTTAGGATTCTGAAATTGAAGCCACATAATTCAATTACTTAACACAGTCTAGAAGGCTAGAAGAATGCTCGACTGTGGTACTTTCTCTTGGAACGGAAAGTTCTAAGTCTTTTATGTGAACTTTTTCAACAGTGCTAACACCCTTGTGAAAAATTACGGTCATGTGAAAATTTTAGCTTATTATATAAAATTTAATAATGTAAAATTTGTGCACCGAGGAGATAATTATTTTGCTTCTGTAAAAAACCAACCAAAAAAAATACAAAATTTGCAAACCTAATTTAAAGGAGGTAGGACATATTTTAGGACACTTCAAGGAATTTTTTATATTTGAACTACATTTGTTTTTATTAATTAGAAATTCCGAAAAAATAGTGAAATTAATTTACTTTATAGTATTCTTTAAAGAGCAATTACTCCCGTCTTGGAAACATAAATCAACGTGCATTTTTACAATTAAAACTCCTTAGGTTGTTTGGAAATAATTTGACTAATTATAGAGTTCAGGCTTCCTTAGGCTAAAAATATGGTGACGAAGGATTTATTAGAGGTCCAATTAAGATTTGTCATAACGATGTGTTATTTAAGCGTAATGTCAGGCATGCTGGCATGCATCAGTTAACAGAGGAAGGGTTTAGCCCATTAGGCCCCAAACCGCTTTCCCAACACCTTGAACAATTGACTGCTGTGTTACATGGGGAAATCCCGGTGTTTGTCATCTTCCAGAATATGCCTCCCTTCGGCATTAATGCGTAATCTCCATGACAAAGGCATTTACATTGCCCTCCCTCGTGCGACAGCTTTTGATGACTTAATCGCCAGCTTCGGGTGTCACTTTAAAGGAAAAAAATCTGCGCTAAAGGGGCATATGTGGTTCTTTGGTTGTCGTTTATTTATGTCCACGGAAGCGAACATGGTGCTACGATACGATGGCTCCCCACGAGCCGGGAGTTCCCCATTTTTCCGTCTTGGGACTAATGCAGACGAAGTCGGAACTTATTTATTAAATGCCATTGAAGGAGTCACGTTGGAAACAGTGCTTTTTTCCCGGTTCGGGAGTGGTTCAGGGCTTGTTTAAACTGCCAGGGAGTTCTGATGTGGGACTCGCAAGTAGGAGTTATTGTTCAAGGCGCAGATTGCTCGCAAAAGCGAAAGTTGAGTGAGCCATTCAAGATAAAACACAACGCAGAATTTAAAGAATGCATGGAACGTTTCAGGGATGTTTCACAATAGCGCATCAGTTGAGTATGAAAGCCGCATTTTTTTGCTTAAGTGCTTAGAGAATGGCTTAGATTTGATGAAATTTTTAGAGATGTTTTTTTTTTTTTTGTTGTGTATAAGACCTAAAATAGACAAAGAGACTTTTGCTTTTAAAAACAAAGGAATTTGCCTTGAGGAATAAAAAATGGCAATAAAAATTTGAGATAAAATGTAAAAGACACAAAAAATATACTCCCAACATATTTAGACTTTCACTTGATTGGTATTGTGGGTGGATGAAAATTTCCAATAAAGAACGCCGTAATTTCTTGTGACTTTATAGTACTCAGAATTCCATAGCTTTCGAGATTTTCAATGGCTAATACAGGCATTTACCATTCACGTGGTCTTTAGAGCATGTAGGAGTATGACAATTCTTAATTATTTTCTGAGTTCTTATATAAAATAGCTCAACTAGTACAAATCATGCATTTGAGAATATGGTAAAAGGTTTTCTCAGCACTGAAAGAAACATCTTGAAGGATGGACATAATGATATGACCCTGGAGACAAAATTATAATACGACATAAAAGTTTTGAATGATTTAACAAGTTGACCGCGCATTATTTTTGGTTTATTCCCCGAATAATTATTCCACAAATTTTTATAATAAGCAAAACTTGGTTGTGTGATTGTTACAAGTGAACCCAGTTTAACATTAGATTTACTGGATATTTCTTTCAAATGGAATTTTACATTGAAAGTTTGTCATTTTGGCTCATTTCATAGTTCTAGTTTTAACACAAAATTTTGTACCTTGTTATATAAAAACCGTGTCACACGAAACCATGTTAAACCACTGTAGGTTTCAAATACAAAGGTGACCGTGTTGTTCGAAAATCGTGTTCTCAAAGTACGGTCAACGTGTTAAAAAAAAATCGTGTAATCAAAGTGGTCAAATAAAAAAAAAAACTTGTAAAAGTAACCTTAGCACATATTCTGATTGCCGATAGTTGATACAACCGTGTTTTTCTCATGGCCAGATATGTGTTACTTTTTCAAAAATCAGAAAGCCAATAGCACTAAAGTAATCTTAGCAAAATAATAATATTTCATATACTAAAACCTTCTGGACTAAATATCCTACACGACAGCATACACAAAATCCTTCCAATAGAAGTTGAGTTATAAGGAATAGAGAGACAGACAGACAGACGTGGTATTTTATGTAACATATACACAGATTAATAGAGTCTATGAAACAAGAGTCCGGATAGTCTTCTAAACAAAAGATACACTTTTTTTCGAAATGGTGTTCGAAGTGTTCATCTAATACCTATTCAGTATCAAGGCTCTCTGATTAGCTCTCTATGTACTTTTTATCTGTTTGAATTTTTCTTTTATTTTGCAATAAATCTTCCACAAGTTGTCCAACATCGCTCAATACGCCTAGACTTCGGGCAATTCGAAAGACTTTGAGTACTAAATTTATCCGGTTGTTGATAAAGCAATTAAAGGCAATAGAACATTTATTTTTGGTTCGAGCACGATGGATAGACCTTTCACCGTGACTTTTTCAAAATAATTATTGACTTCTCAAGGGGGAATCAGAAAGCAGTAATTGCTCTTCGATAAAGTAGATCAACCCTGAGGAACGGGACGTTTTAATAGAATTATTTTTATTCTTAACATAAACTTGTTGATTGTAATTGACTTTTTATGGTACTTTTGTGGATCGATTCATATCAATACGCCCAACATGGAAAGACCACAGTTTTACTATTTTTGAAATTCAATATTTTAAAATTCAAATTAAAGCTTATAATCTCCAATTTAAATATTTTTCTCATGAAATACAATGGCATGGACGATATGTATATGAACATATACAATCATAAGCCCTCTATACCAATTAAATAGTCGAAATGAAGATTAATAACGTCTTTTATAATACTTTAAGTGTTGTTTTAAGGTATTTATGTCGTAAAGGTGTTTCATTTTAATCAAACAATTCTTTGCTAAAACCAAGCTTTTCTAAAAGAATATTTTATCTATTTTATGATAGTTCTGTAATAGTTTAACCCAACTTTGAATGCTTCAGAAAAAAATCAATTTATATCAATGAATATCAGCACGATGGTTCCTACACTGAAGTTTTATAAGATGTCGTGCCGCACGAACATAAAAAAACACACACATTTTTCTTGGTATTTTATTAAAGTTTCTAATCGTAAGGACATGTCAACGCACTATTCCGCGCTGTATTATTTCAAATGTTGCAGGTCACACGAACGCACAAATTGACCTCGGTTAATCCATTGTTAGAAATAAAATTCTTACAAAAATATCAACTAGTGGGAAGTATAAATTATAAATGATTATTTTGAGTTGTTTACAAACGAAATAAAGAAACGCTGCAGTATTTACATCAATCAATTACACAGATCGAAACAAAATAAAGAATAACTTATATTATAAATTATCTCTTCTTTAAATCTAAATAATAAAGAATTTTAGAAATAGTGCTGCATTTACAAGTTGCTTTTAAGATATACTTAAGAAAATGTCCGTGGTCAGACAACAAATTTTCATGTTATTTCAATAAATTTTACTAATTCTAACTGAAACTAAAAAGAATGTTTTAATTTATGTCCATATTAAGGAAGTATTATAGTTTAGAAATTTGAAAACGAATGGATAAAATACTGCTAAACCGATCTTTATCGCTAGAATTATAATTTTTTATAAATTACTTTTTTTAGAGAAGTTTTCGAACTTTTATTTAACTGCCTTAAAACTAAACTTGCTTTTAATTTTCTTTTATAATCCTATTTCCAGCGATAGCGACACATATGTAAATTAATTACTTGCCTTCGTTTATATTTTTTGATATGACCTGTTTAGAGATATCATCTCTGCCAGGCGCATCAAATATTTCAAGAGGTTTCTCTCCTGCGCCATCTTTTTAATGCTAAATTTTTAAAAAATATCTTTTTTGTTTCTATTATTAAGTTAAAATACGTATCTTCCGAATAAAAAGAAATCATCTTCATAACTATAAGTTTTATATTTAAAAAAATCTCAAATATCGCTGATTTTTTCTCTAATTACTGGAATTTTATTTTGAAAATTAGCATGGCATTTTTTGGAAATATAGAAACTCAAAATATGTGAAGCAAGAAATAGAAAAATTATAAAATTATAAATTTATAATATTAATTTGTGTCCTTTGACTGTTCAAAGTAAAAAATTTTACATAACCGATGCAGTTTATTATTATTATTATTAATATTTTAATTATTTTGATATCATTGAATCAACATTTGATTAGCATCATCATATCATTTGAACATAGCAGTGCTACATGACACACATTTTACTAAGTGTATTAATTTCTGTAAATTGAGCCATTTCTTTTGAAAATGATAGAAGTCCATTTAAAAAACACTATTTCATATTATTTTGGACTTTTGTGAAATGTAGAAGCTAAAAATGTGTAAAATATAATTTTTTTCTTTAAATTGGACTTATATCACCCCCAAAATAAACTGTTCAATTATCTCTTCGCCTTTTAATTAAATAAAACAAATGTATTTATTATGTATTTACAAATAATATTAAAAGTCATCCTTAGCTACCAAAATATTTACTATATTGTCATTATAAGTGAGTCTCAATGGCTCATTTTAGCAGAAGTACCAAAAGTGAGCTTTTAGGTCACCCTTTTTGCATGATGTACTTTTTCCACCCAAGTGTATTTTTCTCGTCGTATGCAAAATTGAAACCATAAGAAAGTAACAAAACGTCTATTACACAAATTGTTACAGCCTCGACACGCATTATTCAATCTGATTCGACTTCACACAAACCGCGAAAATATCACGGACTCAATTTGCGCCTCTGTTTAAAGACTCCACCTCTAAAAAATTCCGCCGAGATAGTTTCCATCGCAAATAAACTTTACTTGCGAGCCTCGATGAGAACAGTTGCAACCCCAAATAAGGTGGATATCGAGTTTCGCCCATTAAGGTGCCATTAAATAGACTAAGGTAAGCAAATGTTTGAATTTAAAGCAAGCCAGAATTCCTCAGTTATCAATTTAACAATCCAAGCAAGGCATCATTACGCCTAGGAAGTGTTTGCCGGAGGATGCTTCAAGGTATCAAATTTAAGACGAGTGAGGAATTCTTCCCCATGCAGCGAGATGATGTAAGGGTGTAAAATTATACTTTTTATGTTTTTTATTCGACATAACATTTTACTCTGTGTCCATTGGTATAAGACGTTTTTTCTTTTTGAAATTTCGCTCGTTTTGTTACAGTCGTCGTTAAAGTTTTTATTTGGTTATAATTTTTTTACGTAAACCTCACAAACTGAAAAAATTGTAAAATATAAATTCTATTCAAACTTCCCCCTTGATGACTTTCTCTTAAATTGTACTAATCGCACGATACATAAGCCTGTGGGATAAATAAAATTGCTATAATACAATTTAATATTATTTACAACAGCATTAAAATGTTTTTGATAGGGGTGAAAGTCAATTGAATTAGATCATTTACCTAAATTACTAAAAAACCTCTGTGACACTCGTAGTAGGCGATTTTATCAAAACACAGACAATAACAATAAAATAGAAAGGCTTTAAATTGAAATGCAAAGAAACTAAACTGAAGGAATTTTCAGGCTGAAAGTAATTTAAACACTTGCTTCGGATGGGGTTCTTTAATTAATTGAGCGGCATAGACGATCGAACTTGATTGAAATAAATTAATGTTATAAAATTATAACGACACTGTCACTTTTATGCTTTAAGATAATTAAATTGAATTGAATTATCTATCCTTTTTTGTGTTCGATTCGAAATAATAATTAAGCATCTTCAGAAAAAAAACTACTATAAACTGCTATAAAGTTCGGATTTAATCTTATAGAGACTAATTTATATCCTGTGGCCCAAAAATCTAATAAGCACTACTTTTAGTGTTGCTACGTGGCACATGTTTCACACCATCCTCAATTATCTCTTTTAGATATTTCAAGAAATAAATGCAGACTCTTACCTTTTGCTAGGGCTGTGATTTTGATTTCATGACATTTTGTTTGAAAGATTAAATTTCACAGATGGTGCGACATGAATTTTTACAAAATTACCCCAAAAATTTGTTATTAATTTTGGAAAAGTGTCATCATTTTGTCAGATCTATCACTTAAATCTTTCAAAGTTTTCTTAAGAGTAGAGGTTCATCCCAAATCTTGAAAATACGGGGATACTGAAATCAAAAGATTGTCTTAAAGTACATTGGATGTTTGAAAAACCTGGATCTTTCAAACTTTCAAGGATGTTCACTTTATATTTATACATAACTACAGGTTCTGTACATTAAAAAAAAATCTAAGAAAAAATACTTGTATAAAACTTTTTAAACAAAATAGAAACCAAAAATACAATTTTTTTAAATTTGTGTCTGTCAGTCTGTGCATGCATAAAAAAAAGAAAACTGTTGAAGGAATTTTGATGAAATTTGGCATTATAGAATTAGTTAGAATAAATTTTTCAAAGTCTGACTTGCAAATAGTACAAATGTGTAACTTAAATTTGTACCTGTCATTTGTGCTACTACTGGACTTTTTGTTTCTATTTTTAACAAGAAAATCTATTGGAATTATTTTAATTCTTGTTTTATAAAATCCAAAGTCACGGGTACAGATAGTCTATAATAAATCTGTAAAGATGAAAAAATCTGTACATAAAAGATACATTTAATGTGCAAAATAATTGATATAATAAATAATTTAGTGAGCTTCACGTCTTTCACGGTGCTTAAAAATACGGTACAGAAAATGTGATCTTACAGTCCACCGTAACATATGACGGGATACATAAAACGAGATTCATGTTACGAAACATAGAAATAACGAGATATATCATAATTAAACATGACAGACGATATACAACATATGACACGTGGCGTGACAAACAACACGTGCCGCAAAACACAGATATACAATACAAAATAAGAAAAAAAAAACACTCGAACAGCACATGACACGTGGCACAAAAAATAGTTGAATTTGTAGATTTCATTGCTCATATTGATTAACAAATTCCAAAATTACTTATTCTGATAGTGACTAAATTGGGGTCATAGATATTACGACTTTATGACTAGCAAAATATGAAATGCGTATTCTTGATTAACGTTTTAAATGTATCAGGAAAAGCCAACACCTACACTGAAAATCTGAATGTGTTACTACACGTGGTTTTGCAATTCACATAAGCATGTAACTTATCTTTAGTGTGTAAAAAATACACACTTTTCCGTGCCTTGTGAGTCTTACACACTTTTGAGATTGTAGAAGAAAAAAACACGTGAATTATAAAGTACACGGAAAAGTGTGTTGAATTGATACAGATACAACTATTTTAAAAGTTTTTAATTTTAAGGGTTTTATATGATAATATAAAAGATTAGTTACAAACTCTTTTTAAAAAAAAATTATAGAGATATGTCTATAGTATTGATACAACATTTGAAAACAATCCTTTTAATTCAAAAAATTAAAATTATGGGATGCAAATTTGTTTCCTCTATAATTTTTTTTAATTCACTATTGTCTCAAGTAAAAGTTATTATAAATATGCCTGCTCAATAGATGTCTTAAATAAATATTTTTGTTATGAAGACACCTCTTTATTGTAATCCATAAATGTGTTGAAATACCACACTTTTCAATGTGTATTTTCATTTTTCAAAATATCAGTTTTAAGCAACACGTCAGAAACCGTGTAAGAAACGATTACAATAAAATAATACACTCAATGAATAGTAGTACTGTACTGGTCAATTACATTATTACCTTAACTTTCCGAATTTTCCAAAATTGTTTTTCCAAAATCAATAAATAAAAATCTTTTAATACGCTTTTTCAATCTGACTTTAAGAAAAATCAAGTTTTTGTATATCTGCCGAATGATTCACTTTAAAAACTATTGTAGGTGACATTCTGAATTATATCGCTATAATAATTGACCTGGGAAACTGCATAAAGGGGTTTAAAATGATTTTTTTAAAAAGATCTGAATAAATTTCCTCTAATTTTAAAACATTGGCTTTCAATTATTGAGGTTATTGATTTGGCAAATGAGTGAGTCGTATGTGCATGGAATTAATAATTTAGAAATTTAACAATCGAAACTGCAGGGGCTTACATAAAATTAAAAATGTAGACTAATGATGATCTGTGTATTGAATAAATAATCTGATTAATTAGGAGAAATATAAATTAATATCATCGCGATAGTTTCTCTGTTTTCGATTTTACAGTCACTTTGTCTATTTTTGCCTATTTTTGACATTAGCGCAAATCTATTGAACCGTGATTCTGCTACAACCGTATTTACGAACAACCAAATAAAATATTAATCGGAGCGTAATTATTATGATATATCGCAACTTTTAGGACTACTGGCACCCTGGCACTATTACTGAACTAATAATTCTATCAGTAAGATCCATAAAGTGAGATCAAAGGCCTAAATATTGCAAAGTGTAAATGTTTCCTTTGTTTTTCTTTTGGTTTATAAAATGGACTGTATTTTATCACTAGTAGGTAAGACGAGATCTAGATTTCTCCTTTTAGATACGCTGTCGATTTTTATGATATACAATTACACCACTAATTGCCATTTTGCCATTACCAATATAAGGGTTTTCAACAATTTCAATTATCTCTTTAAAATATTTGAATATGGATCTAAATATTTACTTTTTAATTATGAAACGGACATAATTTCAACATTTTATAGCTGCAAACTTTTATTCATATGAAAGTCTTCTTCCTATGAGTACCGCACCTTTACTAACCCACAGGAAAGTCTAACAGTCTGCTCAGTTTGCTTTTATGGTTTTATATTAAAGAGTAAATACATTACTGGTTTTAAAATCTTACTAATGAACACCGAAATATGCCGATGTAATAATCATTCAAGTAAAAAAAAAAATTGTATTACTTCTATTAGTAATCCCATATATTCACTAAGAAGAAAACAAACCAAATTATAATAATTTATAGTTATAAAATAATTATACAATAATTCGCTCTTTATTTATATTTCGACGATTACGACAATCAAATATGCTTTTATTAACAGGTGCATCAATTTAAATTTCATTCATTGTCCGTTTAAAAGTGGCCTAAAGGACAAAATCCTGTACCGATGCGCTGGACATGTTTTCAGCGGAATAATTTAAATTAGTTTTATAAGTTTTAGAAATTTGACCGCAGTATATACACTGGCCCGGTTGAATGTCCCAACCCGGTTATCATTACCGACACATGCACAGATGGGAGCAGGTACATAGATCATCAAATCGACCTTTTCCAGCACTCTCGGTTAATGTGGGTATCATCCCCGCAAAGCACCTCACATAATAATAAGCCCATGAATATTAAAATGTGTCAGCCCCATTAAATCCCAGACATGGTAAGATTTTTATCCCAAAATCATCCGCAGTTATCCCGAGTTAAGTACGGTGCTGGTGGTATTGCCTTGCAGGCAACTCTCGCATGCTGCTCACATGGGTGCCCATCTCAGGTGCTAATGGAATGATTTTTGACAAAATTATTTATTAGCCCCGCAGGCGAAATGACTAAAGTTACAAAAAGGGGTGGAATGTTTTATTACCTTTTGTCATTTTATATGGCTTTCAGGCAATTTCATGAATTATAACAATTTCAGTAACGATATTCGGCTTTATTACTCCGACCAAAATCTTGCACGTGAACAGAGCACATATAATATTTATTGGTTGTATCTACATTTAAGTACGGTGCTGATGGTACAACCTTATGCAAGAGAACGTAATTAATAGTTCCACCCTTCAATTAAGACAAAAAATGTTAATTTGAAATTTCGCCTTCCTTATATAGACTCTCTCTAGTTTTATTTATATTTAGAACTTTGTCTATGCTTTCAAAAATCCCTACAGTGGCTTGTTTTAAATTGTCTTCACACTTCCTTTTTGTATTTAATTAAGAAGATTTAAAGAGATATCCCATAATCCATATCCTCTGTCCGAAAATTTGCAGTTTTGTAGACTGCCAAGAGTTCGATTCTACTCTTAAAACGCCATAGTGTTTAAGTTTCAAACTATAAATTTTTTGGAAAGGTATGCTCTTGCACTTCCTCATTAAAACATCTTGGGATAGGTAAGCATTAAAATAATTTTAACACGACTACTTAACATAAACAACAATTCTATACTACTAATTAAAACTACTAAGTTTTCGATACGTTTCCATAAAATTTCTTATCGTACACTATTTTCTAAGAAAATCGGACAATTTTAAAAGAAAATATACAATGCGGAAAAAATTGCTCGTTTAGATTTTCCGTAAAAGATAACAAGAGACCATTTCAATACGCTGTACGTACACATGTTCATGATTTTCACATATATATGGAAAAATATTTTCCGCCTCAGATGTCAGGACCTCTTTAAAATGTGATATCAGTTCCACCCGATGCTCAAAAATAAGAGCTTAATGGAAAAGGTTCCTATGAAAATCTCGATTTCTCCGAATGGGTTCTGCATGGATAAACTTTTCCTTTTGGTGAAATTAAAACGCAAATACCTAAGGCACTGACTAGGAAAACGAAGGAAAAGTGTTTATGTCCATCTAGTCGAACACATAGAATAAAAAGAGTAGAACGAAATATGTTCAGTTGCCGAGGAGCGAAAAGCACCCTTTCATGTCGGCAACATCTATCCAAAGTGATACTTTTTCCAACTGAATGGAGTCGGATGCCAAGTGAAAACCGGCATCAAGATATAATCCACTCTTCCTCTGCATCACCGGTTTCGACATAATAAAATCTATGCTGCTTTAAATGCACCTAGTTCAGGAGGGAAATCTATAGAAATCGGTGGTTCCCTAATAAGACGTGAAGTGCTTCTCTTTGGCGTGTCTGGTCGTTCGGCAGAAACACCATCGGCATTAATTTTGCAATGCTTGATGCGAAATTATTTGCGGAATTCAGTCGAATCGAAACCAATTGGCCTTAATAAAGATGGGTTGAATTGTGGCCTGAGGTCATTTATCAAGAGGCGTTTGACCTTAAGCACGAACGCAGCTGGCGACAGTTCAGTTATGCGATTCATTTGCTAGTTATTGACCGAACGCCGAATTCTTTGACCGAAATTGGATTGCACGACTCCAATCGGGGTCTGCTCCTGTTCAATTCGTCTGAACTTGAACTGCGACCATTGACTCCTTGGAATATGGATGGAATTATTCAATTTGATGAAAATTGATGAATCGATGATTCAGAAAACTATTGGCGTTTATCGCCATTTGAGCACAGACGAAATTTGTTGCCATTTGTTGAAATTACAAGGGGCACAGACGGTTCAATTGTGTCCTGGTGCCAATAATTTTTAAACGCATGTCAATTCACCATCTAGGATTCTTTTACAATTGAAATTTGTTTTTCCAAGTTGGAAATTAAGGTCTTATACGACCATAACAGTTAGAAGTTCACTCCAATGTTATGAGTAAAATAGAAATTAACCAACATAACAATATTGAAAAGTTGACGACAATAATAAGGTTTTTTTCTATACAAATGCAATATATAATATGTTTCATAATGCTGTTTAATTCAGAAATTTTAATTTGAATTCCATGGTTTAATCCTAGTCGTCTCCATTATCAATTATATCCGTTTTCTGGCATATGCTGTAGAAAGTTCGCTCCAAACTTTCGTAGTTTTTTATTACGAAACTCCTGCTTCATCAATGAACGTACATTACCCACTAGATTGACATTTGATCATTTCGTAAAGGATTTCCACACAGCCTCCATTAAATTTCCAATAAACATTAAAATTTTGGGCAAAACAATTGGTTTAGGGAAATTGTCTCGACATTTTTATGGGTTTTGACCATTGTAAGCATTTTTATATAATAAAAAACAATGTTTTTGAAAACGTTGACCGTAAGTGGCATTTTAAGAAATTTTGGATTGCTAAATATGCAAAAAACAGTTTGAAGCATAAATAGCACTCATTGCCAATTCATCTTTCTTATTTGGACCATCTACACCAAAGTGCTATAATTCTTAAACGAAGAAATTGTAAAAATGTTAAACAACCAGCTTTTCGTCTTTTTGTTAAAAAAATGTTGCTGTATTCATGGAAATTTCCTTGTACATACACATAATTTGCCCCTAATATTTATACTTTAAAAAAATTATATAATAAAAAGTAAACTATATTTTAGTAATGAATCATTAAATCCCAGATATTTGGTTGGTTCATTCGTTTGCATTCCTTCATGAACGATTCGAACAATACTCTAGAATTCCAAAAGGTACTCAATATACGAATATGGACATGATCGAAATATTAAATCAAGTTAACCACTCCTCTGTAAAAAATTTTTTATCACTCTTGTGTGAAAATGATTGCGTTTTATGGGAAATACGTCAAAAGTCGTCTCTTTAAATAAAATACTTATAAAATGATGGAATGAAACCAGTCACAGATAAAAATGTTATTAATGTTGGAGGAGGAGGGAATAATTAAAATATTTATATATGTATTGTTACTCTACTAGGTAAATTGCCTTATATCAGTTCCATTTCTATTTAGACTTTCTTTATTTGTGCTAAAGGCTTAACAGATTTTACTATGCTTCAAAGACATTCATTTATCATGTGAAATTCCTTTTCGCATATTGCTCATTTCGAAATTCAGTTTCAATTCCTTTACAAGTGACTTAGATTTATTTCAGCTTTCCTTTTGGAACTAAACCAAGTTCCAGGATGAATATCGTACTTCATTTTCACACTCACTCTTTACATCTACATGTCGTTCTTTTTTTCAAGAATATATTTATAAGTTCATTTTGTTAAAATAAAATTAAATTTCTGATTATTGTAAATATAATTGAATATCTTAAAATTTTTGCGAAATTTACTAACTCATGAAAACTACTGGAAAAATCTAATACCAATCAAGTACTTTTGTATAAAATAAATAGCTGAAAACTCTAAACTACAACTACACCGTACTTAATTTGCACAGTATCGCTTTAACACGGTTTTCAAATATACTTTTCAATTATTTTACATATGTATACGGATGAACACGATCACAAATTTAATTACAACACAGATCGAGGTATTGAAAAAGCCTTAAAGTCTCAGAAAACAAAAATTAGTCCATATGAATAAATTTACAAACGCGTCCGCTAAAGTAAACAAATTTTGATCACTAAATTCGTGATATTAACAAAATTCTACTATCATTATCGAACCTGCAAAAAGATAGTAATTCACCTCACATAATAAGACGTCCTCCTGGGTTAAATTTCTTTTAAAGTCTCGGATAGTGACTTGTACGACTACCAAATAAAAGGAGAATCCTGATTTTTGAAACCTTTGGCGATGAATAAAAACCCGGTTTTAATATTCTTTGTTTTGATTTCTTATGGGTAATTTGTAAGTTATGTTTATGCTTTTCGTTTTTATAAATACGTTTAAATATAATACGAAAAATAACATGAAAAATGTACGTTTGAATATCTTTCGACTTCAATTTTGAGACTTTTCCTTCAATGAAATCAATCTCCGTTTTTCATACAATTCTGGCCTCATTTTACACGGTTATTATTAGCATATCTACATTTCCTTTTATTCTTTGATTCGATTTACACGAGTTAAGGTTCAGTTGAACCTATCCTATTTTTTTATATTCATATAGTGTATCATTTTATACTATTTCGATTTATACGATTTCTTGTGGAACGTATCTATCGTGTAAATCGAGGGATGGCTGTATATACTTATGGAGTGTGAGAAATTATTCTCGTCATAATATTTCGAATATTCTTCTTAACTCTCAACATTTTATTCGATTAAAAACATGAAATTACCTTTAGCATACCTAAGCCAAAAATTTCAATTGCATTTGCGTCGTTAGTTGGTGATATTCGACACTTAACGTGGCATAAAAGTATAGTACAGCAATTGGAATGCATCATCAGTACTGCTTTCCGTCGTTATTCACAACAATACATAACAATTAAAATTAAAGTCAAACTTTTATTTAATTCTTAGCTAGTCCTAAACTTTCATAGTGTATTTTTCAGTCAAGAATATTTCATTTTTCTATAAAATAAATAATTTTATAAATCACAATTACAATCTTAAGTATCCGAAAACGGAAGGTATTTTATTTTCTGAACTAAAAAAATATTGGTCCATTGTAGAGATATCCACATTAGTGCTACATAAAATTGAAGTGGGATAGTTAAAACCTCAAATACTGAATTATTATATTTAAATACTAAATTATTATTAAACTAAAAATACAAAAGCAATAATAATATAACTCTTAATAAAATAATTTTCTATTATAAATTGCAAATGTTCAAATTTGTTGTTAAGAAGTGTTTAATGAAGGCTGATTTTTGTCTGTGGAGAACTTGCCTGAATGATTGAATTTCAAGTATATCGCAATAGTAAATTAAACAATTGCAATAACAATTACACTAGAGATAATTTCAGTCTTCCTGTCACCATTTTAAACCATTTTTAACAAATCTTTATTAATTAACAACTAGTTCCTATTTAACTTATTTTTTAAATATAGCACGCACGTGTATTAATATACTAATTTTTAATTATATTTTGTATAGTAAATGAGTAAAGCATCTTCACATAATGTACTTGAAATATCTCCTTAAAGGGACATGACATAATAGGCTTAAATGACCAAAGTTCTCGTGTAAATATAGAGCTCTTTTTCGGTGTTCCACCAAAATACTTTCCAAATATTTCTTTTCCGATAAAAAAAGCAAAAAGAATTCCGATCGTTAGAATCAACATGAAGTCAATGAGGACCGAAAAGTGGGGCCATTACCCAAAGTATAAATAGGTCTTTGATAAAAATAGACCCTCCTTATTCATTCTCACTGTGAAATCTACGGTTCCATGCTGCACCGTCGCCCCTCATACCGCCGCTAAAAATGGACTTTTCGTTGCAAGTGCCTTCTAATGGAAGAGCATTTCTCATGAATATCAATTTTAACGAGGGAAGATTTGTTTGGGTGACTTTGAATCACTCACCGTCTTCTAAAACGAGTTGCAGACCTAGCAGCAATTGTAGTGGCTAATTGTAGAAATTGTGGACATTTCCTTGGAAGTCTGCCACAATATACCTTACCAGAATCCCTCATGATTGTCCACGCATGATGAGTAATGCGATTTGAATGATTCAATGCGAGTACACTCACTCGTGCCAGGTATCAGATTGAGGTTGAAAATTTATGGATCTGCTGACAACCAACAAAATTCTTAAAATAACCGCGGGGCTTGTGGAGAAATTGTGCGCAATGACACAGTTGCGTTCCCAGAGGTACGTTGAATCAGCCCGAGGTTTCCTATGGTGACCCCAAAAAATAAACAAAACCATTTCAATATTAATATTAATTACGCATTAATTAATGAACTCTAATAAAATATAGTGAAATGAAATACTATAATAATTAATTTTTAATTAATAAACTTGTAGTACATAAGTAGAAATAAATCTCATAAATGTTTAGGTGTCTCGGGGATAGTGCAATAGCGCGCAACTAGCTCTGAATAATACCGCGTAAGTGGTATGAACCTAATTTTACACGAGAGTAAAAAGCTTAATATCTCCTATACCTGTGATATGATATTAATGCACGGCTTCGTATGTGGTTCATGATTGGCCTCCCGAAGATACTGAGCAGGTTATAAAATGAAACATCTGTGAATCTGGAGTATTTGTCTCTTACGCGGTTTGGTTATATCTGTTTGCGAGTAGTTTTATTAGATTTCAAAGATTCGCGGTATTGGCACTAGCCACTAAAGGCTTGAAAAAACAGGATTATCAAATGAAAATTGTTTAATTTCAATTAAACCACATCTAAAAAACATTTCAAAATTCACTTTCTTTACTAAAACAAAGAAACCTTATAAGGGTTACCTGTCTATATCCCTCGCATAACGCGGAATAATAAAATCATCTAGTACTTTATATGATTTGTATTTCGGTTTCTCTATAGTTATAAAACAATATCAATGAAAATTTTATTAATTGGAATATTAATACACTCAATTCTATTTTTATATGGCAGATACGTTCTATAAAAACCCGTGCAAAAGAAACATTTCGTACATAGAAAAAAAATATTAAGGAATAGCTAAAATAAAAGGATTCATGCAAAACACTTTATTAAAAGCCCAATTTGATTTGCATGTGCATTCACAGTTCATAAAAACAAAAGGTAATTCAATTTCTCAAGTGATACATTTCTGAATTAAAAACGCTCTAATGTTCTTTGACAAGAGCCTTGTATATACAAGAAATGATGATTAATGGAAATATTTTTCCTTAAATAAAATCAAGTTTAAGTTTTTTTTAATCGTTCTACGTAAATCGAATGAAATTGTGTAAAAAAGAAATAGAATTTATTTGCCTAGACCGTGTTAAATCAATACCGCGTAAAAAATACCATGTAAAATTAGATTTAGGTGTATATAAATATTCGTGACATTGATTTGAATAAAAATATTTCGAGGCTAGTTCAAATCTATTACTACTTTTCTTTTTGAAAATGACGATTTTAAGTTTTCTTAAAACCATTACAATTTTATTTCGAGTTAAGTATGTACGTTTATGAGGTATTAGACAGAATTCGTCAAGATCTAGAACAATATCTTTAAGGTCTCTCTAGTGAAGTTATAAATTTTATAATGTTGCATTAATTGCAATTAGAGTAAAAAGTAAGAAATTTGTAGAAGCAATTTTGACCAGTTGATTTTAAATCAAATAGAATGCAAAATGTTGTTGGATTTTTCAATATTCTCAAAAAAATTCAATTCGTATCAAATTATATAATTCCTATATGCTCATTAAATAATCACAATTATGCAATCAAAATCAAATTTATATAAAGTAAAATATTTTAGCCCACATTTAAATAAATCTTCTCATTGTTTAGTTACATGGTGCACCAAAGTGTTGTTAGCGTTATCAAAATAAACTTAATTACGTAATGATATGTCAGATAAACAACTACCATTTATGCAAATATCTGCTCATTGCTTAATTATTTGATCTCTACTTGCGTTATCAAGTGATAATGTATCCACTCTTTTTGACGCTCTATTCAAAATGCGTCGTAATGAACCAGTATAAAACTTGTATAAACACCTGTTCCTTGGCCATGCGTAGCTACTACACTACAATAAAGGCTTAGTAACCAACCTTAAAGCACTGTAATATTAGAATTTACATTTCTGGAAGGGCTTATAAAAATTCAAATATTTTTAAAATTCAAACCATGGTAAAAAGATTTAGATGATACTTTTTGTTTTAATCCTTCCTGGTGAAATATTAGCGAAACTAATTCATTTTCAGACATTGTCTTAGTTGAAAACAATATAACTTTTCTTTTAATTTCGCCTAGCAATTTCAAAAATAAAAATTCTATACCTTCCATTGTTTTCCCCAATGTTTCATGCTTCAGTTTCAGTTGGTTTAATAAAGTAATTATTTCTGTATCGTTTTTATGAGTTGTTTTACTACAGAATAAAATTAATATCAGCAAAGTATTCATCCTCAGGGTCAAGTGAGCTCTTAGCCGATGCTCCATACAAGTATATATCCTTCTTACATAAGGCTCTTACCGAATACTGTCTCATAGATCATATAATTTTATTCCATGTCACAACCAATAAAAAGTTTTTGTATCCCTAAAATAAGAAGGGCATGCAGTTCAGGTTACCCACGAACCCGACTATTGATCAAACACCATGAAGAGCTCTATTATGAAAATTGGCTAGACAATTCATCCCCGCACTCATACTAAATTAAAATTTAAGGTAAGAGCTGCATTTTATACTACTTAAGAAGTCCTTCAGGTATGAAAAACATTTTGAAAGATTTTACACTGTTTAAGCACCTGAAGTGCTTCACTGCAAATATCCGCCTTGACGGGATTCAAAGCACGGCGCGACGTTCAAGTCTAGTAAATCTGCTTTGAATATGTAATCGATGCCTGAATTTTACATTGCAATCTTCGAATCGCACTAAGCTATCTATCGTCTCGCTGAACGACTTGATGTGTCACAGACGGAGTCGTTCTCTCTACATATTTCCATTTCTGAACACCAGCGATTGATGAGTGAGTATTAAATTTAAGTGGATCTGAAAATAGTTCTTCCTTCATTTAAGTGTAATAATATCACCGTGGCAAGAACTCATCAATGCAAGCATCACTCCAGTCGCATTAAAACATTATCAACTAACACCGACAGCTCCTCTGATTGATCGAGTTGAAGTTCCCAGAGCACCATAGTGCAACATCAACAGCTCATAGGGCGCAATTGGAACTAGTCTTTGCAATTAGAGGAAATGGAAATAGGAATAAGCCTTTTAAGTCCGCTCGCAATCGGGAAGTCGTTGGTTTATTATAGGCTGCCGGATGATTGGGGCTCTTTAAGACCTCGTAAGAGCTTTTTATGATGACTACTGCTTAATTATAAAACTTGAAGGTTTTCATAAGAACCCTTTTAAGATAATTTCCAGAGCTGCGTGTTGTAGGTTTCTTACGATTTAAATGAAAGCCGGAATTAAGTTGATTGATACAAATATTGAATTGCTCGCGAAGGCATCGTTCCTAACCAAGAGGGTTTCTAGCTTCGTCAGCCAAAAACTGGCTTTTTTTTCTGAAGTGTTTTGAGGAACTTTCTAAAATGGGTAAGGATCGTAAGCTAGGCATACTATAACCAATTTTACTATAAACTAGTTTTCACTCGATTTATGTTTTTAAAAAAATAGATAGAAAGTTATAAATACATAGTTAAAAGTAGATTCCTCAAAACCATATGTCCTCAACGTCGACTCCAAATGTCAGGCCTGGTTTATCCGAAACCAAAAACTTGACCAAGTTCTAAAAATAAAGAAGTATCGCTGTCTTTGGTCATGATTGCCGCTCTTCACTTTAACATGAAAAAGTACTTTCTTTTCCAATAATTCTTGCATTAAAGGTGGTTGATAAGATTGAACTTTTACATTTTTAGTTATTTCGAAAAAGAATTCGATTATAAAAGTTGTTTCGAGAAAAATGCGACCGAAGTTTTGACTACTAGTGTAATAACTTAAAATTTATTTATCTACAATAACTTTGTCATTTCTACAATTTTTATCGAAACATTTTGGAGATATATTTTTGAAAGAGTACTTATATAAAAAAGTCGCTGTTCTGTATTTGTTAATATTTGTGTCATCTATTAATTTTTTGTAACTTAACTAATAAGAAGCGTAAGATCTAAGCAATTCAAGCTGATTTAATTGTTTTTGCTACACTATAAGAAGCAGATTTACTTTTAATTCACTATTAAAAAATATCATACATTACAGTGCTAGGACAAGTAGGAGGGAAAATACACAAATTTTCTCTAGAAATAGGAGCAATTAGTACCTTCAGTAGGTGAAATGTAGCCGAGCAATAAGCATGTTAAGCATGTGGACTACCCTCACCCAATGTCCATAAGTAACGAATAAAGGAACAAGTCCAAACATTGCTTTCTCCAAAAGATTCCAATTAAAGTCTACTCTTTCGAATTAATTCGCACTTCTGTTAACAAAATCAATTGCTCTTCTTAAAATGTTTTGGAAAATAAACCAGAAGAATAAAACTAATGGATAGATCTCTTGTACTACACAAAAATATTAGATAACATCACTAAGTGAAACATCTTTGGTTAAATTCACAGCTAGAAAATAATTTAGTAGTTATTTCAAGCGAAGGAAAATGTTTTTTAACACTAGAAAATCGTAAGCTGAAAAGTAATTGAATTGAACCATTAAATTGTCAGTTTGAATAATTATTCATTGCAAGCTCGCAATTTGTAATTGCAAGCATTTGAGGTGAAACAGAAACTCATTCTATGCACGCGGTCTCGAGACGGCTTTGTCGATTTACATTGAAATATAACAAATAACAACAGATTCAAATGTTCCATTTGTTGATTTTACCATATTCCACCACCCACGTCATTTAAATCTAGATCTTTTATTTTATTTTTAGTAGCCTTAATCATCCATACTTACGCGCAACATAAATCAGTTTTGAACATTTTCAAAAGCACCAAAAATACTTAAGGGTATTTCGAGCTAAATGATGGTTGAATGGTTAAATTTTATCAGTTTAATAAAAAAAAACAACAAATTCATGCCATTTATTCTTAAATTGAATTCAATTTTTGCCCATAATCACTCCTTCTTTTAAGAATAAAGTTACTAAACCTATCAAACATGCCAAATGCCATATGATCACCAACGTTTACAATTCGAATTTTATTTAAAATTATTACGACTTCAATTGTTCAATTATGTACATAAATTTTAATCTTGAACTACTGTTGAATTTCGTTAGCATTTTGAAAAAAGAGTTATTATTAAAATTTTTATGAATATTAAAATTAACTATATTTTACTAAAAAATATATTCCTATATTTATTCCTATGTAAATAAAGGATATGTGTAATCTCTTAAATTATAAAAGTACTTTAGCTCATCCTTGCACAAAAATACTTAAGTATATTTTTTTAAAGTGATTCGCAATCGCATTTGTCTTTTTTTAAAATTTAATTATATCATATAAAAACTAACGCAGGAAACTAAGATACTAAAAAATGGGCTATTTGCGTAAATCCAAACTTTTGGTATAGTGTACGTTATGGGGGTTAGTTTTGTCTTATTTAAAAGAACCCTCTTTCTTATACTAAATACAATTATTGCGTATTATTTCTGAAATCCTATTCATTGAAAGACACACTTTCAGTATCATAAATGGACTACTTATAATTGAAAGTGCAATATAATTAAAATTTTAAACTATTTATAATAAGAAGCAAAACATTTATTTATGTATACATTTTCATTTCTGTTAATTTTGCATTTTAATTTCATAAACTTAATTGCCTTGGATTTAAAATTTAATGGCATCTCATGGATGAGCCCTGAAAACCTTGACGAATGACGAATAACACTGATTAAGTCAGTATTAAAAAATTTAACTAAATGAAGAAATGTTACAATTTGAGTAATTCATAGCCGTAGATTTGCATAGACCGTGGAAGAATAAACATTGAATAATGCTTTTGTAATTCCAGACGCTCCTTAGAATGTTACATGTTTCAATATTGATCTAGTTCAATTATTCCGCCTTAAAAGTAGCCAGCCAGGGGTGATTTATGACAATTTGATTACAGCAATTTATTATCATTGATAGAACTATGGGGCGTCTGCAATTACGCAATTATAATTACGCAATTAACAGCTTATCTAGCAGAGGGCTCGGATTACTTGATAACATCCGACTGTACTTCCTCAAGCTTGAACGGGTATCACGCTCTGCTAAATGGAAATATGAAATCTCAATTCCGATCAACAGGTACATACCATAAATTTCGCCTATAAGTGAAAAGTTATTCCGTCGTGTCCGTTAATTAACTAGAAGAGGTTCTTCGGCACTTCCAGGCAGATACCTCCAGGAGCCTTTTAGAATCTGGGAAAACAAACCGAGCAATCTCTTTTTCAATTAACTGCAAGCCGTGCGGAGTTTATGACAAAAACCATTCGGCTACCTCATATCGGAGCAGGAGAAGTTTGCAAGAAACTTTGAGTCAACTTGCAAGACATGGCCGTATCACTGATGTTCGCAATCTTCGAGACGCTCCAGACGTGACCCGACCAGGAGAGGAACAACAAGAAAATTCAAAGTTTTTCTTGAGCTTATGGCGGCTGATTTATTTCATATTTTTCTCCTGGCGACTTCTTGTTCCGCGAATGTCATAGTGAACACTCCCCATTTTTTTTTTTCGTGCCGACTTAGCCCAGATACTTATTTCCTCGAAAAGAATACTTCTGCATGGAAAAACTTTATTCATACTAGAAAAGATTTCTGCAAATTTTATTTCGATTTTATGTTCAAAAATGCTTTCTACCGGAATATGAAAACTTTTTCTGGATCCGTTCAGCTGTGCGCGCTATTTGTCGCTCCAGTTTTCCACGTAGAACCGAACCTTCGACGGGAAGTGGTGGATCCTGGGGTTTGTTCATCTAATTGTGCACGATGTATCCCGAGGAAGGGTCCTAATAAAAGGATATGAAACTTTTCACGTAAAGGTTTGGCATGTTTACTCTGTAATACAATAAATTGTATTGACTGAAAAGATGGAATATTATTTGAAAAAAGGGCAAGTGCGTGCCGAACACAGGGTGTCCTATCTGTTTCGGGACTAGATTGAAATCTAATTGTTAGAGAAAAAGTGACAATGGTCGTATTTGGTGTACAATAACCCCATGGTAAGTCAATAGCTTCAGTTCTTCATACTAATAATGTTATATTGTTTGCTGAAAGTACTTGCTAAACTACGAAAAGAACATACTGCAAAAATTTTTTTAAAGTTTTTGTGCTTCGGGAAATAATTTTTTCACAATTCTTCTATTGTTTTAAATAAGCGTCCAGCGTTAAACTACGATACTTCCAGAAATTAATTTTCTGCTAAAAAATATGTACAACATATTTATTTTTATAATCCTATTACCAAATTTCATGTTTAAGTCATCAATTTATCCACAATATTGCCTACACGATAATCAAACCTGGAATATATCTAAATCATAAATTACGTTTCGAGCACCATTATTGAATTATCAGGTCGGGACGTGACACTATAAATGAATTTTACAACTGCGCTTTAGAACTAGACTTCATACAAACAAGACTATGTTATTATAGGTTAATTCATAACAACGTACAAAGCAATTTTCGCTCTCTGTTGACTTCATTTATAATATAAACAACCAACCTTTTTGTAACACATATAAAACTTTATAATCTCAAGGAGGCAGTAACCTGGAATTTGTTTGTTTTTGTTTGAAGCATTGTCATGATCAATATTTGCTTTTCTTGTCATGATAAATAAGCCGTGTAGGTCCAGGATTCAATCACCTACTTTAGCCAAGCTGTTAAGATCTCCTCTATTATTTGATAGAAGAAGTGGTCTCTCTACCAGCAATTAAACCACAGTCGATGAAGAATGCCTTTCCAATATGGGTCACTAGCAATATCACAGCTTAGGGCAAAGCTAGTGCTACCTAAACAAATGGATTTCAGTTTGAAAAGGGGATTTTGCCAATCGATGTTTTTGACATAGATTTTGTTGCCATTCTCCATTGCATACAACATTTTTAAACAAAATCACTACGATACTTTACGAATAGTTGAACTACCTTCAAAAACTCCACAATAGGTGGGTGAAAAAATTTAGCTGTAGTGTTAGAACATAGACTCAGACAAAGTTACCTATTTACATATCTGTACTCGCCATTATAAAATGATCAACTATTAATAGCTTAAGCTTGAGTTTTAAAAACGACTTTAGCAGACATTTCGTCCTTTAAACTGTTCTGAAAATGGATTCTAAATTTAAAATTTAATATTACGAGTTTTTGTTATACAAAAAAGTAAGCTGTGCATGTTCCCTTTCTTTATTTCATGATATTTTAGATGTTTCTTAATCGAAGGCATTCTTTAAAAAAAACCTATAGAAACCTTATCCAGTAGCAATCTTCATCTCACCAAGCTTTAGACTCTCTGACCGAAAAATAATAGAAGATAAACTTGAAAATAATTAATAATTTTTTTTAAATCGTACATCTCCTCGTTTCTTTACCAAACAGTTCTCATCAAATTAAGTAACTAATTTTATAGATGTATCTATATTTGTTATAATTTAAATATACTATACTGATATGCATGCAAGGTTTAAGGAGGAGGGTACCCGGTTATTGACGCTGAAGTCAATATGCCAAAATTAACTCGTATTTCATAATAGAATCCCATTTTTTGGTCACGGTATTTGTGGATAGTATAAAATTATAAGTTCGCTAATTAAAATAATTGTAATAAGCATTTGGCATTTTTTTTTCTGTTTTATTACCTCTACCAATAAAAGTATATTTAGCCGATAGGAACTAGAATCGTGTCCAAAAGCATAGGTTCTCTTTCATTTGCATAAATCTTAAAGTTGCGATAAATCGTAGAAATCGCGCCTCACGGGACATTGAAGCTGCACATCTCGTCCGTTCGATTGGAAGATGATTTTGTCCTGTCGCTTTTATATTTCACACATCCGATCGCCATAAATTGCTATCGATAAAAGCCCGCGCAGAATTTGCGGAAATGCATTGTCCCTGGTGCATTTAGCACTTTGATGGTCCATTAAGCGCAACTGTTTCCGAAAAAAGCAAACATACGCGGATTGCTCCCAGCAAAGTGTGAAAAAGTGAGGTCAACCGTAGGCCATTTATTTGAAATTTATGGAAGCTCGGTAAACTACAGAGCATATCTGCGGTGAACAAAATTGCTACTGCTTTTAAACGATGACTTCATTAACTTTTACTTGCAACTAATTTTGGCCAACAACTAAATTAAGAAGTAAACCTTAAATGGATGAGTGCCAAGTGAATTGCTTGTGGATCTAGTTGCTTTTACAAAATGGGAAATGTATTACATAATACAAAATTCAAAATATTTAAAGCCTTTCCATTTCACGCTCTCGTTGCTTGTGATATTTTTTGTTTGTCTGTTTTTTTTCTAAAATCTTTGATTTCTTTCACTGAAATTATAATATTTAATCTTTTTATTGATTTGTATATTAAGACATATTTGTTAAATCAACATTTTATTTTCTATAGTAATATGAAGGATCTAATTATGAAGAATAACATGAATTAAGGCACTTATCTCTCTAATCTTTTGAATGAGGTAATAATACTGCTTCCTTTTCTGAAAATATGATCGGACAATACTTGAAAATCAAATTCTCATAAATATTACTCCAAAAAATAAATACCATTAAAACTCGCTTGCAATTATCTGTGCAAATCTGCAGCAATTTTAAACACAATTGAACTGCTGCAAAAGGCTACTGGATCCAAATATATAAATAAATATTTTTGGACTTATCAAGCTTATCAAGGAAGCAAAATACTATAATTTGTATTACAAGTTAAAATCCAACATTACGCGAATTTGGAGTTACGTAGTTTCTGATTTTAACCCTCATCTCACGACAATGAAATTCTTTCTTTAGGTTCTTTCTTATAGACGATAATTTGCCAATCAACAAAAATTATTATATTCTATGCAACATTTTACCACGAGCTAAGCAAAATTCCACTTACGCGATGAATACCACACAAGTCAGATAAATAAGTGAACATATTTGAGAAAGATAATGCACCAGTCCAAAGTGACTTTAACCCATAGATTTTCTAGCTGAATTATGAAAATTTTAACCCTTAAAAAATCACTTTACTACGTATCCATTATCCTTTTGCAGTCGAGTTTCTCTGGCCTGGACAAAAGTATCATATTCAAAAGGCAATGCGCATAGTGTATGGAGTTTTGGCCACTTTATAAGTTTCTTGCTACCACTAATGGTGATTTTCTAAAATAAAAATGCATTATCCCTTCCAAAAATTTCTATGATAGAAACCTTTCAAATTTAATAAGAGATGTAACGATTTTACACCAACCAAGAACTGACTCTTTGAATTTCCGACTATATGATAAATATGATAAATTTTGTCAAACCCCTTGTTATATGATAAATATTGTCAAATCCCTTGAGTCAATCTAGCCAATTCATTAATTGGGGAATGTATTAAAGATACCTGAAGCACGAAACACGACACATAGAACATGACGCCTGGCAAATTACACGTGCACTGGAAATTTGGAAATATCTGATACAGAAAAATTTAAATGCCCTAAACGGACCATCAATAATTGGGAAAGAAAGTCACGATTCTGATGGTGGTATTCTCTCTAGTTATCCGAAAAAAATTAAGACGTATTTTAAAAACTGATACTAGTGAAAGTTACGGTAAAAATATGAGATAACCCCAACATTCAGCAATTTGGTATGCAAAAAATGATGCATTTGCCAAAAATCCACCACACTTTGATACTCTCATAAAATAAAAAGTATTCAGATCAATACTTTTACCTCATTGCAGTTTCCTATAATTACGGACACACTTTGAAGATGTGAAGAGATACCTCATAAAAATATCCAAGACGTTCCAATTAGATGTCAAACATGAATACGTTCATTATTACACATTCTTAATAGTATCTAATTTATATCATCATATCCAATGATAGGCCCCTTTTCTGGCGAAATTTGATGTAGTTAGTGAAACAACCACAACGTACCTCAAAACCTTAAAACTGGGGTCTTCAAACCTTGGTTTAGGATTACTGAAATTTACAATCAAGGCCGTAAAAATATTAGGTAACAATAAAGTGCAAATGGAGGTACAGTGATGCAAATGTATGAAGGTCTTTAAACGAAAATAATAACCTATCTTTTATAGTCTATTGACATCAAAACCTCAAATAAAACACCTACAGATAAAAAGTACCATTTACTATAAAACAAAAAGGGATATCTAACTGAAGAAATTTTCCAGAGAACATGAGAGTGCTTTGTGTGTTTGTCGAACGAGCCTTACGTATAAAAAGAATAATACGAATTGTTGTCTAGAAAGGCTATGAGATATTATGACTTGTTTTTATCGCGATAAGTCCAATGGTTTCAGCCCTTCGCAAAATGGAACTAACCAATTTTTCATGCACGAGCGACGTGCTCTAAATAACACTGTATAAAGACCTATAATATGGAAAAATTTAGAAATTTCGAATTATCGTTTTACAGGCTCAAAAGGTCGATTTTCTTAGAGAGATACTTAAGAAAATAAGCCGCTCACACAGTAAACACACTCCTGAGACGCTCTATGCTTTATTTATAGATTGTGCTATGTTAACATCAGCTCTACAATTCTTCTAGGAAATACCAATGGTGTTAAGCAGATCTTAGTCAAGCGACCTAATCCAAATTATAAGTGATTAGTTTCAAAATTCGTTGTGGTACATCGTGTCAGACGTTATCCAACCGCCGCGTTTATTTCCCCGTGGTGTACAATTAACTCGTTCATTTCGCTTTTGTAAAAAACAGCAGAACATTAAACTGAGCGCTAACTACCGCCGTAACATGTTCATATTTTAAAATTCAACAAGCTGTCGAGTTGAGTCTAATTTAGCGAGTAGGTATAACTCTTGCGAACCATTCTCCCCAAGGAACCTTTGGATACACTGCAAAGAGCCCGGTTATAATTAACTGGAGAATTAGGGAAGTACTTAAAGTTTAGCTACATGTGTGGAAGTCAAACTGAACAGGTACCGCAGGAGTAGTTTTCTGGGATGAAAATGAATTCAGCGGATTAGCGTGGGCGGTACCTATTCGCACACTTGCTAATTGCGCGCCAAATTTAGAAATTAATTGCCACCCACAAATACGTGCATGCTTCATCAAAGGAACAAATTCCGTAGCAAACGATGTAATTTGTTTCTTTGTGTCTGCCTTGGTGCTCCCCGCTCGACGAGCATTTTGTGAAATTTCACCCCCGCGAGGACACGAACCCTCGTTCACGTAGCACCTTTCCCGCACGGAAGAGTGATGATATGATTCCTGTATTTTGTTATTTTCACCACAATTTTCCTGCGGGATTTAATTTATTGCTGTGGGAATTATAAACACCAAGTCTAGATTTTGTGCCAATGACGGTGCTAGCATATCCAATCTCCGATAAATCACCCCTGCCAAACCAAAATAATTGAGCAGGTAGCAAAATTCTGCTCTCCTTTCTGCACGATATAAAATACAAGTTAAAGGGTAGCAATCCCCAACAAAAACTTGGATTCTTTTCTTAGTCAGGTTATCCGCTGAAGCACAGTAACAAATGAATTTGTGGAATTTAACGATTCTTCTTGTTTTCCATTTACCTCGAAATTTAAAGCGAAACTTAAAGCTCTTTAAGGATACATTTTGGTCTTCATTAACAGGGTCACATACAACTGAAGATTTAAAAAATTCTGTTTTTCTTATTATCTGTTTTACTTAGTTATTTATTATTTATTTATTGATTCATTTATTTTTATTCTTCATACTCTC
Source organism: Proctacanthus coquilletti (assembly GCA_001932985.1). Taxonomy (NCBI): domain Eukaryota; kingdom Metazoa; phylum Arthropoda; class Insecta; order Diptera; family Asilidae; genus Proctacanthus; species Proctacanthus coquilletti. The sequence goes on from MNCL01000019.1 coordinate 1,635,746, forward strand.
AACTATATTTTTCAAAAATATTGGAAAACTCTATCTAGTAACGAAATTACAATCATAAGGGTAACCATTTGTGAGAAGATCGATCTTTTGATTCATCATATGTGTATGGTTATAACTTTCCTTAGATTTCAGAAATCTCGACCCCTATATTATTCGTTCAATGCATTCGATATCGATCTTTAGTTAAAAAACAATGCTTAAGCGATGAATAAAGTCAAAAAAAATTTGGCATATGTCTGGAATAGAAGAACATTTTTAGACAAAATTAGGGTTTGATTCACTTAAAATTCTATAATGTATTTGTCTATAATGTATTTATATAAATCAAGAATAAACAATGTGACAATAGTAGTAGTAAAATTCAATTTATTTTCAATATAGAAACCCTCTAACGACTTTTACAACACATCTATGTTTGAACATGTTTAGAAACCTACCCTGTTTAATATTTATTGTATGTAGTATTTTCACAAATGGATAAAATAAAGCTCAATCCGGGCAAACCCCAGCACTCTTAAACTAAATGGTTTCCTTACGGAGTAAATGGACCATGTTAAATACCTAAGTATCACCTATGACAAAACTCTAACCTTCAATAAGTACATTTCATCAATTAGCAAGACGAACTTATTGATCAAAACTATGCATCCATTTATAAAAGATGGTAAACATTAAACCTGGGTAACAAATTGATCATTTATAAAGTGTTATGGCGCACTAGTTTGGTTTCAGTACGCTAAAAGGCGTATTGCGAAATTCTAAATTGGTCAAAACAAAATTTTTGTAAATGATTTTAAATTTGTCATGGTATTTTGGTACCTCTTCAGGGCTCATTGGACAAATTTAAAAAATAAACAAATTATAATAACTCATGTAACGAATATATTTTTTGAAAAATACTCATGTTCCGAAAATCCATTAGTTAGAGAACTAAGAGTCGCCAATACTGACATAGGATAATCTATTTCCTCAGTATATAGAAGTAGAGTATAGTCTAATTTATATTTTTATACTTAAACTTTCTCATCGAGTTTCTATAATAAATTATTTTCTATAATGTAAGAATTCCAAACTATGTAAAGGGTAGCCCATCAGCTCGTTCTTTTTAAATTACATGTTGTTTTTTAGACACACAACTTTTTCGCACTTAAAACATTGACAGAAACATTAAATCATACCTCCGCGGTTTAATTCATTCTGGAACAACGTTAAAAAATATTGAAAATTTATTTCCAAAGTGAATGCTGTGAGAATTTTGAAAAAAGATTCTGTTGAAGTAATGCACCAACCGCGTCTACGCTGCGATTCGTTGGACTTTTCTGTGGGGTGCCGTTAAAGATCGATCTTATGTTGATAATCCAGAAACGATTTAGACACTTAAGAACAATATTGATCGAGGTATTCGTGAAATGATACCCCCATGGTTTGAGAAAATGGGATCCAGCCAAGGCAGCCAATTGGATAAAATTATATTCCATAACTTTACTTTTTTCAATAAATGAACAAACTTTGAAAAATATCGAACAGTGTAATAGCATTTTAAAAAGAACTCAATCGATGGTCACCCTTTGTACTATTTGCTATGGTTATGCCAAATTAATGATACTATACATGAATTAACATTGAATTTTAGCAATGAATATTACACTCTTATTGCACATTTATACGTTTTGTTTTATATACGAATTGAAATAAAATGAATTAAATTCGGTATTTTCTTTTTCAGATAACGTGACACGATTGATTTGAATTTATTGCAATAGAAACAAATACACCACGTAGAGAAATCTTTTAAGTATAAAACTTAGACGTAAAAATGTTAATAAATGATTCGATCTAACTACAGCAGGATTTAAATAATGGTTAGTATAATTATTAATCCCTAAATTGAGATTTATATTTTTTTCCTATTCTTTCTCTATTTAGGCAAATATTAATATTCCCTAATATATTTTAAATAATATTCTCTCCCGATTTTGGTCTATTAATCGATGTTCGAAGTTTAACACATACCTAAATTCAAGAGAATTTTTGTCTTGGGAAGAAAAATTCAAGATATGATACCGTGAAGTGGAAAACTTGGCTTTGATATTTGCAACTCATCGAAAATTCCTAAGTGTGATATCCTTACCCGAAAGCCATGCAAACCTTCCAAACGATGTGTTTTTAACTTCAAACGCTGATTTCTGTTGTCCCATTCAAAAACCCAAATGTACAATGGACAATACTTAGCATACCTTGATTAATATCAACGTCAATCATCAACTATACCCCATGTACAGGACCAAGAGGTCAAGGAAAGATGCACCAGACCTTTCAACTGCCCTTTGTTTAACGCTTTTAAAATTTATTATCATGTGAATGTAAATTATACTAAAATTTTTTCTTCATAAATTCCTACATATATCAAGCGCTTGGATACAAAACATCAGAGAAAATTAGGAATTCGTCTGCAACATGGTCCACTTGATGGAATTTTTCGAAAATTAAAACAACGCCAATTGATTCCAATTTCTCTAATTAATAGGCGTGTATAAGAAAAAAATGTTCCTATTTTACTCATATAAAACGAAAAAATACAATCTGCGTACAAGATAGTAAAAGCATATATAATTGTTTTTTCAGACACTATTTAGCTTCACTAGTATTTCAGAGGACTTTGTAACTCAATTCTCGCCTACTTACCACAGATATTTATTTTATAATTACAAAAATTAATAAAAAAATTGTTTTCCCTGGTCTTTATTTGGAAACTCAATTTTTTTTATTTTTAAAATAAACGAAATAAATGTGTTTTGAAGTTGATTTGAATTTATATTAATATTTTAAATATTGTAATATTCTCGCATTCATTTGCGTATGTCAATTTATATAAAACAGATGAATGAATCTAAAGTTGATTTTTATGTTTCTGTACATTTCAATTTCACTGCAAACGACCCCCTTAGTAGTAATTACTAAATATGCCTTTTAATACATGTTTTTTAACAGTCTTCCATTCGTAAATAGCAGCGGACAGGATAACTAAAATATATCCAATGAATTCATAAATCAAAAATCAGAAAGGGTCAATTATTCTGAATAACAAGAAATTAGCAACATGGCGAATGATGATGAGCTTATGTTCATAAAATAGAAATCCGGATGTATGTTCACGTAAAACTTAAATCTATTTTTAGCAAATTAGAAAAGTAAAAGGATTAAAACGACAATAATAATACATCGTAGAAACTCAAGACATGGCTTCTTAAAACAAAAGTTTCGAGTATCATTTAGTCAATTATGTAGTGCGTATAGTGCTGTTCGCTACCTGACCAGTTTTCAATATTTCGCTTTGTAACATTAGCACGTAATTTCCACTTTAATTCTGTAACCTTCCATCACTCCCACAAAATCTCAATTTTAGACCAAGAAACAAAGAAAAGCAAGTTATGGAAATTCTTTTTAATATCCAGAGCCGATTCTGATTACTTCTCACATGCAACCTCTTTTCCAAAGACTACAATTAGCTCTAGCATTATCTAAACCGAATGCAATTCAAGCTTACATATTTCCAACCCAAAACTATTTTTCGTCATTTTATTAATTCAAATCGAAAATTTAATCAGCATCTCTGATATCTCTAGATCCTGAAATTTGCCGAGTCCTCTTCATCTGACCCGAATATTTTTGTGAACCCTTTTCTCAAACCTCTTCAGCCAATCTTTCAATGATTGAACTTCCTAACCTAATTACTTTCGCTTCATGTAAAACTACCCTCAATTTGCCTTAGTATCCATCGACATCGACCCTTCTCTACTTGCCACCAAAATCAGGCCCTGACCGGACCCACCATTCAAACCATACCCATTCTCTATGTGCTCTCTTTCACAAGACGGCCTTCCCAGTATATGGAAGATTCATATATTACGCCCATCAAAAAATGTATGTGTGAAAATATTGGCCCATAAGTCATTCATAGACTTCCAATTGGTTCTATCAACTGTCCTTAACTTTTGCATGATAACCATTAGCACAAATCCTTGTAATCTAAGGTCATTCAAATTTCTCCCTGTGCAATATCATCGCACCAATTACGGGCACTTGGAACACATCACGAAAATATTGGGCAAAACCAAAAACCACATCCTCCTTCCACCATCCCCTGGTAGTTTTAATATTATTATAACTTGAAGGAAGCGATATTAGTAAATAAAATATGTGAGGCCGAAGCTTGAGCTGTACCACTGTCCATTTTGAAAAGCACCATGATTATTTTGACAAATAAATCTGAAGCAACGATTTCTCCAAATATCTCGAAATATTCTGAATTAAAAACTTTTTTATAAACGTGTACTAATTAAATTTTACATTCTATCCCCAATTGACTCAAGGAGTAAATATAAAATGAATTTTTATTATTATTTAGTAAAACTCTTTAAAATTATTATCTCATATGAGAGATTTTGAGTGATTGGGAATTTCATCAAGTTGTGTACGTTGCGCAATCTGTGGTTACGAACAAATTAAAATTATGGGATCTATACTAGCACTTTCCCTAGTTGGCAGCTGGTTTTATTGCTTAGATGTGATAGCTGATTTCTCTCTAGAAAAGAATACGTTTAGCATATTTTGAGCTGCTTTGCATTTCAGGGTCAGTTCGTATTGAAAAAAAAAATTAGGATATCACCTAAAGTGATTAAGGTGATTTACCATTAGCTCACTTATCTAAAGACTTAGTAACATATTTGCGAAATAAAATTATAACTACATGTATCACACTTTATATGGGGTTGCCCAAAAGTCGCTAGACCATTTTAAAATATAATAAATTTTTCCCTATTGATTTTTTCAATTTTGTTTTTAAATTATTTACATATATGCAATCTTCTTGTAAAATAGTTATGGAGCAATTCATGACAAAGTAACGAGTAAAAACAATCCTATTCTATCTACAAAATCAACAAACAATTGTTCTAACTCAAAGAACTTACATTCGTCATTTTGGGGTAATACACTTCTAATTTTAGAACACATCTAAAAATATGAATTAAAAATAGGAATTTCAGACTAGAGGTCTGTAAAAGTCAAAGGCAATAAAATAGGTTTTACAAGACATATTTGCAAAAAACTGTGACCGAACTTGAAATAAAGACTATATTAAGACTATTCGTACCCAGTACTCTGCAGAAGCTGAAAGAATAAGCAGACTGTAATGCAACAAATACGCAAGCATTTAGCAAGCAATTAAAGAATTATACCGTCAGCCTAGTACCGCGGAAACATTACTTTGCATATATCCTATATTCCGTCAACACTCTCCGAACAACAATTAGTTGAAGACTACCCATGACCGACCAGTGGCACACGACCCTTGAATATGTTTTCTAAAACTATTCTTATATGTTTTCGGACACACAACAAATAAATAAATAACGAATTAATAAATTAGAAACTGATTTAGACAAACTGCATGCTAGATTATTGCTTCTTAAAATACAGAACCCCATTATTTTCTAGTTTTAGGGTCAATATGGATTCAAATGCTGTGCTTTCTTATAGTTTAAGCACCATTCTAATGTCGACTAAACATAATTAACTTGCCTTAACGACATCGTCTAGTACAATTCATATAGTTCCACAATCCAGACTCTAATATTGAGCATCAAGTAGCTGTGTAATGTATTATAGAAATATTCCAGGTTTGTAAAAGAACAAAAAATTTGCAGAATTGTTCTGGTTGGTGACGCATTTCCCATTAGAATCAGGGCCTTTTTTCACAAATTCTTTCAATACGGTGTCAAAAGCTTTTATTTTTTCTTAAGATCGCTAGTTTTAATAACCAACTTTGATGAATTTTTCAAAAATTCTAACTTTGCCTTTAATATCTCAACCTACATTAATTTCACTTTCCTAAATATTGATATCATTCCCAAATTCGTCAAATATCTCAACGATGTGAGGTGAGGCGGGATATTTAAGAAAAAGAACGAAGAAAATATCCTTGGCATTTTTACTTGAATGTATAGTCTTATCTTTCATTTCCTACCAAGATTAAGACGCTAAGTGCATAACTTACTGTTTGAAGTGTATCCAACTGCCAGTTTTAAAAGCTGTAAATTTTTTTATATATATCCAATAGCAAAGTAATTTTTAATAAAATTGTTTTCTTTTAGGCAGTACTTCAATCTCTCCAAAATTTAGTCGAGGAGATTGATTCAAACATTTCTAGAAAATTTGTTCAACTCCCGTAGAATGATTCATAAAACAAGAAGAGAAGATGTTAGAATTGTTAGAAAATAAAATTTTAAAAGTAAATAGTCCCATGTAAACAAAACCAGAAAAGTTAGACTATAGTAAAGGGATATAGGAAGAAAAGTTATCGTTTTAATTCTGGTTTAGAGAATGCAGTCCTGGGATCCCGATCAGAATGTTTACTACCAAATGTTGTAATTTGATTAAGATTAAATAGTGATGTAAGATGGAAGATATTTTAAAAAAATTATAAAACAAATGTACTTCTTATTATTGTTGATATTTTTTACGCTTCCCTGAATCCCAGGACTATTCCAGGATCCCGGAATCAACTGTAGAAAATACCGAAATTCCTGGATTATAAAAGAGGATCGGGATTGTTTTTTCTATTCTAGTTCCACTAAAATTTTGAAAACACCTGATATAGATTTTATTTTTCCTTTATTCGCAATTATTATAGAGATTTATTTGCACTACTTTGAAGGATAGGACAGGAAAATGAATCAAATTATGGAATGATTGAAATCATGATTGTCCAAAATTTTAATATTATTAGTTTGAAGAAATCTTGATTTTTTTGTGTTTAAATTTCTGTCTAATGTCTCCAGGAGGTTTACCTACAGGATGTGTTATATAATCATGGATGGTGCCAAATTAATATCATTAATTTTTCCCATTGCATCGATATTTTTTTGTGCACTTTGTTTAATCGATATAATATTTTACTAAACCTATATTAGGAATAACTGAATGAAAATCGTCTAATATCGAATATTTTTAGAAAAAGAACTGATGCACAATTCATTCTATACATAAGATCAGTGATGGCTATCAACAAATTGAATCGATTAGACCAACTGGACGACATAAGACGCATATGCTGGAAATAAGGAAATTAAAAAGAGTCTAGATAACATATTATAGAGTGCATTTGTTTCATTTAAATATATAATAGAGTGCTGTACAATACATATAAACAACAATTTAAATATATCAATATTAGTGGCTTTGGGTTCCTTAATATTGGTAATATCATTTTTAATTATATTTACGTAATTACAATGTAATATAACGTGTTCTTATACTAAGTCTTTCATTTTACACTTCCTTAGTTCATTGTGGGGTGAAATTAAGTCGTTTGTTTTTTCAATGTTAAGTATTTGAATGCGACTTATACATTTGTTTAAATTACTCAAATTTACATCATCTTTTTATTTATCCTTATATCTCTCAATATTATATAAATACTATAATAATCCTACTAAATTTAAATCTAAACGTATTTCATAATACAATTTACGATATTGCTGCTATGCCAAGAGCTTTGCTGTTTAATTTTTTGCCTAATCAGGCTATAAATAAACTGACAAAGTCAATATCCTCGTCAGAACATCAAATTGATTATCTCCTTTTTATTTATTGTAAACCACTGTTGCCTTGCGCTAGTAGCAAAATCAAATACTAACATCCCTGGCTTAAAATAGTCCAAGATGGGAAGTGCACGTATTTAAACTCTCATCGCTAATATAAAAAAATAAGCATAAAAATAATGACCGTTAGAATATTATTTAATTTTAAAGAAATTAATAGTACGAACAATATTATTTATATCGTGTATATTAAATATTTAATCCATCTCTATAAATATATTTGTTATCTTCCCTTTATTTTTACTTTAAAATGATATGAAATTGATAGTAAGCATATTGGATTTCTTTTTTTTTGTTCTTGTTTATATCAACTGCTTATCACAAATAAGTGTTAGTTGGTTCACGTGTTCAATGCCCACGTTGTTCTTAATTCAAATACACTACGGCACTTCAATAATATCTCATAGTTAAATGCTGATGTCCTTTCGATTTTCAAATTTACCATACGCTTATGCCTTTTAATTATAGTTTTTCAAAATAATAAAAAATTATTTCCTTTAATTTTCATTAGTGGAATATCTTTCGGAATCACTTTCCAGTTTGTGCAAAATTTTGCAACTAGTATATACTAATTTTCTCTATTTATTTCCGCTCCATAAAACCCATAATCGAATTGTGCCAATATTTTATTTTAATAAGATGGCATTTTTTTTTTCAGGAAAAATTTTCATCAAAAGTTACGACCAGTGCAAACGTGATGCGTTTTTCATTTTTTTAGAGAATTTTCTTAAATGTAATACATTTGCAAAATAAAATGTTTCTTATGAGCTAAAGTAATACTGTAATTAAAACAATTATGCAAAATTACATATTAGCTAAATGTATTATTACCGATGCATTATTTCCGATACAGATATATCTTCGGCAGGTTTATCTAAGAACCCCGGTATCTCCATATTAATATACATTTTTTTTTGTAAATATCAATCGCGTTGAGATATCTCTAGATTTTTATGAATAAAATCGGTGGTGAGGTGAGCTTTTAAAAAATTTTACTAAGATCTGATGAATTAGTTTTAAATTAACTATTTTTTATTTATAAATGAAAATTGAAATAAATAATCACTACAAATTCAAAAAGAAACTTTAAATAAACACTGCTCAGCATTGAACGCTCATTGACGCAAAATCTAATTTAAAAAGAAAATATTTTGCCTTAAAAGTACTTAACATGTGTACTTAATAATAATAAAACCAAAAATAGAGTTTTTGTCTTCTGAATATATGAAAATACACATTTCTCCAAAAGCCTTGCTCAAAATAGTTTCCTCTCCAATTCTGGTTTGGAAAAAAATTGCTTATTCCTTAATTCTGCGATTGTAAATCAAATATAAGTCGGACTTTATTTTTTTTTTTTTAACTGTAAACATAAATTAAATTTTAAAAAAATTGTGAACACATCTTGTATTCTTATACAATTGCTACTCTTTTTTACACATGTCAAGTCTGTAATCAATTGCACAGGACGGTTTGCTTTCCAATTGCTTTCATTCAGGAGACAAGGAACCCACCTTGCCGACAATTATGGGTAACCCAACTCATCCGAAATTGTTGACCTCTACAGCAATTTCCCATGCTCTAAGAGGCCGACCATCTTCAACAGAGCCCGCACGAATAATCGCATCAGTGATGCTTGTCCTGGATCGGAGCGCGTAACTCTCTTATTCCACTGATTCTCGGATAATTAAAAGTTTATTGTGTCCCTCGCGGACTTGAGTCCTTAAAAGGCGTTTTTTCAGTAAATAGCAAAATTCCGACAGGCTTTACGGCCTCTGCATTGCTCAACAGACGTGTGTACCTCTTATTGAGACATGATGCTAGTAAACGCCAATAAGGCCGGTTAGATCAGGGACAGTGAATTTTTCTTTCCTTCAGCTTTCCAGAAACCTCCGGTTTATACTTGATTTAACCCGATGCTATTCTACCAAAAAACGTCACCTCCTTTAAAACACGAGGTTTTATTCTTCATATCGTAGATGTAATTTGGATCCTTTAGAATAAGACTTCATTATTAATCCTTTCAATTATTCAGGAGTCAACGCCTATTTAAAATTAAGCGTTAAACAGGTAAAAACAGGTATTTTTTAGTACAATAGTAGGAGAGCTATTTTGTGTCTAAAATCTAAAAAGTTAACTATTTTGAAAAAGCTCTTTGAAAAAATGTATATTTTTTATATTTAGAAGAGAAGTCATTTTGATTTTGGTTTTATTATTATAAAACACATATCTTAGTGTGATACGTGATTTAAAGGCTCGGTGGAAAAACAAAAGCTTTAATTTTGCGTTAATGAACGCACAATTTTAGCGCTGAGTTGTATACCGTCTTTAGCAATTATATAACATAATTTATTTTAATAAAACTCTCAAATGTCGCAATAATATTTTTTTTAAATTATGTATTCCTGGTAAAATATTATATTTTTAACCAAGTTCCTTCATCACTTTTCTTTGAAAAAGATACCCAAATCGTGTCATAAAATATCCATGCAATCGTTTATCAAGCTTTTTAGACTTTATTCTTTATTTTAGATAAACTTAATCTTATAAACATTGTAATTGAATGGAACTGTGGCATTAATCTTATAAGTAAAAAGAATATTCGTTCGCTTTATTGCTTAATTTAATTGCTATTAAAATACTTTAGTTTTGATATCTTGATTTTGATTGGTTTTTTTTACGCAAACGCAAAATGCATTTCCTCTAATTTCAGTATTAATTTACTGCAAGTAAGAATTTATCCGGTAGCCGAAAAATCGCTGTAATATCAAATAATCGCATTCTTTATCGGAAATATGCCCTTATATATAAACTAATAATTAAATTTTAATTTATTTTTTTTTCGAGTCGCAGGCTTAATATTGCTAATACCATACAGATCCAGTTACACACACTCTTTCTATGTTTGTCTATGTTATATAGCAAAAATACCTTCCGAGGTGTGTCGCACTCTTAGCAATCAATGAGCAAAAAGCCAGAAACATATCTTGGACAAACACATGTCCAATACAACATTTAGAATTTATACATGTATAGAATTTCCAAAAATTATAAAATGTCTTCACTGGGAATGTCACCTTAGACTTAAAGTTCCAAGCTGCTTAAATATGCGTATATTAGTACGGTTTTGTAAAAATTGCTCAGCTCGTAAGAAATTAAAGCCATTTAAAAGCACTTCTTTTGTATCGTCTAACTTGGTATAAACTATAAAATATAAAGCATGAGAGTTGTAAGCTTCTGTAGATCTTAATTATTTCATTCTTGGACTAGTTATTTTTTTCGTATGGTTAATACCTAATATATTATCTTTTGTATAGACGGTTTCTTACTGTGCAAATGGATTTCTAGGTGCTCCTCCCGGTATATCAAGGTTACCACCAGTTGTTTGATACGTTCCATAGCTGTTTCCTTGGCCATTTTGGTTATTCAAATCGTTAAGTCGACTACTCGATAGTGCCCTCGGTATCGGATTACTTGGTACTCCGTGTGGTGCAAGGTGCGATGTCTCCTCAGCAACCTAAAAATAATGCAATTGATAATCGAATTTGAATACTATTTCAATCTTTTTATAATTGTGCTGCTGCATTTTTATGTATTTGGATATTTTTTCGATTAATGTGCTTTTAATTAACTAGATATGAAAAACACAACGTCATTACACGTCGTCGTAAGATTTAGTGGTAGAAGAAGTGATGAGTTGTGATCATTTTTAGAGCGTATTGATTAAAAGTTATATAACAAGGAATAGTGAAAAATCACATATCCAGATTACAATTATAAACAACTTTGTTATACCGTTTGGCTACTTGCGCTTTACTTACATTCAACGCAAAGCTACATAATTTTTCCAAATATTTATATATGAAAATTTCACTATGTACTTATCATAGAATTAAAACAATCTCCTCATAATTAATTCCTGAAGTTTTCAGTTTTTATAGAACCATCACAGCAGGCTAACCCCTTTATATTTAAGAACTCCCAATCCACTTATACAAAACGAAAGATATATTCTTATTACCAGAAATTTTTTTTTCAGAATATGATAAAAATTATGAAAAATTTCATATCTATATCAGTGCTCTGTAAGAAAAACAAAAAAAACACTATTATTCACCCAAAATGTGAATGCGTGCATATATGCTCTTTGATGGGGATGTCCAGAAAATCTACTCGTCTAAATATGCACTAGTGATACAAGTGGGTCAATATACATAAAAATTCCCATAGATCTGAAGTATTTGAAATGGAGGAAGGTAAAGTTATATTTAAAGATATGTAACAAGAATAACTATCACCAAAGCTTCCGAAATTCATAAAAAAATTAACAAAAATCAAAACTGGAAAATAAAAAATGAAAAAGTAACTAGTCCGGAAAAAATAAAATAAAATTATAAATTTAGATGTTTGGATAAAAATACACATACAAAGTGATAACAAAATTTGTCGTGAGAAATTATTCTGTGTTCTATTTGGTGAAAGAGGCTACACGTCCCCTCTTGGGGTATGGTGTTAAAAGGACTTTTACTACAATATCTCTCAATTACAAATTTTATTTTATTTAACGATTGACATACATGTGTATTCATTTGACTTTCCGCGTATATATATGAGTATATTGTGTTCAAAAATTTATAATACACTAATTTATGCATACAGAATAATCTCTCTAAAAACTATTATTTTATATGGAATTTCCAAAAATTCTCTAATTTATATATGAAAATGTGCAATTAGTAGTAATTACCTGATGTGGATCTTCAGTCGTTGGAATTTCTGAGACAAATCCTTGCTCCTTTCTATAAAAGTTAATAAAAATGAATCCGGCTAGGACCAGCAAACAGGCAATGCCGTAACCCCGGAATGTTGCAGTGGTGCCAAAATATGTTACGAAAACTCCCCCTATAACGGCTCCACAGCCACGGCCCAGACCATGATGGATACCTTGAAGAACTCCTTGCGCAGACGAACGAAGATGTTGCGGCGTATTGTGGGCAATGTAGGAACAGCAAGCAGCCCAGACAGCAGCATGCGTTATTCCCTGCATAAATTCGAAAGGCAGTACCCACCAAGGATTCCTTAGCCAGGAAATATAGAGGAATCGAAGCACATTGCCAATCAATCCCAGGCAAAGCACTTTCACGTGGCCGATTTGAGTAATTATTCGAAAGCTGAAGAAATACGCGAAAATCTCTGAAATATGGTTAATAACAGATGCTACTCCAAATAGCGTTGGCGAGCCGTCATAATCTTGTAGATGCCAAAATAGAAAGGTAAAGATGAGACCTATACCGAATCCCATAAACCATGCTACGAATAAGAAGGCAGCGCATTTTATATCTTTAAAGTGCTTAAGGACTGTTAGCCATTCGGGCATTTTCCGAGTTGTTTGAGCAAACATCTTTGTCTGGGCTCCCAGCGCTGGTTGATTATCATAAGAAGCTCCTACACCTGTTATACTTCCACCTGTTGTACTTCCACCTGTCCCAACGGCCAGTGAAGGCAACTGAAGCTGAGCAGCCAATTGATTTTGCATTTCATCCTCTACACTAGGCTTATTATCTACTTTTTCGTCAGTTGGCTCTGGCTCTTCTATGTCGTACTTAAAAGTAATCTGAGTCGCTGTAATGAAGGCAGCAGCCATTAACACAGAGAATGTAGCAAAGCATACACTATAATTTTTCTCCTGTCTTTCAGGACCACAAGGATGGTTAGGAAATGATGTAGAATGATCCAGTTCGATACCAACGCAAAACATAGCCAGTCCCCATCCCAAGGATCCAAACATTCTTTGATGACCGTATTTATCAGCATCCTCTCCTAAAAGAGTTATTACAGCCGAATCTGCCAGAGTGATAGCAGGTGCACTGAAAAACTCCCCTATGATAACAAGCAGTAGCAGTAAGAAGAATGCCTTTTGGATGTCCTAAAAAAAGAGATGTAACATGTAAATGGTAATCGATTTTCAAGAATACAGCAACGTACCGGAGTCCTATAGACTATTGACGAGAAAAGGGGGCTCACGAAATCTTTGTGCTTCTGCTCGTCATAATTCTTTGCGTATTTCACATCAATAGGGGACACACCTGCTTCCACGATTGGAATGGCACGCCGGTATCTATTCAGATTAGTAAAGTTATAATCCATTTCCTGGAGATGCCATAAAGCCTGAACATCCCTTTTTTGGACTCGAGAGTTTACTTGAGGCAATGTAAGAACATAATCAGTAGCATTTTCTTTCATTATACATCTTGCCGCTTCTGGTTGAATAAAGCCCAATGGCAGCGTAAAGAAAAGCCATGAAGCTAAGGACGCCAGGAGTAGTTTTTTTCCTTGTCGACATCTGTAATGAAAAAGGATAGTTCCTAAATTGACATTAAAAGGTTAATTGACGCATACCTGTCAGCATAAGAACCCCAGAAGGGGGCCGATAAAAACTCCACAAAAGGTCTCATTCCAATAAGAATTCCGCACTGTAGAGGATTCATGCCCATTTGCTTGAAGTACACGCCCATAAGGGGGAATAAGGAGCCAAAAGCTGAATAGAAGAAAAAATAAAAGCTCTTCACAATTAACAGCTCTTGGTCCACAGATCCACAGAGCATTTCGATGACATCCGACTTCCCACGTATCTTATGTGTAGCTTCCTTAGGCTGTGGATATCTAAATAAATAGGGGATGATTTGGAGACATCAATTTCTGAAGAAAATAATGTCTATCTTACAGATTTGGATCCACTTCTCCTTCCGCATCTGGATCGACTTTGGGTCGTGCGGTGTACGGAGGTGGCACTGATGCTCCTTGGTTGTCGCCATACTCTGTATATCCACCATCGTTATACCCACCGCCATAATTACCTCCGAATTGCTCCATATTCAATTCCTTCTCATAAAGCAATTAACCCTTAAAGGTACAAACTTTCGCCTGGAATTACTGTTCAGTAACACATTTTTCTGCAAAAACATATTACGATTACCAATTACATAAAATTTTGAATAATAAGAATTGCTTATCACGCGAAATTTTGTTAAAGCACATTTTTGACTTTATAACTAATCGTAAAGTTCAATAGTCCCTAAAGACCACTTGGTACCCTTTTTAATTCATCTCAACACCGTATAATATTGTAGAAATGAAACAAGACAATTAAATCTTATTCCATCTCCACAATTTCACTTTTTTGGAGCACAGAAAATAATCTAGAAGTTACTCAAAAGCCACTGCGAATAATCTAGAAGTTACTCAAAAATCACACTGCGGATTGTCAATATTACAAAAATAATAAGTAATTTAAAAATTAATACACATAAAATAATAATTATGAATGGACACAGAGTTTTTGAGTTTCGTAGGGGTATCGACCGTGAGTGGTGAATTAAAATCGTGTTTTCTTGACAAGGATGTTTTCATTCAGCTGCAGTCTTGCAAATATTGGTGTAATTATTATTTTTTATTTATCTCCAAAAATGTCGCTTTTTCGTGGGTAGTAATATTACTTACAACTTTTCTTAAAAAATTCTTGTCGTAACATTAATAGAAAACGTGTTATGAGTAGAATTAGGCAAATTAAGGGACGATAAATTTCAAGACAATAAAAATGCATTTTAACCTTCTTTGAATACATTTCACAATAAACAGTTTAATCGATTTAATTATTTTGTTTTTTTTTACTAATTTTTCAGCGTTACTAAGAAATGTAAGTCAGAGGTAAAGCACGTAATTCTAAACATAATTGTTCACACCCCTGAGGAAATGCCAGATTATTAAATGTAATCAATCGTTCTTTAGAGATATATTAGAAAAAATACACTAACTAAAAAAGGAAATAGAATATGTTTTTGTTTGTAATTTTACCCTACCTAACGAAACTTAAGAAGGATACCGACATTATAATTAAACAAAGGATCTGGCTGCATATAAATTTTCTGAAGAGAAGTAACCAACCACGCGTAACAGCAAAAGTAATATAATCCTAATTTATATGAACCATGAAGAGTGGAACTTTTGTTGATCTACGAAACAATTCGAGACATAAAAAGGAGGAATAGTAAAATCCAACTTAAAAATATTAATAACTTTTGAACGGCTACAGATATTGAGCTAATACTTCTTCCTTTTTTTGTTAAGGGCCTTTTAGGGAAGATTTTACAGAAACAGAAAATTTATATCCCTGGTACAAACTCTTGGGGGTATGGAGTAAAAGTTTGATCTCCGATTATCCGAGCTTCCTTTAACCGATTTCGAGATTTATTAAGGCGGGTTCTAATTTTGACTACCTTCATTAACCGAGCCTTTGCGCGTGAGTGTCAGGTTATTATTTTGTATGATTTACAGAAATATTTTACTCAATAAACGTTGATTAATCTTAATAAAGCCCGAATTATCCAAATCAAAATCGGTCCACAATAGCTCGGACAATCGAAGCTTTGATGTCCTTGTCGTTAGTTCTACAGGGATCAGCTTATAAGGGGGTTGGTTTTCTTAAATTTCAATGGTTCCTTTTAAGTATAAATCTCTTTTAAAAGCATAATAAGTCTACATTTTCTGTTAAATTTTAGTTAAAAGGTAGATTTCCGACGTTTTTAGTAAGATATTACATTAAGTAACTTTAACCTATGACTGCAACTCAGAAAAATAAAAGGTTCTTTTCAAGGCAAGTCGTTTAAGGAGAATCTGACGAGTTTACGTTTTGGTCGACTCAACTTTGGGGAGCTTGCGTATTCAAGTACAACAAAGAAAAAATGGAGTTGTTTTTAGACAACAATGTGGGCAAATGCATGGAATATTATATCAGGCTTTTGTCACCACAAAATTATTCTCTAAAATTAAGCTTACTAAAAATTCTATTATTACTAAAATAATTCTAAATCATTTAGAATTTTTAAAAACTGTAAAAGGCATATTATATCACCAATGGTTAAAATAAAGGCCAAGATAACTAGTCTAAGGAATACCTAATGTGGTTAAGATACTTTAATACTTCTTGCAAACTCCAATTCTTTTCTATAATATCAATTAACCCACGAGAAAACCTCAATATCATAAACCAAACTAGACGTGAGTTTAGCACAAATACTAAATGGATATCATTCAAATTTTTAAATATTTCTTTAAGATCTTAATCTGTTTCTTATGAGGCCAAATTATGGCTCTAAAATGTATATTTAATTCCTATTGTTTAAACGCACTTCAGAAATTTGATTATCAAACAAATCTTATCAGTTTAGTCATTTTCATAAGGACCAAAATGATTTTTGATGTAGAATTTTAACTTCGATAATTTTTGAGAAAGCCTGCGCACAAACTTTGAACACAAATTGAAGATAAATTATAATAATAAAACCTATTTTGAATTTAGTTAGTTTTAAACATATTATTAGTAATTCATCTATTTTTTATTGTGCTTGTCAGCAAATGTATGTAGCTTCAAAAAAAACTTAATATAATATTTATAAGCACTTTATTATTTTTCTTGGACAAATTTAGATTATTGAATTTTGTAAATTACAAAAATTATAGGATGAGTTTTATTAGATAATTCTTAGTTAAAGTTCACACATCACTGCTCTAATCTTGTACCCTTTCTCGCAATAAAGTTTGGAATTTTGAAAAATTGGCAATAAAAAGGATTCATTTTTAGAGGCTCATATTTGAATGAGTACTCGACAACAAAATAAATATCTACTTTCCCAATTCTATAACGATATTACTAAAATTTTCCTCTGATTTTAAACGCCGAACTTTTGAAATGTCGTATTAAAATTATTTTATATTTTGCTAAAAGCCCTTTAAAAACAGTTCAGCTTTTAAGAAATTTATTGCATATATTTACCTAATTTTGTAAACTGCACAATGACAATAAATTTGATTACAGATTATCATAATTCCAGAACAGCTTTAATAACAGAAGCCTGTGCTAGATTTTGATTTTAATAGAACTTTTTAAACACGGAGCATGTTGTGAACAATCATTTAAAATTTGATTGTTCACAACATGCTCCGCGTATAACTTATAGGAAAATTTATGTCTTAACAAATCTGATTTTCGAAATTCTTAAAAAATATTTTAAATCATTTCGTGTTAAGTGAATTTTATATCCCTGTAAATTACGAATATGAAAGTTTGAATGCTCCATCTATAAAAGGCTTTACTAATAAAAGGATTTTTAACTTATAAAGCCGTCTAAAGAACTAAACAAACAAAAATAAATTAAACTAAAATCATTGATTTAAAGAATATTTCGTAGAAAACACATTTTCCTAAATTGAATTTAACTGAATCTTGTATTTTGTCTCTTATTTTTCAAATAGGTGGTTTGTTGCTAGCTTTTAGCTGCCGTTATAGACTAACAAGATATGAGTATATCATACATGGCATTTTTAATATCTGCAGAGGATATTTTACAAGTAGAGGAGTATTTTGGTTTTTGACTTTGAAGTCTATAAAAAGAATTCCACAACAAAGTCCTCCTGTATAATTTCAACCCGACTTCAGAACAATAAAATTGTCAATTCGTATATGTGCATATATTCGCAAATAACTTTTTACTTTTACAGTGAGATGACTTTGGTGATTGTTCTAAAAAAATACTTGTGGTCTC
Source organism: Proctacanthus coquilletti (assembly GCA_001932985.1). Lineage (NCBI taxonomy): Eukaryota > Metazoa > Arthropoda > Insecta > Diptera > Asilidae > Proctacanthus > Proctacanthus coquilletti. The sequence continues at coordinate 1,654,008 of MNCL01000019.1, forward strand.
ACATTAATCCCTTAAAAAAATCGGCCCAATAGTTTTAAAATGACGCCATTGTTCAAGTTCATTACTTTGAATTTTCGCAACCCTTTTAGTAAGCATTAGGCGGATCAAGACGAAGCTCTATTTATATAACTTGCAGCATATTTTATTAACCAACTTCGAAAAGAAGGTAGCTTAATAGATTCTTTTTAGGTTGAGCGATGTGATGATTCTATTTTTCATTAGGTAAGACAAACTTCGCAACTGGATGCATATAAATTTCAAGAAAATCCGTTTAAGAACTTTTTCAAATTTTATAAAAATCATCAGCTGGATAAAATTTGTTTTACATAAATTTGGTTTATCCTCGGCATTTTTAAATTATTATTTTGCTGAAATTATAATTGGCTTGTTGGGCAATAATTACTACACGAATTTTGATGAGACGTTAATAGCTCTGATAAACTTAAAATATAAGCTTCAAATGTTTGGCTGTTCATCTTTCAGTCTGTCTAGTTGTGTTTATAATTTTGTTCGAAAATGGCCAGACCGAAAGACCGTACTAAGATTTTGTGATTGTTGTCTAGACTCTTTCACATAACAAATTTACACTGAATATAGTGCAGATCTATTCTTTGAACAACGAAAATTTTTACTAATACTTCAAAACTGAGATTCTCAAAGCTATAATTTTGAAAATAAAATTATTAGTCTGTTTTTAATACTTAAAAGAGATATTTAAAGTCGGTACGAAAATGGATAAACACTACTTTTACCATTATCAAATATTTGTAAAAAAAATGTTTAAATGAAATATGAAAACGCTATATAAACCTTCTTAAGGGTAATAGAAAGTTAAGAAAATATAAAAATATTTCATTAACGCAGGCACATTAAAGATATTTAGAATTTGTTGAATTCAAATCCTCCAACCTACGTCTATAAACTTATACAACAGTACAAACAATATAATCCAAGTTAATTGCTTAAAAATTATAGGGAAACTATTTACACTTGAAATACTTTCAAACCACTTACGGAATTACATCATTACATATAATTGTGAATTCGATGTAATTGTCCATGAAACTTAACACTCACAGTTTTATCTCGTAAGGTCACAAAGGCCATCAAAATATTGAATCTGACATTTGCCAGCTTGGAAATCGATAAAACTCTTGCAATTATTTGAATGAATTAATTTTGTTTTCGTAGACTCTTTGGGGCTTTTGGGAACATATTCAAGATGTCTCGAGATGCAACATATACAATTATTTTTCTAGAACACATCTAAAAAATGATGAAAGATTCCCAGTTTACTTTTTTTCCGAACATACAATGGATAATGTCAAAGGCAAAATAAACCCGGATCATAACAACTAAATCAATACCGTCCTCTTGGATGTGGACTCATTTACCCATTCAAAATTGCGAGTGAAATTATAACTAAAATTAGGTAAAATCTAAACCTGTTTGGTATTCCTTTTTTTTCAACCAAATTATTAAGGAATACAATGGGAAAAAAAAGGGCTTGAATATGCCTCTTGGTACGGTCGGTGTAATTTCGGAGCAATAAATACGACCTCCAACAAATCATGAACGCGTAAAAGAGGTCTATGTATGCGACTGAAGAAAAAGCTTATTCAAAATAGTGATAATGTTTAATCGCGCCCCTTAACCCTGGCCAGTGTGAGCACGTAACACTTTCATACTTACTGTTTTTGTCTCCGAAATAAAACTTTAGTTCAGGAAATATGTCCCTATCACAGTTTCACAAAAATTAAGTAAATAATACTTGTTTATAACCATCGACTTTTTCCTTTCGAGTCCACACAACAACACAGTGGTAGAGAAAATTCGATGGCTGAACACCTTCGGACGTTACGGAACGCACAAGACACAATCTCCAAAGTTCTAGCTTGATTAAAATAGCACCAAACAGAAGATTTCCAAGGGAAATGATGTTCACAACTTGAATTACAACTGGCCTGGGTATGCTATCAAAACCTTTCAATACCAGTGAAATCAATAGACGCCTTTTCTATACCAGACTGACAGCGCCACCTCACAATCGATTCGTAATGAAATGAAAATTTCACACAAAGCTTGGCCAAAGCTCCGGCGTCCTCGGCGGGGCCAGGCGATTCCCAGCCTTAAGGTCTGGCGGATTCCCCTGATTGAGCCCCAATGTGCGAAAGCGTGCCATGCGCAAAATTTCATTAATTCCCTTCCGTAAGCAGGAACATCGAAAGCCCGGCATTAGCAGTCCGGCATCCAAAGATGGAAGTCCCTGACACCACCTCCGTTTCCTAGAATACCCCCAGCACACGCTGGACAGACCTCCTCCCCCTCAGCTCTCACCTGCATTTATTTTGCTGCCGTGCGAATTGGCCTAGACCAGAACTTGTCACCGTTTGTTACTCGATATTCTGACCCAGTGGCTCAGTAAACTTGAGCGGCAAGTGGATGTCACAGACCTTCGAATCAGGCTGAGGTACTTATTAGCTGCCCTCCGACGTTATTGCATTAATCCTTGAATATTGTACACTGTGCATATGAGAAATGAGGTGGCCATGGGTTGTGTTTTTGCACACCAAGATTTCTCAAATTACAGTCCTCACTGGTTAAATAACTGCTTGTATTAAAGATTTGAAGATTGTGAATTAAATAAACGTCTTAGAGCACTTAAACAGAGCCATTAAATAGAGACGTATTATTTTTCACATATTCCCTATTAAGACGTCTTTGTATATCGACGTTTACTATCAATTAAACCTTGTTAACAAAAACTAAAACCTTGTTCAAAACTAAGTATAGAAGAATTTCAATATTTTGAAAGTATTTATTTCAAATACTTATGTAAAGGTCAAAAAATCAATTCTTCATTTTTTTGAACGATATATTTTCAAGGATATGTTCACTAAAAATTATGTTCACATTTCCAGAATCGTCGAAATTATTGTGTTTTTAGTATGAAATTGGTTTATATGAACAAAGCATCTACTTAAATTGCAACAGGTTGGCTGCGGTCACCATTACCGCAGTACCATAATGCCACTACTAGATGAGTTTTTCCTTAATAAAATTAAAGTTAATGCTATCAGTAACAGTCTTTATTTTCATTTAATTTTTATTTTGATCCTAACAATAAGATCATTGTGATCGCACCCGGACTGTTGTGTTACGAAAATTCCAAGTGACCAGTTAAGAGTTAAACTTCCAATTGCACTTTTCTCAAAAGAACCTTTTTCGATCCGGCAAGATTTATTTTATTTAGAAGAAAAATTATAAATTGATTCTTAATTCGTCCGTACAATAGTTTACAATTTTGCCAGAAATGCGTAACGATATCTACATTTATGAAAAAAAAACTTCCTATGATTCTATGGTAATCCTTAAATATTAGCTCTTTTTAAATAACACATTACGTTAGGACACACGCCTCCCAAAAAAACTTATATATTAAATTAAGATGGAAAATAATCGCAAAAATATAGAAAGGAAGAAAAAATACATACAATCAAAATGAGAAAATTAATTATAATTAATATTAATTATATTAATATAGAATTGTATATCGCGGCGTCATTTTAATAAAAGGAAAAACAATAAAAATAATTACTTTCAAATTAGTGTAAGATCATTTGGCAAGCTAAAAGTAAAAAAGGAAAAAGAGATACATACGAGTTACTATCTCTAAGACTCGGGTACTATGGCCTGGCCAGTTCAGGCCTAATTAAAATAATAATAAGTAATTATGTTTATATTATTATTTCTAATACTAAAAGACGATTTGTTAGATTGATTTGTGGATTTATCCTAACAGTTGACGTCGGTATCGATTTTTGCGGAATTTTTAAATTCAAAGAAGTCTTTATGATGCCCACAAGAAATTTAAACTAGAGATGGAAAAAACATATTATAGAATATCTCGGGGTTTAAAGTGTTGAGGAAAAGTATTTTATGATGAAAAAAGGAAAAGTGCTTCTTTGGAACGTTTTATTTTCACTGAATTTGGATATATAACAATAGATACTGAAATATTATTGTTAGGGCGTTTATTAGGGAGTATAGATCTATTTTGTTACGGAAGTCAAGTCTGGGCGATGTTATAATGATTTTGAAGTTGAAAATTGCTTTGCGGAATATGCAGAATTTAAATACTTCTTAAAACGTTGAAAGGTTGAGCATGAAAGTCTAATTTTATCTTAACGATTAATAACTTGATCGCTGAGATCTAAAAATGCTTGGTTTTTTCTGTCGGTTCATAATTGCACGGTTTCTCCAGATTGGGTACATTTGTAAATTTAATTAAACTAGCTTCCAGTTCTCTAAAATGCGACAAAGTCCTATATTTTGTTTGTTGAAGCTTAAACAGAATTCGATAGAATATAATTTTAGATATATACAATTATAATTATCTTTATACCAATATTTGATTCGCAATATCTAATCCCAGATATTTTTATTGAAGCTTCCAAGAAAATTCAGACAATACAATTATTCAAAAAAGTGTATTTTATAATTTACTAATATTCTCAGATACTCTCAGTACTAATACTTCCCCTCTAATTTCATACTTTCTCAACACAATTCTATACAGAAAAATTTCTATATTTCAAAAATTGTAGGCTATCGAGAAAAGAAGATACTTTGATTTCTGAAGGCTTCTGTGATAGCCCAAAAATACATTCTTAATGATGTCAAGGAGACTACAATGTTAACACATTAAGATGACTTTTTTAAATGACTTGGAGAAATTACCACGGCAAAATCAATACGCTTAGAAATTATATACAATGTAGTCCCAAAAAATTCACATCTATTCACAAATCGCAATTGTCAGCTAATGTTAATGAGAGCAATAAAATTTTAAATTGACAAAATTTACTACTTTTATGCTTAGTCTTTTCTTGAAGTAGATTCATATAAGTTTAATAAATTCTTTCGCTCGCAATGTTTTACTTTAGAAATATCTCATGTCTCGGTAATTTTCCTCGTCTTAATCACACCTAAGAAAGCCGAAAAATATAAAAAATTACATAATGCAAAGTGTTATTTTATTTTATTTCTCTGATTCCACCCTTTAACCAAATTGGCCTAAAGATGTACATATGTGTTAATTGCGTGCACTTTTAACGTGGGTGTTCAGTTTTATTGTCCGCCTTTTAGATAATAAATAGTCTGCTACTACAGAATATGCTACAGATTCTTGGCACCTTCCTTCTTTTAAAACATCACGCTTTAGCGAACGAACAACATATTTACGTAACTATAAACATTCCTTAAACGATTTGAAATATTAAATTAGGAATCTTCGGCTAATCTTTTAAAAAAACCTCCATCTGTGGTACACGTATAGCGTATAATGCTGATATAGACTAAACACACTATAAAAATCAATTTAGAAAATATTCAGTTGATATTTCGATTTAGTTATTATTATTATTATTATTGTATGTAATAAAATGAATAATAAATAATTAAAAGATTGCAATTTTGTTTTCTACGAAATATAAATAATTAATCAAATTGGGGATATAAGCAGAAGATCTTTAAAAATGACTATTGCATTCTTTTGGTTAAAGTATTTTGGGAAGGAAATTCTCTATTAAAACAAAAAGTCATTATTAATACTCACATTCACCGGAAAGAAACTATCTACTAGCCTACTAACCCTTTAAATAATCCTGAAATTAAATTTCTCTTATTTTCTGAAAATCCCACTTTCCTGTAAGCAGTTCAATTCATTTATTCATACAGAAATCTACAAAAGCTAAAATACCTTCTGACTAGTTCGAAATAAAAAAAAATTTTATTAAAATTTTAGTAGAAAATTTCATAATTCATATTTAAGAATTTATTCAAAAATACTATGCTAATACCTTTTAGAAAACTAGAGCCACCAACACGATCACGGCTATCCAAATTGAGCTAACGAACTCTAGCTCGAGAAAAATTTCCACAGTCTAACCCCTTGCACAAAAAACTGATGCTTAGTTGTGGAGACGCTATAGATTTAGTAGGCTACTCTTTAGTGTTCGCAGAAAGACAAGCTTTTCAAAAAGGTATCTAAGTTATTTGTTCTAAATATGAAGATAGATCAAAATGTAAAATTCAAGATAGTTTTTGAAACAATAGCCCAAAGTACTTTACATCGAGTGAAATATGGTCAAAACGCGTCAAGCAAAGATATAAATATTATTAGATACTATTGCAACAGAGGTCCAATTTATTGGAGAATAATCTATTTTTTGCAATACTACTGTGGAATACATTGCAGCAGGCAGGTTTAAGTAATAATTTAACAAGCACTAATTTGGTATACCTTAGTACAAAGTGACATGGTATAAAATGCACAATTTCGTTACCAGATTTTGCGCTTGTTCGATTCTTTGTCTTAAAAATAGCTCTTCATTAAACAACGAGCGAAATATTACCATGCTTAAAACAATTTACAACCTTGCAGCAGTTAACATTAATACAAAATTATATAAGGAAATAAACTAGGGCGAATCGCAATAATTTTACTCCAATGTTTAACGTCTCTTAAATTAAAAAATTTCGAGGTACATTGATTTAAATAATTTAAATTGATTTAACAATAAATTTAAAAAACTAATTAATGTTCAGTGTTTGTATATTTTTTATAAAAATCTTCCATTATTTTAAGGAAACTAATTATTAACATTACTTACGAATAGTAGTGAATATTAATTTTATTTTTATTACATTTTATAGAAAATTTTTGAAATATATTTCACTATTTCTACTAACATTAACTTAATTTACCAACTTTTATAACAATCATTAACGCTAACTTTAAATACGGGGATGCTTAGAAACTAAAATTAAAGATATCGAGATTTTAGCATATATTTAATATTTTTATATTACTGCGAAGATAAAACAGTTTACTAAAAGTATACTTATCTAAAACTACTTTGAATGATCAATTTATTGATACAACTTTTTGAAATACCTTAGAGTTTCACTAAGCCGATTTAATTAAAAAAACCACTTATTTTAACAATATATTTTAATAATTAGCATATGTGCCAAATTTAGGACGTTAAAAGTGGAAAAGATTATAATTATATTATGTGTTATTATGAATATTATGTTTAAATTTACTCTTCACTATTATTTACTTATTGTTTAAAAACGAGCTTTTATACATTTTGAAAGAACACTTGATATACGTCCTGGTAAGAAAACCTCGTACTAAAAAATTAAATAATTTTAATTAAACTATTGACGTGACATTCTAAACTTCCTTATTAAGTCTTCTGAATTTTTAGAAATCTAAAAATTCTTTAGAAATTGAGTTACGAATAAAATCAGCAGTGTTATTTCATAAAACATATGGAGCAATTTAATCTCACAATCTCTAACAATAGGTGGGATTTTCGTGAATTTCTTAATTGACTCCTCTAGTTCACGTTCCGAACCTATTGGACATTAATATAAAGATCGTCCTGTTCAAATACCTTTTCGAAACCTAAGCCATTTAAATTATTATTAATGTTAAATATTATCATCTAAATCTATATTACTGTCCAGTTTAATGCAAAGTGATCGAACAATGGTCAGCTAAACTTTTGGCTAAAAGGTGTATCTTGAATCTTTTAGAGACAGATATTCGGATTCAAATAATTTAATAGCGATATTACCTTGTAGCCAATTGCATGCTCTTTCACGGGATTAACATAGTTTTAGAAAACAAACTTATTACATTTACGGTTTGGTTCTATAGATCGTCCTTTTACAGTACTCCCATCTAGTTTCTAGTCAATAATTTTCAGATCTCAAATTTTTTCCTTCAATAGTATGTTAAACACTATATACTATACCAAATTTCAAATTCCTAGCTCTTCTAGAAGTGATCTATAAGTTTTGATGATCTATCAGTGAGTAAGCTACGAAATTGACGACTTTATATATCATATATCTCGGAGTGCATTATAACTACGTGTTCACCTCCTAAAATGCTAAGAATCAAACTCTTAGCATCTTCTAAAGCTGAGTTACACGGGTGCCAGAATATCCGCAAAACGCTTCGCGGGTAAAGGGTACACTGTCCGGTAGCATTGTTTGCACCCAGAAACATTTCTGGGAGATTCTCATTCAATTTGCTTATGCAGTCTTCCATTAAACCTAATTTCCTAGGTAGATATAGCTACACGTTGTCATGAGAAGGCTTGGAAGGTCATTAATGAAAATATAGAAAAACTTATGGTTTAGAGATTTTATAGTATGGGACTTTTTGTTCAGTAATTCTCATTTAGTACCTATGTACATTTCATATTAATGAAAAATCACCTCAAGAACTTCCAGCAACCTCCTTTTTGCACCTTAAAAGTAACATTTCAAGAACATTTAATTCTCTCATATTTATGAAATACCATCAACAAATCACCCTTCAGGGTAGTTAACATTTTAACTACTTTGTACGCCCTAAGAACAACATTCATATTTTATCAAAAATTTTTAACTCCTAATAACATTCTTAACAGATTTACTAAAAGACAACCCTAGATTATTTCCAGAACAAGAACTAACTGCTTTGAGCGCCTAAAGACCCGGCTTTCTTTTTGCCTTTTAATAATTTTACCGTCTACATTCATCGGAAACAAAAGGCAATGTCATTGAAGAAAACTAGTGTTCATATTCTCAAACTTAATAAGACATCTTCCAAGTCATATTAAAAGTCCTGTAAGGAAATCTTTTATTTATTTTTTCTATTATTTTCCCATAGCAGTATTCAGAGTACGCGTGTTTTAGGCATGATAGTGCAGTACTAACAGCAGTTTTTCGACATTTTAATATTTTCTGAAAATAGTATGTCATAGTACTCCCGAAACAATTAAATTAACTCACTTATAAACCAAAAGAAATCCAACGAATACATATCCCAATGTACATATGCTCCATTGTACATATGTTCCTGCAAAATTCAAAATTCCATACAAAGGCACACAGACATAAAGGCATACAAGAAACATTCCGACTAGATTTTGAAATCGATATTATAAATCATAGCGATTTAAAATAGTCAGCAAAACTGCATACCCATTTACTCCCCATTAACAGATAAAGCAAAGTTAATAATATTAGAAGAAAAGAAAGCAAACCTGCTATAATTTTGTTAATTTGTTTATTTATTGTTACAAAATAACATTCCAGTTCGAAAATATACGAGTCATTTGGAGGGGTTTAAATTAAACTCAAAAGTACGGATAATGATCGATTTTCATACGAATTAAGTGATCGATAGCTGTTGAAAGCCCTAAAGTTCAATTTCTTTGATTACTTAGTTCCAAACAGGTTATTTAATCTGAATTGAATTTTTAATGGAAACCAAACACAATGCTTTTTAAAAAATAAATTACTAATTTCAGTGTATTCAAATTGTATGAACTATTTCTTAACCGGTATATCAACGTTAGTTAATTATAAAAAAAAAATCATATACAATTGGAAAACTAAACTACGAGAGCTTTTTGGCCTTCTGATATAGAGTGTCAACAACTTTGCCCATACTTTGAATAGTTTCTAGCACTCGTTCGTAAGTCTTGTCGACGGGAGTCTCTTCAAACACGATCAACACTCCTTCACCTTGATCTAGAATTCCGCTAAATTTCTTGTCGAGGATCATTTGTGACAGCTTTTTTTCGACCTGTGGCATTGGAAGCTTTATTGACTCAGCAACGTGGGCTACCTGGAAATATATATTTTTTGGTAAATATTTTCTAAATATGTAAAATAAAAAATGTTATATTAAACAATACGTTGCCTACTAAAGATATCAAACTAATATAACACTACGAATTAGTATATAACCTTATAATCAGGCTTTACGTGTTTTATGTTTCGATGTGATCTAATAGAGTAGGCATGTATAACAAGAAAATCACCGCGTCCCACTTGATACCGAAAACCTCACAATTGTACTCAATAAACTCAACTCCCATTCAAATTAGTATTAGAAAATTGTTCGCGAAACATTTTTTCGATATTTCATTCTTCGCGGTCGATAGTTAAACGGATAGTCAAAATGTTATCTAATTTTATGTTCCATTAAGTCTTTAATTGTAATATCACTAAGCTTTTTGGTTTTTTTTTTAATTTACTTAGAAAATTTTAGTGAAAAAAGGAATTATTAGAAATTTAATTGTGCACTAAAAAATATTAAAAATCGATGTTTGTATATGAATATATTGCCAAAAAGCTTGATATACTAAAATCTACTATGGTTAAAAGTTTCAGTGAAAGGTTGTTAAATAATTAAGGATTCAAATAAAATTTAAAGCATTTTCGGTGTTTTATGTTCAATCTGCATGAAAAATAAATTTTTTTTTTCAGTAATAGAAACGTTGGATAGATTGCTAGTTTCTGTTTTGTTAATGTTTTCCTGTACTTTAAACTGGGCTCTTGTCATATCCTAGAAAAAGGCGCATTAACTTTTTGATCCCTCTCTAGTAACGTATCACAAGTACCATTTATCGGATTAAGTTGATGCCAGTATTTATTTTAAATTTTGAAGCGGAAGAATTTAACCACTGATGTCCATTAAAAATGGACTGCTTAATTTCATATATCGCATCATACACCACTTTAGCAAATAGGGAAAGAAAATATTTTTCTTAGTCCAAAAGGATGTTTTTAATTTTTGGCAAGATAAAATCACGGGAGCATCAATATTACTATAAATGCAAAATACCTAAATTTTATATTCTTGGTAAGGCAGTGGCAAGTTTCGTGTCAATTAAGGAATAAAATAAATGTAGAAAAGAAGTTATTTTTCGTGGAAAGAGCTTAAGCAAAACGACACAAAAGATGCTGTTTATTTTTATTTTCTCTTTATATTACCAATTAAAAAAAGTAAATTTAGATTAGAAATACATTCTTATCACAATCACCTCTTGACTTTCCATCTAAAGTGTACAGCGCTAATACTTTTTGCATATAACTTATCAATAACTTCAATAATAATACTAACAGAAATTAAATGCTTAGTTGATACTATTAAAAATAACTGATGGATTATTTCTATATTTTCCATTGGATCTGTTAAAATGTTTGTGGTGAATTGTTAAACAATATATACTACTTAAATAAGCCCCGAATTTACCGCAAAAAAAATACAAAAGTACGAAGTAGCTTGGGACTTTAGGAAAAAAGTTTGGCTACCCTAAAGGACTTAAATATATCGATTAAATTAAACGGTTATAAAGGATGAGTACTCTATAATTATTTCAGTAAGCTAACCCCGGAAACGTACCCATCCAAGGAGAAACACTGACCCCAGCGCGGGGTATAATTCTATCCCAAGAAAAACCAACGCATTTTAATGAAATATCCTTCACTCAAGAGCAAAATAGATCATTTTTAAGTGGAATAAAAATTTTACTTAATTACACTTACATAAGATGGAGTACCCCTAACCCTTCCCTGTGGTGTTAATGTTCTACTTTTACGAAATTTCCTCATAATTTATGCATATTTTAAAAATTATTTTAGTATGGTACTGTTTTAGAGCGGTTTTGTTGATAAAACTACAAAAACAAAAAAATAATAGTTTAGTACCTTTTAGCATAATTAAAAGTTCTAACCAGACGGGCTTTTCAATTCACGTACACTAAAATTTCAAAAACTATTCTTAACATGTTCGCATTCCCATTTTTCAGTATTTTGCCCTAAACGCGGCATATACCATCAGTGGTACATTCATGTTTAGACGTGTGGGGGTCGTGTATCATTCGGGGTACACAAGTAGAAATATTTCGAACTACCTTAGTTTTATTCTGATTTACGATTTATCCTATGAAATATAATTACATGTTCATGCGCGTTTGTAAGGCTGACTGTAAATGCACCACGATGTCGTGTTAACTGTAGAAAATAGAAAATATTAAAATTTCTAATCGCAGCCTTGAATTTGAACGTCAACTTTGCTTTTCTAAGAGGTTACTTTTGTTGGGTGTCCTTTCTTTAAATGCAAAATCTTTAACTTGATCGGTGATAGAGAAGTGTTTCGTTTTTATTTTTATTTTTATTTATTTTATTTTTTTTTTTTGACCTCAGGTCTGAATCAATATACATTTTCAATACGAGAAATAAACTCATTGCTTCGTTGTGGCAAGGTCGGTTTGTTTCTTTAATTCGTATCAGGAACACGTTATTATAATGAAACAGGAAGCCTTAGTCCCACAAGCTCAAAACATAAAAAATATATCAGCTTGCTTTGTCAGAAAAATGACTAATTAATCGTGGATGGCTGCTCGCCAGCGACACGACGTCACAAAAAATAAACTCTAGACCACGTGAAGACATAAAAGAAACCATCACAAAGCTATCATTTTGTTTTAGTTTGCAAGTATGTATACAGAATTAAAGCTCTATAATAATAGAAAGTATATCTAATGCAAATTGTGCCTAACCTTTCTAGAACACGGTCCGTCCTCGACATTTGTATATGCCAATGAACGAAATAAATTAAGTGGCGCGCAAATCTAGCGCAAAAGTTCAGCTAGAAATACCGAAAGCAGCATCTTAAGTCTCCACCGCTCGTTTGTGAAATCTTGACTAGATTTTTTAGATTATGGGATATAAAAACCAGTTCTAAACAACCCGTAAATAATAATGTAAATTTATTAAATCTTATTATTACCGCTTGTCCCACAGACTTTAGCTACACAACTACTTGGTAAACAACGTTTGTCCATTTAATATATAAGTTTATATTTGAGCCAAAATCCAGATATTTTTTAAAAATTGAACAAACTTCCATCTTCGCCCCCAAAGTCGGAAAGAAAATGTCTAGATATATGAATGAATTTATGACTTACCTGGACTCTAGAGTAGGGCTCTATTATTCTGCACAAATTTTGTTCTAACATAGTGTCGTATAGTGTTCCTAAATGAGCTTTAACAATAGGGTCCTCTTCTAGTTCCTTTTTGTAGTCTTTCAGGGCCTGCTGAAAATCTGCGAGGGAACGTTTGTGTGACGCTTCTGCAACTGCTTTCATTGCATCTATGTCCTTGCCGGAATATGTGATAGCCTGTAAAATACCTTATAACTAAAGTTCTTCCTCTTGGGGAGGGGGAAGTCATACCAATTTTCCACTAACAATTTGATTGACATCATCCGACTGTCCGAGCATAATTTTGCATAAAAGCATGTACTTAAGCGCAGTTAGAGCCTTACTACTCTCGACACTGTCGAAACCTTCAAAAGCCTCATAGAAATATGAAAAAGCTGTCTTGAAATCCCTCTCGTCAGCGGCGTGCAGTATTCCAGACTGTAAATCAAGAGCACCCTGCATCTTGGGCGGGCAGTAGATAGCGTTTGCCGTTGTACGTGCTGAAGTGAGGGCTGCCCTCGCTTTAGGAAGGTTGCTTAGGGCATGATAGGTCTTACTTTCAAGCAATTGAACCTCCACCAATAAATTTTTATCATCCAATTTCTTCAATTCTTTTAAGAGCTGGGAACCAAGCTGTAGGGCTTCCGTGTACATCGCGGTATCGAAATAGAGCGCCACCAGTCGTGCTTCCAGGGACTGGCGCAGAAATGTCCTCTTCTCTTGCTTCGCCCATTCTATGCATTCCTTACATAGTTGCACCTCGATACCGGTACCCGCTTCCAAGTCTAGGAACAAGTCCACCAGCGACCTGACTAGCTTCGCTGCCTTCGCCTTGCTTATTAAGCTCAAAAACGGCCGAGTTACTTTTATCAAGTCGGCCAACTCCTTGGCCTTTCCTTCCTGTTTGTACAACTCGCCCAACTGCAAAATGCCCTGTTCCTTGATCCGGATTAGTTCCTCATCGTTCTCAGCAACCTCCTGCTCCCGCACTATCTTGTTGAGCAGCGAAATTCCCTCTTGTCGGTTGACTAAGGAAATTGCTTGAGCCCTTTCAAACAATATCGCACCTGCCATTGTTTTTGAATCACTTTAATCCCCGTTGAATTTTCTCGTGTTTTCTTTTCAAACGTATGTCACGAATACGATGATTATGTGCAAGTGAACAAGCGCTAGTCATTCTACCATGTTTGCCAACTGCGCGAAATAAAATAGTTATGAGTTCGAAAATCGGTCTTATCCATTTTACCGGAATTATAGATAACTAGATATTTATCCAGATGCAATTTTAATTTAAATCAAATGCAGTGATATTTCCCGGAAATACAAAGGCCTGATATAAATTTTATTCCCTTCTAAATAAATGTTTTCGAATTATTAAACAGCATGAATAATTCGGTCGTTGCAGTTTCGTACCTTCCAGTTGGCTGTTCTGACTGGTAGTGTTTTGTTTTCTACGTTCGATGAATGGATTAGGGTCCGACATTTGCGGATTGGTTTGAGATATTTCGGTATTATTAATTAGTGTACGACTTTCACCTATTTAGCCACAAAAATCTGGTTTGTCTAAACCTGTAGTTAATGCCTGAGAAAATGAGCAAGCGAGAGGTAGGTGCCATAGCAAAGTTGTTTACTTGGCCACAACATCCAACGGGTTGTTGGACTTATTGATCAAATAATCATTTAGTTGTCGGCCGTTTGCATTTAACGATAGTTCTAATGAGGAACAACGGCTGGTTTTCAGTTGCAAGTCTATAATTTCTGAGTTATACCTCCGACATAACCTCGTTCTTTTCCAGACTTCTCGGTCAAGGAGCGGAAGTCCAAGGAGTATGTCCCACTCGCAAATGAAAGGCCGCAGTCGCACGCCCGAGAGAAGAAGGCAAGTACCACTTTTGTACCTAGTAGTAGACGGTGCGTTTCGAGACGCTAATATGCACTTTCCGCTTGGGTCCTCCGTTTCAAGTCAATTTGCACTCTGAGATCGTCCTTAGAATCGACTAAATATTTCTTGTACTGGAAGTTGGGTTGAACAACAATCCCATTTTCACGATGTACGCTATAAATTTATCTTAATTCTAACAAAATGTGGTTACATATTCCCTTATGGGTTGTTATGTAGGCTGCAAAAGTACACAAACACCGATGTCGCCTTCAGAAGTAAAACTTACGAACTTTCTCCGGCCTGACATTAAATACATTACTATTATTTCAAAATACAGCTACAGCATTTTTTGTTTTTTAAATGAAAACTGTATTGCAACTAGGGTCTAGGAAAATAAGTAGAAATGTACCTACAGGAGAATATCGTACATTTCGGCCACAGTGTGGGCATTGGTGGTGTCGACATGGCATATTTTTGAATTTGATTTATTTTGAGAAGCAAGGTGGATGAAAAAGGGTTTTTTCGCTTATTATTTGAATAGAAAAACTTCTCTCTGAGGTCGAAAATGTGTGATTTGTGTTTTAGTATCTCTTATTTTGTAAATGTTTATCTAAATGTGGTTTAAGGTTTTTTATTTAATGAATTTATTAGCAAAATTTAGTGTTTTTTACAGTCATACAAATACTGGGGGAAAGCGTAAGTGAGAAGATAAATTGTTTGCAAGTTAGTGCATTCAATTTGCTGTTTTTTTAAATACTATATAATATCTGTTAAATCGACTAGAGTCCCTCTATTAGGGAAGTATGTGCCCTGGATGATGATTCTTTTAAATCATAAGGTTGAACTTTACTCGCATGTACTATTTAACGCATTTTGCGCCAGTCACGTAAAAGTACGTCTTTTGCATGTCGTCACTTAACAACCGATCAATTAAAAATAAGTTTTTAATATTTGGTTACATTTTCCTTATTTTTTTATTTTTAGTGGTTACTTTTACAAAATTTTTTCATCAGAACTCAGTAAATGCTTTAAATCATCTTACGTACCGGTTTTTCAATTACGAAATTCCAATTCTTGCAATGGCCTCATTTTCCTTGATACCTTTTCAATATCATGTCATTGGTGTGTATTCCCACAGTGAAGAAGAAATTTTTGCTGATAATCTATCAGAAAATGACAATGAAATCAATTAAAACTTTAACGACGATGATTGTGAAAAATATTCTGGTGCTATAGCGACATTGCAACTTAAAAAAAACAATCTGTGCTTCCATTACAGTATAGTTCGAGCGATTCCGGGTCAAGTGAATATACAGATACTTGGTTAGAGACTGATAATACACCCCCTTTGGAACAGTTCTTTGGTCATCCAAGAATGTATGCATTACTAAATGATCCTCAAAATATTGGTGAGGTTATAGGTTCATTTATCGGTGAGGTTGTGTACATGGCGACCGAATTTCAAACCAACATTGCGTACCTTTTCAGTTATAACTATTTTTTTAAAGTACTACTACAAATCAAAATATATGATTTATCACCGGCGTTTAAGCAATTCCCATGGCAAATGCTGCGTAAAATATGTTAATATCATTCATACATCCCTTCATGTCATCTCATCTAAATAAGAAACAACAAAGTCCCCATTATCGACACCTGTGGCATTCCAATAATTCTTTAATTAGGAATTCCCTTGTTTATTCCTGTCTACTCTGTTCTAAGTTGAAAGTAACTATTAAACCACTACTTACTATTCATGTCCTATCTGCTTAATTAATACAATATAATATAATATTGCCCGTCATCTTACAAAAATCATATTTTTTTTTTAAAATCCCGATTGTTCCCATAATATTAGCCCATTATATTCTAGATTCTTCTCCAGTTTTATTTGGATAACCACCTCCAAGGTCTCATATGTTACAAGAATGCTAAAAGGTTCGAATTCTTCACATTTTAAACAGTAATTTACGCCGTTAACAACATTCCATAACTCTGTTCCTAAGGAGAATATGTGATTTCTTTAGAAAAATTAGAAAAATTCAGATTTTTTTATTTATTTATTAATTTACTAAGGATTTTCAAAAAGTTTGATACATTTATTTTTGGGCGATTTATTTTCTTCAATTCCCGTGTGAAATTTTTCAAATTTATATGGTTTTAGTATTGCGTTTTGTTTTATAAATAATTTGTATTGTGTTATTTAATATTGCATTTTGTGCACAAAGACTGCATAAATAATGGCCATTTATTTTTAGCCTTTTTTTAATTTCAAAGTTTATAAAAATCTAATAAAAGAGGACTAGAAATTTATAGTGTTGCGATTCTTTTCCGCGTATTTTAATTGAACTTAGGATAAATGTAAAAACAACTTTTAGCTCAAGAGGGCTCCTCTCGAAGGATGTCTAGTATAGAACCCAATGACATAATTGACAATTGCATGCGCAGTACTTTTGTTCCAAAGATTACAACTGAATTTGGATAAGTCTAATTTATGTTTTGTATACACGCAAAATGCATTACTGCAGCAAGCTGTTCAAATTGCAATAGATCAGAGAATTACTCGCATATAATTGCAGTTATCGATAAATAGATGCATGATGTATATGCATGATTTTCGTCTGTAAACCGTTGGAGCTACTATTCCTAAAAGAAATTACACTTTTCTTAATGTAAGTATTCTTCCTTAAAGAGTAGATTTACTCATTCCAAATTATGTGAACGAGATTTTATTTTTTCTTTACAAAGTTTCAAATTTTTACTGGCTACTGAATTTCAGTAAAAATATTGAGTGTTCAAAGGGTAGATTTTCGACACAGTACTATGTTTACGTAGCAAAACAGCTAAAGCAACAAATTCTTAGTAATGTGGCTAAATTCTTTCAGGACTTAATTGTGCAAGAATTAATTGGTTTAACCCTTTCCGAGAAAATCAAAAACGCACCCATACTCCAAAGATAAATAAAAACAGACCAATGTAATATCGGGGCAGACAAACAGCCAATTTTTTAAAAAATTAAGTACACGGTAGGGTACGTTCCAGGAAAAAGCACGCAAGATAAGACATTGTGCACATAGTAAAATATGGGATTGGTTCCATATCCTTAAAACCTGTAAAAAATAGCTAAAATAAAAGGATTCATATAAAAAACTTTATTAAGATTCTTTATAAAAGGTCAAATTTGATTTGTAAGTGTATTAATGCACAGTTCATTTAATAAAAACAAAAGGTAATTCAATTCTTAAGGTGTTACGTACAAAAGTAAATATTGCGTAAAAAACTAAAAATATACTTTTTGTTATATGTTTGTTGACAAGAGCATTGTATGTACATACTTATGTATATGTTTGTACTGTCCTAAATATATTTAAAAAATGTCGGTTAATGGAAATATTTCTCCTTGAATTAAAACAAACATCCTTTTTTAACCTTGCTAAATAAATCTAATGCAGTCGTGTAAAAAGGAAATTGAATGTAAATAATTTTCTAGATCATGTTAAAGCAAAACCGTGTAAAAACAGAATTGGATGTATATTCAAAACTGCTGGATATAGTAAAAAGTTTTATCCTAATCGGTCTAGTATTTCCTGGGGAAGTTGCGAATATTCATTTTAATTGTCGATCTTGAAAAATTATGCCATTTTTGAAAAATTATTCGAGCTAAAATTATTTCTCGATTTTCCAAAAATATATACGATCTGCGAAAAATGTCAGAATCGGTGAGACTAATATAAAAAATAAACGTGATTATATTAAAAAAAAATATACAGATAATCTCTCCTTTTCAAAGTCGGTTAAAACCATGAATATTGACTTTAAAAATTGTTAAGATCTAATAAATTATGTGTATTTTTTTCGAAATCTCATGTACATTTTTATCCTCGTAGTGGTTTGTTTGTCCTAAATGAATTACGCTTATTTTCTAAAGAATCATATATTTCGATTAGGGTAGAAAACTACGACTGTAGTGCTCATTTCTCGAACATTATTGTCTAATGGCAATTCTTAATTGAGGTGTAAATAGTTCGTATAGTACCTCCTGCGGCACGTAAATACTATGTTTGTTAAGTATAGCTCCCACTTTTTATCTTACTTATTTCTAGCTAATATTTTAATGAATACAAGCCATTTATTTTATTTTTGCGGTTCAAGAATACCGCTCTAGAAAGACATATGTGGAAATTAATTCGCTGTGCTTCATAAAGGCCTTACATATTCCATGTGTTTTGAGAACTTGAAAAAATGTCGGGGTAAATGTTGCTAGTGGGAGAGTGTAATTTTAAATGAATGCATTTTGTTTTTTATTATTCAAGATACATTTGTGTGACTTTGTTTTAAATAAAAACAGACTAATATTATATCTTTAAAATGTGTTCTTATTTATTTTTTTTTTCTTTTTTTTCAGAAGAAGCGTTACACCTGATAGACGTAAACATTCTCGGAATAGATACTCAAGGGATAAAAGCTTCAAATCTCGATCCCGTTCTCGCACAAGATCTAGAACCCCCAGACGATACAAAGCAAAGCATTCTGAAAGTAGTACACGCTCAAGGTAATTAATATAATTTGGTTATAGTATTCTGGTTTATAAAGTTGGAAAGTGTAAATTTTCACGTTTCTACTTACACGCAGAGGTTTGAAGGCTATAAGAATATCTATTGAATAAATTGAAGATTTTTTCTTCAAGATAAACCGAAGAGTTTCAACACAATTTTCAATTATTCAAAACTAAAAACAAAAATATGTCAGACCAGAGCAATAGAACTTTAAAATTGAACCGCGCAGAAGATTTCCATTTCACGCAATTCGATAATCAATTTTCGTTTTAAAGCACTAAGAATTTGTTTTACAATCATAAGGTCCTACTCACCGTTCGAGCGCAGAAGCTTCGACCGGAGAAAATCGTATTCGCGCAGTCCGCTTTCTCAAAGACGTAGACATGTAGGAACAAGGGTAAATGATTAAAATTTTATTTGGAATGAAAAGGATTTTGATTGTTCATAAAAATTTTGTTTTAATAGGAACATCCTCAGCAAAGCCGTTGCTTGGGAGTGTTTGGACTGAGTATTTATACAACTGAGCAAAAAATTAATCAAATTTTCTCAAAATTTGGACCAATAGAGCGGGTTCAAGTGGTAATAGATGCAAAGGTAAATATATATATTAAAATATGGAATATCATATTGAACGCCATACGTTCCCGAAAATTATGTTAATTCAATTATTTTCGTTTTGGAGATGGCTAGATAAAATCAGAAAATTAGATAGAACCTTATGAAGAAAAGGGTTTCTAGAAAGGCTTTCTGAAACATTATTTCTAAAATCAGCTCATATATATGAACGTTTTATTATTATTACAGACTGGAAGGTCACGTGGTTTCTGTTTCGTATATTTTGAAAGCGTCGAAGACGCAAAAGTCGCGAAAGAGCAATGTAATGGCATACAGATAGATGACCGACGTATAAGAGTGGATTATTCCATAACAGCCCGAGCACATACTCCCACACCCGGAGTTTACATGGGCAAGCCAACAAGGTAAACATTATTTTAATGTAACAATAAAAATTTTAACGAAAGAAAACTAGCAAATACAGGGAACGAGAGTACCACGACCGATATAGGGATGAGTAAGTACATTTATTTGTTCTGTTCACACTATTTCAAGTTTTTATTTTCAGTGACTATTATAAAGAGAAGCATCGATACAGAGATAGGCATTCTCCTTCTCCATATTATCGCGATCGTAGAAGAAGATATGAGCGTAGTCGAAGTAGATCCTACACCCCACGTGATCGTAATGCTTGCCATTACTCGAACTATCGGCTTCACTTCATATAATTTATTTCCAGGTCATTATCGTTAATGTGTTCCAGTGTTTCTTCATCATTAACACACATTAGAGCAATGCCTTTGAGTTCACAGATAAACACTTATTTTCGCAAAATGAAGTTTTTTGTTTCGTTGTATATAAAGATTATTTTTAGAGAATACCTGAAAACGGCATGGACGCATTCAATTTTTGAGTGAAACAGTTTTCCTATTGCTTGTGAAGAATTTTTAGCCATGTTCAGGTATTTCGGAATGTCAAAGAAGAAACCCAATTTGAATATTAATGAAAATTTCTACGACATTCAATTAGAAAATTAAAAGTTATAATTAGCCGGTGTGCTTCCATTTGGCTCTTTTTAGCCCAACGTAAGAATCGCATTTTTTAATTTGTATAACTTTCATTTTCTCTTAAGTGGTGATTTTCTTAGTGTTTTTAGTCGGAATAGCTGTTATCAGCCCACTGCCACTTTTAACTGATTTATTGCAATCTCTGCCGTGTGCTAATTGAGCAGAATGCATATTGAAAATCTCATTTGAATGCGTCCAGTGATGGGATTTTGTTTTAAACATTGTAATACACGTAAATATTATACATGAGCAATTCATTGAAGTGAATACTATTTGTGATTGATTTGAAATTTTTACAATATATTAAGATATTTTAATGAGAATCTTATTAGCGTTTTAATCCATTCTCCTTTTATTTGAAATATAGATAATTTAGTTTAGAAAATATGCGAGGAAGAGTTTTATTGCTTTAGCTTAAAAGATATGGAAATCAGACGCTTGAATCTTTAATTTAATTTAAATCAAATAAATTCATATAGGGGCTACGATGTACTAACGTAGAAGTCCCTAAAATTGAAAAAAAAACTGATTTTTTAAATATTAGTATTAAACTTAAATAACTCCTTATCGCGAGGGGACGAAGCGTTGTGAAAAGAATGAAGGTTTTATTTCTTTCATTGTTATTATTATTGCTGTTTGTTTCTTAGTGTTAATTCTTTTCCGGCGCCAAACGTACATGCATTCTTTAATCTAGTATTAAATTAAAGCAAAATCTTTAAAGAAGTATATAACGATTTTTACTAGAATCGCGAAAACGGGATCTTAAACTTGAAGATTTTATCTTCGACACTTTTGGATGTTTGTGTAGAAAAAAATAAATAAATAGGACATTCCCTTGTAACCTTGCTTTATAAGAACACCGCCTTAAGAAAGAACCCCACTGAATCGGTCAAAGAAAATGATGTTTTGCATTTCCTGAAAATACTTCCAAAGGTATGTATGTAAGTCAAAACTTGGAAAAACAACGAAGGTTCTAGCTGTGTAGCATAACAACGACACGTACTTCAAGTTTCAATCGCGTTTTTCCTCAAAACATCTTTTGTTGCTCTGGTGGACTCATAACTTTAGTTATAATTGCTCGAGTGTAAAGACTAAAGTACGAAAATGGTCGCAATTGGAATGGCTATCGTTCACCGCATCCTTTTTTATTTTAAAAATTACTGCATTTCCACAGAAACTGGAAAATTTTCTTAACGTCCACCATTTTATGAAAAAATGAGAAAACGGAAAGTGTACGTACAACGGGAACTACATTTATGTAGATAACGAAAATATATTTTTAGACCAATCATTCTGGAGATAGCAATCCCATCGTGTCTTTCTTAATTTTTAGTACTTCATAATGAAAGTTTGTATAAAATAAGTTCAATATATTCTCATCAACATACTTTTTCCCCAAATCCCAAATAATTAAGTCATCAAAACAAGTTCGAGGAAAACAGCTTTCTTGGGTCGATCACATTGGGGTTGTCCTTGAGGTGAATAGCCTACTATAACAACACAAAAAGTCTTTTCCTCTTAATTTGCAACGTGGGTTGGGGAATCGGTATGTTAATACTTTTATTTTAGGCTATGTGAATTTTTATTTAAAAAGCAAAACCATACAAAATATAATAGTTTTACAAATCGAGGGAAACGAAAAAATTTCATTCCTAAAAACAAGGTTTTGGTTTGCTTGATCTAAAAGCAAAAATTATAATATATTTTTTAAATTCACATAATAATGTTACACATTTTCAGATAAGGCGTAGCCCTTTTTTGAAATATTTCATAAGATAACCACTTGTTCTATGAAAAAAAGATGGTTCTTCTACGAAACCATATTCTTTTTGTTTTCTAAACAAAAGTAGACAAACACAAGAAACTTCTTTTTTTCTTTTTTAAATATCCTGGAAAATTGCATAAAACTAATTTCATTTATTTAACTTGTTCTGTCGAATGCAAGAACACTGGGCAAGTAGTTCATAATGCAGACCATAAAATTGTTAAGAAAAATATTGCACAATTTTGCTTTTCGGTTTTGTAGTAGTTTAGAGAAATCAATTCTTGTTGATTTGTTCTTCAATTTAACGTAGGATTTCATTAAAGTTAATAAACTTAATTCCCATAATTAAAAAAAAAAACCAAGTAAACTAGGCGGCGGAAAGTAGTGTGACTTTTTATCATTATATTTTTACACGAATTTGACTTAATTTAAATTAGAAGGAAAATAAATTTTTTGTGATTTAAATGATTGAATCAAATTTTATTGGATAAGATGCAGACTGACAGCATGCCACAGCAGACCTCTAATTCCAAGCGAGAATTAACTATTTCTTACTAGTTTACTAGCCCTTTGTTACATAAGAATAAGCTAAAGTTAATGGATGAAAGGATTAGAAGGGATCGAGATAGTTCATCAAAGATTTGATTGGACAGGACTTATCTGAGGGATAGGTTTTAATAGGACTTTAAGTGTGCTTAGGGAAGGCCCCATAAGCGGTTAAATCTATGTTCCTGATCCAATGTTATCTACTTGATCGGTTTAATATAGTACCGGATTGGTAAGGTATGTGTAAAGGTATTACAAAACTAAATGAAGAATTGGATTTATTCTGCTTATAACGTATATAGACAATATGAGAATGTAAGTTGAGTTCCTGTCTCATGTTGGCAAAATAACATTTGTTTTATTTTGAATATTATAATAGAATTTAAGGTCAGAAATAAAAGTACCTAGTATTTTATGTGATTTTTAAATTTTTTAATATATTTTTAATATCAATGTAAAACATAATCATTATGATATGAATTAAAAATTTCCGCATGTATTTACGTCGATATGAGTTAAAAAATAGTTCGAACCTTTTATTTTGAAAATGGGCAATGTTTTAAATGTCTACTTTGCATAATTTTTGTTTTTTCAGCTGCAAAATAAAATGAAATGATTTTTGTTGAACTTTCATAACAAGCAAAATAATTGAACTATTATAAAATCTGTTGTTGCGAGATTTAGGAGTCTGCAGTGTACTACTGGTTTTTTCTAACGCAAATTAATGAAAATCATACCATTAATAATTTTGAAAGAAATTTACAAAGAACGTAAATTAGAAAAAAAGTATTTCATTTCAGAAAAAAACGTTGCGAGTGTAGTTTAAGATATTCGACTTGAAATATGGCAGAAGGCTGAAAGCTGCCATTGCAATTCTGTCCTTAAAAATCGTTACTAACAGAAATAAAAAATCAAACCGTTCAATTGTTTTGTAGGCCGATTTCATTTGCTAGCCGCTTCATTTTTAACGTCTACCTCGGCGCAAGGGTCGCTAGGCATGTGACACTTCTGCTGTGTATCAGAATTGGGAGTTTTTGCTGTTCACAGCTGGAGGATGTTGTCGTCTATGGTAAAGGATCATCAGGTTCAGCAGTCGAAACGAAAAGAGGAACAAGGTTGCAATTAATTTGTTTACATATTCGCATCACTTCACATTCTGTTATTTTAGATATTAAGCGGAAAGAAGCTGTGGAATCGGCTAGTGAGCTAACGCAAGCCTTGGTCGATCACCTGAATGTTGGGTATTTAAGCTAATTGTATGTTTTGATAATTGCTGAGATAATTTTTGTTTATTTACACAGCGTGGCACAAGCTTATATCAATCAAAAACGTCTGGATACTGAGGCTAAACAACTTCACATAGGGGCAACAAACTTCGCTAAACAAACACAACAATGGCTTCAATTAATCGAAGGATTTAGCAGTGCCCTAAAGGTATTTATGATTATTTTCTAAAAGAAATTTTATTTAATGTCGTATCTTTATTTCGTAAAAGGAATTGGGCGATGTAGAAAACTGGGCACGAAGCATCGAATGCGATATGCAAGTTATAACGAATTCCCTAGAGATTGCCTATAAAACTGTGCGGGAACCACCCCCTTAGAGTTCTTCAACTTTAATTAATTAATAAGAGTAAGTTCTATTTTCAACGTTATACAATAAACTAAAGAACTTTCATGTGGCATAGATTTATCTGTTTTAAAATTGCGTAAATATAATTCTTAAAATAATCTACAAAAATTATAAACTGTTATTTGAATTTAAATTTCTATTATATGTTTAATGTATTCAAAATATATTCGTTTTTCACATATGTCTTAAACAATCTTTTAATATATTTTTTTAACTTAAAGAAATTGTATGGAACAAACATTTGATCAGGACGCCTTAAGAAATCGATTGGCATACTGCTTTCTACTTGTTTATCGAATAGAGTTAATTTTTAATTAATCAAACCACATTGGCATACTGCTTAATCACATTAACTCTAATAAACTCGCGTCAGTTGTCACAGACCCTAATATATAGAAATTTGTTTATAATTAATAAATGTGCGCGTTACTTTCACGTCTCGTATACCTTCCTCAAGTTTTTTTTCTAATTTTCTTAAAAACAGCCTAAGCTTGAGAACCCTAAAATAAATATATTATGTTTGTCGATTGTTCAAACGGGAGTCCAGGGAAGTTATGTACGTACGTAGATCGTCAATACAGCTTGAAACTAGTGTGCTATTAGTAAATGAAAGAATGTTTCTGATTATTATTAAAACCTCTTGCAAATATAAATTAAATGTTGAAAACTATGTTTAACATGTATGTATTGTAATCTGAGCGCCACCGATCGCCACGAAGATTATCGTTAATCTGACATCTTCCCTACCTATATTCATTTCATTAATGTAGATTTTATACGGAATAATTAGTCTCTGCAAATATGAAATTATATTTTAATTTAATGGGGAATTAAATTTTACTTCCTTTAGGCTTATAAAGTAATATAATAAATTTTGAATTCTAAATAAAATAAATTTTAAAACTTTTAGAAATGTGTCGACAGATATGCGAATCATACTATGTTTTTCTTTTCAAGGATATGGAACCATATAAAACTATGGAAAGCTAGTGTGAAAATTACAAAAAAACGTGTCTGTCTATATCCGAATTTTTACAAAGAGCATAGAATCTTGTTGGCAGCTTGTAATTCGATAATTTACACCGAGAGTGAATACTTTAAGCGTTTTCCTTCCTTTTATCGCCTTGGACATTTTGAAACACTTCAAAAAGGAATGCTGCTAGTGTATATAGGATCCATTTTAAGATTTTCAATTAATTTACAAACTTAAAACGATCACAGGGAAGTTATCTAAATCTAATAGTTGTTAATTTTTGAATTACACGAAAACTCGTGTACCTTCCTACGTTAAGCGAAAAAGGCTTTTCTAAAAGAATACAAGAATTGAACAAGAATTGTTTATTTTATCGAAAACTATCTACTTAAAAAGGGCCCGATATAATTTAAGCTAGTTTGTACGATATCCCGAAAGCTCTTGGTCGTCATCTAAGGTCACTAAAAATTCTAGCACTGCCTACTTTATAAATTATATAAACAGCAGCGACCCTAGGGTGGTGCGAGCAGTTTGACCGAAATCAAATACTGCACAGAGAAAGCTATAGCTGTTTGTACATTCAGTTGGTGATGGTGAAAAATACGACGTATCTGGTTGTGAATTAACTGAAGGACTGTTAAGCCTGAATCCATTATTAAGCGATTCTGAACAAGTACTTCAACTTAAACAAAATAACTGGCAGCATATTTTCCCGAACGGGCGGCATTTGGAGTTTCGCTAACTATACCTGTCATTTAACATAATTCCCACTAAATTATAAAATGTAAACTTTTTCACAATAAATTTTTGTGCAAAACGAGGCAGACAATGATGAAATTTTTTCGACACGGTAAAGGCTTCAAAATCCCAAAACACATCGGATGGGTTTTATATGCAGAAAGTTCTAGGTATATTTATCAGCTTGTAGTATAAATATCTTAACATAAACTTCATATTCAATTTATCCCGGCATTTAACACAAAAATTAGATAGTACAAAGACCCCTTGCATATATATATAACTTAATATTCGGAATATATAAATCAACGTTCACATAAAAATAGCTTTATCCGTTGTTTGGATCACTAAAGCAACTAGCATACGCAATGAAGCCCATTTTTGGGACAGGTTGCTTTTCATGGAATTCGTGAGGCTTGCAATATTTTATAGTTTCGTTGGCTGCAGAAATGTCTCTCGGCGGTATTTCAAGATCATCCATGAAAGCTGCTCTTTTATTGGCGGCTTCTAAAATTTCACTATATAATTTTTTGTCCTAAAAGTTTTTTAAACAATATTAGTTACAAACTGATTTATTTAATCATACCACACAATCCGCAACTGGTTTGAGGGCAGATTTAGGAGGGGGTTTAACAAATGGTAAAGTTACAACTCCATTTTCCAACTGTACGAGAAGAAACCAAATGTAGTCATTTCTGGTGATTCGTTCATCATCGCTATTATTCATTATATGAAGTCTTTCCATCCATTTGTGTATAGCCTTTCGTTCTTTTAGTTATAAGAGATATATTATTAGAGGAATGGATTTTCTGAATTAATCTAATACCTTCAGCTGGAATGTAAGGTAGAAGACTAGCTACAAGAAGGGCGTCCATTTGGTAACGCTCATTCTGTTCCTTAGCCTTCTTCGTAGGTTTCACATGGCGTGCAGCTGTTTGGAAAAGTGTTGCTTTTGCGAAACCTGTTTTAGATGTAGGTTGCTTGCCCGCTTTTGCTTTAATGGTTGTAGACTGGGTCATTTTGGTTTATAAAAATTGGGAATTACAAATGCAATTTGAGAGTATATAATAATTTAAACCGTCACGCAAAATATATTATCACGATTTTATTCTATAATGACAGAAAAAAAGCACGGGTAACTATTTCAGTTTTTTAATGATATCGCTACTTTAATTCTCAACATCCTAAAGACTTTGAATAAAGTCGATTCCTTTAAACTTTTACTAACAAATTATTTGCTATTTTTTCGATGAGATGTTTGTTTTAGACAACGAAATAAATAATAAAATTCTATTAACGTCCCGATTAGATCAAATTTTGTAAATTCCCAAAAATATAGTGTTTATTTAAGTATGTGTATTTGCTTTTTCTTCCCGTTTTTAAAATAATCAGCATTGGATCAAATTGGTATTATTTGCAATGAGTGGTCCAGATGGAGATATATTTGGATGATTGGAGATATATTTAGGTTCGGTGTAAAAACCTATGAGAGACGAAAATTATAATATTATAACTTATTAATGCCACATAGGAAAGAATAGCAACCAGATATAAATATGTATATATATAAAGATTTTCCCAAGAATGCAACGTTAAAAGTAAGTAAGGATATTATACTAAATTCTAGCCTATTCCAGTTAAATATAAAATACTCACTTTACAATAATTACTTACCGATGAATCTTTATAAATTAGATAAAATAAAGACAGTTTTTGCTTTTAAAAAATGTATTTACCATAAAATTAACAATAGGTTGCGTTAATAGTACAATTAATAAACAGAATTATCGATGTCTTAAATTCCAACAAGTTCTAGCCTGTAAGAAGGAAAGTTATCACAAGATTCTATCTCATTTGATTTGCTTGTTAACTACGCAATCCAAACTCTATTAAAACTCTTCATCAAAACTTTCAAATAAGAGCCATGCACTTGCATTTTAGTCTGTTAAAAACATCAGCAAAATCGAGTGAACGGACAAGTCTTTCACATCATATCAAACAAGCGAGATCGGCCCAGTACATTTTTATTAGTTTCCCTATTTCTTGTTGAACGATTCGGCCCAAATATTTTATATTATATATTGCCGATTCCTCTTTATTAATCGTGCTATGAGAAATTCGTAAGGGTTAAGACTTGTGTACAGTCGCAAATTTTTCTAATTATCATATAATTTATGTACAAAATTTTATGTCTAGAAAATAAGTGATTCTTTGTATAAACTTTTTATTTTGAAATTACCAACATTTGCTTCGTGTTTTCAAAGTTTTTTTTTTTTTTTTTTAAATCTTTTAGGCAAACCAATCACAGTTTTTTTTTTATTATAATTTGGATACAGTTTTTACAAGTTGTTCCATTATTTTCAACTTTGAATTTGATTCGACTAGGAAGCAATTTTGCACAATGGGTAATTTATTGATATTCATTTCATATAAGTAATTTAAGATATCGTGCGTTTGAAGGTCATCCAAAAGTTATTAGTTCTTTAAACCATTTAAATAAATATGGGTTTAACTAATTTTCATTAGTTACAGTGCTTATCTGTAGATGAAAAAATGTAGGAAAAATGTATGTAATACGACAAAATGAAATTAAATAAACATGATCTAGGTATGGGATGTGAAAGAGTATAACAAATAAGAAGAAGGTCTTGTTCAAGGTACTAGTAATAAAATCTAGTGTTGATCTAATAATTCCTTTGTTATAGAATTTGAGGCAAGTTGTCATCTTCTGAAAATCTTTTTAAAGAAATTTAGAATGTATCTAAATTGTACGAAGTGGAAATTAATATGTTTTTCCTATTAGTAATTTTTATTAGACGAGTGAATGAAGGATTTCACAGATATGATTTAGTTTATATATACTAAATGGCTTATAGTTTTATCTTGCTGAACTACACAGTACACAGGATTTCAAGAAAGGAATGGTTAAATTAAGAGATGACAAACTCCCAATAGACATTTCAGAGTTTGAATAGCCATAGACGTTGTAATTCCACTCCTTACAGTTTAAATTTTCTAATTAATGTTTTAATCACTTTGAACAAAGTCTTGTTTTAAATACTACTCTTTATATATAAAAACGACTGCTGTATCAACTTTGATTTGCAACTATGCATATCATCGCTTATATTGGTTTTCCGTAATTTTTACTTAAGGTCAAGGTTTTTTTTCAACTTATAGAATTGGTTATTTATTGAAGAAATTGTTTCCGTGAAATTTCGACTAGGTGATAAAAAAAACTCTCTTTTACTCTAATTTAATAGTGAGATAACAACACTTCTAATTGGTCTTATTTTGGCATCGTCTGCATATTTTACCCCGATCCATATGATTTATAGCTTTGAATTTCCTTCTATATGGGATCTTTAATAAGCGCCGTTTAAGTCTTCGAAATATTATTTTAAATGATTGACAAATTTTGAAATTTGAGAAACTAAGTTTTTACAAGGGAAGTTTTAACTTCAGGTCCACCGAGTTTGCTCAAACTTTGCATATTTATAGGAAGTGACAAATCTAGTCTATACTACGAATCCTAAGTGCAAATCTGTAGTAAGCGTCTCAAAGATACCACACCTTAGACCACATACAGTTTCAACTACATCTTCGACCCTCTTATTAATAAATCTAGTTCTCTATTATTTTATATTCATTTTTGTGATATTTAACAAAAGTTTTTTTTTCGTAAACGAATTTCCGTGCGAATAAAAAATTACTTTCAGTAGAGCCTAGTTTATGAATTTATTTTTGTGAGGGTAAGAAGTTTTCTATAAGTGAAGGTATGTTTTGATTGCGTGTCAAGCAGTGAGGCGTCTTAACCACAAGTCTACAGTCCTAAAGATTTAATTTATATTGAATTTATGTCAGAAACAACATCAATGGAAGAAATGCCTTGTCATCGCACTATGGAATTGCTAAGACGAAAAGTATTAATATGCAATAAAGAACTATCGCATTCTTACGATGAAAATAATTCGCCAAATTCTGACGACTGCGACTATGAGCCCACAGAAAAAAAATTAAAGATTGTAGAATACATTCCGATGGAGACAAACATCAAAGTCTTGAAATTGGCTTGCGCTTGTGTTGCTAGCGTTCTCTCTGGAATTTACAATCATTTTGATGAGAATGATCGCGAAATTCGAAAATGAAAGACGATTTGAAGTGCTGGGATATAGAAATTATAAACAAAGGTACATAAAAAAATCGACAATTAGGTGACAAACTAAAAATTAAATACTTATATTTTTTATCCAGGAAATGGCTGGGAATATAAAAGGGCTTAAGAACTGCAAGTCAAGAATCAAAGTACACTAGTAGCAGTGAATTGGAGCGCTTATGATACGTAGGCAGCAAATAAGTAAATAATATAACTATAGACAATAGATATTTCGATAGCAAATTATTATTAAAATTGATAAGAATCGCATGTGACATAAATATGAATATACATATAAAAGAACAAGATACTAAATCTAGACTGTTCAAATAAAATATGGGAAAATAAGGTGAGTCACATAGTGGGCCATACACGGGATAACAATGCAAGAATTACTGCCGTACGTAGTGTTTGGACGAGTGGTATTGTTTGATCCCAATTTGTTTAAACTCCTTTACGCTTTATTATTATTTTTTTTAATCAGGAATTCAAAAGTGGTCGATTACTTATGACGGTGTATTGTTGATAAGAAAAATCTCTCTAACTTGTATAGATGTAAAAGCATACCCTCTCTGTCTTTTAATTTTTCATAGTCGGTTGGATTTAGGAAGGAAGCATCTATTTTTCAGGGATCGCTTCGAAACTGTGCAATAAAGGAAAAAATTTTGCAGTGATGAAATGTAATATATGTAAAATTTTATACGTGGTATTCTATTATATTACTCTAAAATGCATATGTTTAAGTGAAACAAATAAGATTACACCAATAAATGTATGCAGGCTTTCTATATAAATGTGAAAAAAGTTTTTGAAAAACACTAATATTTAGACACATAAAAATAATAGTAAAATTTCGAAATATTATATCATATGACTCGTAGTCGTCTATAAACACGTGAAGTTTGAGCAAAATTGGTGGAAAATTGAAGTATCTCCTTATTAATAAAAGCTAAAGTGTTTTTTCTATACGTACGACGTTATTGTATTTAAATACATCTTTATTTCTTCTACGTAGACACAGTTTCTTTAGATATTTATTATATTTTAAACTCAAAATAAAGTTAAGAATTTGATTTTTCTCATTATATTGTTGTATTTTCTTAACTCCTGCTACAAATGAAGACACATTTAAGTGACACTGTTTGTATTTTGTTTTTTTATTTTGATTTTTGCAAACATTAATTAAAATCGCACGTATTATTTTGATAAAAATAAATGCTAAGTGATGTTGCGATATTTTAAAAAAATGGTTGTAATTTGTTTTGCATGCATACTGATATATCGGTCCTTGACACTTAAAAATTTAGTTCAAGAGGAAACTACATGGTGTGGAGAAATGAAATAGTACAGAATGATATATGCAATACGTACCAACTATTTGGAACAATAGTTCATATATATATATGCCGCTATTCATGTTTTCAATTATATAGTGGAATTTTTTGTAGTACCTAAAGTAAATTGCTTTGAAGCGGTCGCCATCGTTTCGAAATTAAATAATCTTTAGTATGAAAGGAGCCGAAATAGTTTATAAATGAGAAAAGAATCTTATTATTCAATTCGATTAGTGCCAACAAAACTGGAACATTCCTTATTTTGAATGGAGTTATCTCTAATTTTCAGTTGTGGGTACACGTATCGAT
Organism: Proctacanthus coquilletti; assembly: GCA_001932985.1. Lineage (NCBI taxonomy): Eukaryota > Metazoa > Arthropoda > Insecta > Diptera > Asilidae > Proctacanthus > Proctacanthus coquilletti. Next base: position 1,686,363 of record MNCL01000019.1, read on the forward strand.
AAAAGGATCATGATTTTCTGCGAACTGTTAACACTAAACCTATCTTAATATAATATAGAACCTATCTAAATATATTATAGAAGATGAATGCGGGAATAAATGTGTAATTAAATTATTTCTCGGAATGAGGTACATACAAAAAGCTTTTAAAAAAGGAGAAAAGGAAATAGAAATACAGGTAACCATCCTACAACACGGTTTCACATTTACACTATAAGGAAATTGCAAAAACCCTCGTATAATACCACATTTAATGTATACATACATATTTAGAAATCTAAATTATGCATTATAGACTATAAGTGCAAAAATCCTATACCAAGAAATGTACAACCACCTTGTGAAGAACAGTAAACAAGCCAAAAGTACAAGAGATGAAATTATTCAAACGAAAAAACGTTTACGTTTATTTTTGCCAAGCAGTGATTGCAGAAGGAAATGGTTACCTGTATCCACATTACTTTTGATCAAAATAAGAAAGCATAACCGGTTGTTCAATCTGTCGTGAAATGTTTAATGTTAAATTTATGTTAAAATGTTAAATGGAATTTCCTTATCTCTTTAAAAAAAATTGTAAGATTTCATAATACATTAAATAAAAATAATAATAAACCTAAGTGTTTATGTTATCATTTACTAGATCTTAATGCGTCATGGTGGTCAACTGATCTAAGTTCGCATAGTATGTTTTTATTTGAATTCAAGCATTTACAAATAAATTGCAAACCAAAAAAGAATAGTTGTTTTACTAATTTAGGCTAAATTCACCGAAAATCGAAAAATTGTTGAACTATTTTCTTACTCTTTTCTAGAAGATATTGTTCTTTTTCAAGAGAATATCTCTTTCTGTAACATCAAGTTCATTTTCGTCCGTATCTTTTTAAAACAAAACTTCCCAATTCGCATTAAAAAAAATATAGGGTGCATCATTTACATTTTATCACACACTTTTATTTAGCTTAGTTTTTATTCTTATTAAAACATTTTAAATAAAAGTCTTTTTTTAATTAAAAATGTAAAATATTTATCTAAAAGTTATTAAAACGGCAATTGTGTCTTCAGATTACTTTGGAAGTCATCCAATAAGAACTCTACATGAGTTTGGATAGAGCATTAAAAGAAATATCCATATCTGAACGCAAGGATCGTATACACGTATTTTATTTGTGTTAAAAGCCTCAAATGCGGCGATGGAATCTTGTTCCGTTGAGGCCTAAAGGACCTTTTCGAACGAATTAATTATAAAATTATTCATTAACTTTTAGGAACCTAAGAAATAATTATAATAATAAAGAGATTACATAAAAATTGAAAATTTAAAATAGAAGAAACGAATACTAAGGTTGCCTTTTTATGGCCATATTACAAAGAGACTTAGGCAACAATAACACTAGCACCTTTAATAACATTGATTGTAATTAAAAGGCCACATAGACTTTTTTTCTTAAAACTTGTATACTCGAAAATATTGATTTCTTTCCTTTACTTTGTATTAAATATAGAATTTAAGACGTATGAAAACTATAGAAAAACTTCATCTTTGTATACTTGTTTAAGACAAATTTTTAAACGACCTCAGGAAGAAATTGTTTTCAAATTCAAATCCAAATAAAAACTCCTAAAAAGCATAAACTACTTTCAGTATGCATTTAAATATTTCTGACAAATTATAATTCGGTACAAAAATCGAATTGCTAATTTTCTTGTGCTAGATAAGATGTTAAAATGAAAATAACATTTTTTTATACTTTTTTATTAAAGCAGGTTTTTTTTAATACCTTCCAAATTCTATAGCGAGTACTATATAAACAACAAATATTAATTTGGATATATTTCGTTTTCTTATGGCCAGGCTAGGTAAATCGCTGTATCCCACTTTCAGTTTATTTTTCACACAATGTAATGATGTAAAATCCTTTGTATCGAATTTAATAAAGAAATCACATTTCGCAAAATTACACTCTTCTTTTCACACGACTCATATTTACCTTTACCAAATAAAATATAAAGGTTATGATTTTTTAAAATAAAATGCATCCGTTTATTAAAACTTATTGCAGTTAATAAGATAATATCGAAGCATATCTTGACCATGTTTTGTTTTTGAAGGAATGTTGTTATAACTTATACTAAACCCGCGAAAATAAATAAGACTGGTACTCAGACGCTTAAATTGATTTATATCGCCGATTGCCGATTCCTACAGTAGAGTAGATGATGACGGAAGTCTAAAAAATCTCTTAACAATTTTGTTCCAATAGAAATAAGTCGGTTTATTTTTAGACAAGTGTTAGAGCAATACTCGTAGGTGGAATTATAAAGAAGATATCACATATCGTCAATTTAAATTTAGTGATTCTGAAACTAAAAATGCACAACAACATTTTCAGTAGTTATGTAATTTCAATTCTAATCGTGAAAAAATGAAATGATGGAGACCAAACACTTAAAACGTCCGCAGCATATTTTTAGAATACTCGCAATTAATCGAATAGACTAGTTCAATGTTAAGCAAATTTTTTTTCGTGGTAAAAACACACTCTTTTTGTCCAATTTAAATCAATCAAGGGAGCGAGATTAAGTCATAATAAAATTGATATCCGAAAGAAAAGAACAAAACTCCTCTATGTTGTAGTATTTAAAACCCTTTTCACATTTCAAAGCAAAATTTCGAATGATATTAGAAGCCATTAGAATGATGTGTTTTTTTAATCAAATTGTGATGTCTTATTTGTCCGGATATAACATTCAGAAAATTTCAAACTTATTTATAAATAATAAAATAGTGAAACAATTTATGTTTTTTTTTTAAACATTTCTGTGTTGAACCCTTTAATACTTATTTTAGCTTATATATTTAGGGCTATGTAGTAATAAATAGGTAAAGAAAATTTGTGTATTATACAATTTTGTTTTAACGAAATATAACTCACAATAAAATCCTTAACTACGTTAAACACTCGCATTACTCTAAGAATTTGTCAACAACAGAAAATGTCTGGCTATTGTCACTGAGTTACATCAAGATAAAGGTCACTAATATAATATTTTCTCAAATATATACGTTTACTTCATATACAGAAAAGTATAATTTGAGAAAAACTTCAATAAACATGTCAAGAATACTTACACTGTTTTTGGTTTTCGTAGATAAAGGCTGAAGACAGAAAATTGTCTGAATTCGTTAAGTACATGTCGTTATTTTAACGATAAATTCTTAACAATTTACTATCTAGCAATAAGATGAGTCTCTAGCGAACAACTTCTGGTTATTAAGATGTATTACAACTGCATCTTGCCGACTCGACGGTGGTTCGGGTGCTCTTTGCTTGCGCGTTTCAACTGCTATAATAAATAAATTTTTTTCATTGTTTTTAAAAATTGATAACGTTTTAAAGCAATTTATAAAATATTTTGAAGCAGTTTGCCCCAGAAAAAGCTAAGCAACAATTCCCATTTTTTTTGGAAAGCTGTATAGATGATTGAGACAAAAACGATTCAGCAAGATGCGCTAGAAATTTTATCTGAAATATAAGATTTAAAAATAGCATGCTAGAAACTAAGTGGTTTAATAACCAAATTGATTTTGCTAAATAATTTGCAGTAATTCAAAAAGATACTACTATAAGAATTGAAATTGAAGAAATCAAAATATACTTCAGCATGAATCTTATTGGAAATTGGATATTGGAAAAATTTGGATACAAAACACTACACATTCCATAAGAATTTACCTGTTACAAAAAAAATATTGCAGAAATGTGTAATATCGAATTAAAGAAAATACAAAATAAAAGGTAGAGGTGGCATGTATACAATTCCACGTTATGATCTAAATAAAGCATTGTGTGGAACTTTAACTTTATATCTAATGTTAAAGTTATGTACGCACGTATACGAATTTAATAATACATGTTTACATTAATTTTATAAAACTGACTAAACAAGATAGAGATCTTATCTCAACTTTTCTTAACATCCATAAATAAATCATTTTAATAAGACATTTATGATTTACCAAATACTAGTCGAGGATCGTGACTTCAATAGGGAAAGGGATAACTTAAACAGTCCAAAATAAAAATTTTTCCATTTTCACGTGGAAGAAATTCTTCCACCAATTTGACGTCAGTAGAAAAATCTCCTTCAGAAATTCTCCTTAGCTTCACTTAACGAAGGACATGAAAAATGAACTACTTAATAAATTTCAACTGTGTTTAATACTTTTAAAAAATAGCAAAAATGACTTTTTTCCCTCGTTTTAAAGGATAAAAAAGAGATAAAATAGAAACACAATAATTCAATACATTATACGAGTACATAGTAAAAATTTCAGATCGCCCGTGACATTCTAATTAACAACGATCTCATTTTGTTAAAAATGGGAAACACTTAATTAAACGAGGTATGTTATACGCGTATGCAACTTATACGTTAATATAATAGTTTTTATTTTTTTTTTTATTTAATATACTTGAAATAATTTCGAAAAGATGTAGAAACAAGTTATTTGTCATTTGCGGCCATATACAATTTTAAATAGTTTAAGTCAATTGACTTGATCTGAAAACGAAAAATGAAAAGGTTGTGAGTATATAAATAGTATACATTTTCGTATTTCTGTGATGAACGCAAACACCCACATAAAATAAATTGTTGACTATGATGGAAATTTTGTATATCTTGCAAATTCAAACGACAATTCCTTACGTCCTTTGTAAAAAAACTCGCCCCAACACCCAAAATGTTTATAAACCAGCATAAATATTTGGGTTCATTTATAAAGTTAAATAATAATAATTTTAATATTATTTGGCCTGTACGTCCTATATTATCATAGGCTGTAGAAATGTCATCATGTCATACATATGTATATGTGGTGATTGATAGCAAACGTGTTAAACCACGTTTTTAGAATCCCAAATAAAGTTGCCAAAACTGTAGGATGAAAACAGAATTAGTAAAGTTGATGAGGAAAATGATTTAATTGCTAAGGTGACTTTCTTTCTATATTTTGTTATAGCGACAAATGCTTAAGTCGTTATGAATTTTATTTTTATGGAGATTTGCACAAATATTTATAATTTGTTCAGCTGCAAAATGCAGTAGATGTATTGTAGGCATTATACAGTTTCTAACTGCCAAATGCAATACTTTGTTTACTTTAGACGGTGTTACACAGCCACTTCACATTGTCGCTATAAGTGAAGGTTAACATATTTCTTCAAAACAAGGCTTTCTTACAGCTGTGCATACTTGGTCTCATTAATTTTTTTTTTTAATTTCGGTTTTGTGAAAGCGTCTCCTTGATGAATGAAATTCGTTGGAAAGTTTGTATTTAAGCATTGATTTAAGAAGGAAAAGGTGTCACTAGCATTTCAGGGTTCATCATGCTTCGATTGCTTTTATTGCTAACTGTGGCGATAACGCTTGCGGTCGGCGCATCACCTAAACAGTCGTTCCGCATAACAGGAGGAGTTTTGGCAAAAGAGGGACAAATACCTTTCCAAGTTGCTGTATTAAATTATTCAATAGCAATTTGTGGTGGTAGTATAATATCACCAACAACCATTGTAACAGCCGCTCATTGTATTATGGAAAATGAAGATCTTTCTATACTTGCTGGCGCCACAAACCTTGTTCGAGGCGGAGGTGTAATAGTACCAGTTGAAAGAGTACTTGTCCATGAGCAGTACGTCTGGGACCCGTTCCTAACAAACAATGATATTGCATTGCTCTTCTTAAGCAAGCCGCTGACCTACAGTGACAGAATTAAGCCTGTGAAGCTACCACTCGGCTACGAAGATTACCAAAATAGCGATGCGATTGCGATTGTGAGTGGTTGGGGTATTGAAAAAGAAGGGGGCAAGTCTTCGCAATATTTAAAGTACACTCATGTACAATTAGTAAGTCGATGGAAATGCCTTTCAAGGGTGTATTTCCTTGCTTCGAATGTAATTTGCGCTGGATCTGAGAATGGGAAACAAGATGCTTGTGAGGGTGATTCTGGCGGACCTCTTTTCATTAATGACACTTTGATAGGCATTACATCATTTGGATATCGCTGTGCAGAGACAACAAAACCAGGTGCGTATACTGATGTTACAAAATTGCGTTATTGGATTCGTCAAAATGCTGGTGTATGATATTTTTGTTAAAATAAATTTCCACAAAGAATTGAACCATTCCTCTTTTTATATTCGATTCATTTCAATTTTATGCTGTACCTGCTTTTAAAGGGCGTGGTCCGGGGCATCGGACAATATTTACTTTTTCTATTCGATTCATTGAAAATTCTACCACTTTCTGATAGTAGGCGCTCATCTCTATATATAGCTACATCGGCAAAATATATGTAGATCCTTATTCAAAGCACCGAGGAAAGAGGCACGGGGCACTGATTTTAGGGATATAATTGTAGTAATATCTACAAAATTACGGAAAATGACTACGTTTAGATTCGATATCAGAAAGAAATTAGACGGCTATTACTTTTTATTAATGATCACCAGAAATCGCTAAGGACAAGAAATTAGGCGAGAAAATAATTCAGTGAATTGATTGATACTTAATAAAATATAAAACTTTAGAATAGAACCTTGGAAAATAAAACAATTTTATTAAATATAAATACAAATATGAAATAGAGAAGTTTAATATCGAGCTTTTTCTTGTTTCATCGCACTGGTTGCTGGTGAATTTACATGATATCGTTAACAAAAGATCTGAAACATTGAAATTAAACAAAATCAGAAATAAAAACTTGACTACTGTCAGTATTAAATATTTAAAATACTTGTAGGTCAATGGATTAATAATTTATGATCAACAAATATAACTTGATTGAATATGCAGTACCGGCCTTATCATAGATATTTCAACATTGAAATAGCCGCGGTTTATTTTTTATGTAGCAATATATTTTTTGCTTTTATTTCACTTATTTCAAAAACTCCACATGTGCTGAGAAAATAAGTGTTTTACTATATTTGCGTTATGGTTTTTTTTTTCTAAAAAACATTTTACATTATCTTATTGGAGCCAGAAGTTTTAACATATATCAATAATTTCATAGTTTACTTCCTCAGTAAACAAATAAATAGTTTTTTCCCTCTACGATAAAATGTTGCTTATTGTAACATTCAAGTGGGGGTTTGTAAAATCTCTGATTGATTTGTAGTAGACTTTTTAGTTCTAGTTTGTTTGAAAAAATAGTCGGAACACAAATTAAAGATATCTGTTAAGTGTCAATCTCGTTTGTTTACAAAACGTACTTAGAGCAGTTGCAAATTAAAGGAAAAAGGAATTCCTTTCTGCTTTCTAAAGATTCAATAAATGGCGAATAAACTTTCTGTTAAAAATTTCATGTATGCTGTGGTAAGGTGGAATCTTGTACGTCGTTTTAATCAGACGAATAATAACTTATAAACTGCGAAATAAATATTTAAAAACGAAGTTTAAGATCTTTTCTGTAAGTAGGAACAATTAATTTAAGGGCGTATCTACCGGACTTTTGTGGATTAAAATCTAGCCTCTATTTTTACGTATACATAGAAGTAGTTTGTTTTAGAATAAACAAGTTTAATTTAAATATATTTATTAATAAAAAAAAGTATAAGCTTTCTCATAAAACATTTTTTCATTGCAAATTTTCGACACTTTCTTTTGCAAAATGTTCGCACCACTTTATACCTTATTGAGAAAGAAAAATAAATTAGTTTCCTTTTGGACTTAGAACATGACAATGGGCGTACGTATGCAAGAATTAAATATGGATGGCAAATAAATGTATTCTGTTCGATGGGTTCTAAACGATGAAATCCCAAAAAATAAAGTAAATAAGTATTTTCTGTTTACTTCTGCTCATTTATCACTTTTCCAACTTTTAATCAAATTTAGAAATTGCATACAGTGAAATAGTCCCATGTTAAAATCGCATTTTTTTTTTAGTTGCAGAAAATTGTAACTATTTCATTTTCTATGATTATGACTTCAAATACTAAGAAAAAACCTGAATTATTCTATATTTATTTATCCAATGGAATTTGATTCTCTGTATGTCACAGCAATAAAAAAGCAAAGTCCTTTCTATACAACAAACAAGCGAATAAATCCCCACAACCAGATCTAAAATTCTGCTACATTTAACGCTTGAATAAAGAATTCAAATTCTGGGAAGTTACAAAATTTAACGCAATTAAATGACCAAACCGTAAAGCTATGAACGAATAGTATTCTGTCATATGGCCATAAGTCGTAATTATGTCAGGTATATAAAGGTGAAAGTAATGAGTTTTCATCAACGACAGGACAAAACAAGAATACAAAGAAATATGAAAACAGAAGGCAACAGGATGGTAAAATGAGATCTAAGAAATCAACTCCATGCAGAGTGCATTTCAGGTATTTTGGATGATATGCCGTTTTATTCATATGCATGCTGTTAAACGTTAACAAGATTAAATACAAAAATGGTACAAAATCAAATATTCATAACTGTTGCTTTAAACAACTGTAAAACAATAAATCTAATATCATAGATTATTCACATACCGTTAGCTGTTTTTATATTATTTCGACTAGGATACGTTTTGGGAATATTTAAGAATGGTGGCGGAGCTGGGAATTCCGTAACGTTGTGGAATCTACTAGCGAATTTCGTCTCTAAATCGACAATCAGCCTGCTGACCGTGACACCTTGAGTTACCACACTAGTAGCGGTCGTTGACACCGGAGTTGTTCGAATTGATGAATGCCTTAATGGAGGCACTGGGGGAGCACTTGTCTGAAATTAAGGGAAAAAATCAAGCCAGATTTAGTGAAATTGAAAGGAAGAACAAAATAATTGCAAAAGTAAACTATAACTCTGAACGCATGATGTTAATATATTGAATATAGTAAAATCAAATCTTCATCAATAATATTTAATGTCATTTATACAAATGAATGTAGTTTTTAAATTGAGGAAAATGAAAAGTTGTTGCCCTTAATCAACTATCATCAGATTCAGATCATCATTAAATTTCCAACAACTGCAATTTTAACACCATTTAGATATTCAAAGTTTACTCGATTTGTATGTTTCCGTATCAAAAGGCAAAACATGCGCACTTGTGTAAGTAAAAAGAAATTTTAAGGGATAGTGCTTGTTATGATAAAAATACATTTTTAAAATCTGTAATAGTATGTTTTTCAAAGACAGACAGATATTTAGATATAAAATATTACATCCTTATCACACTTCCGCGGAATGTTCGATTTTTAGTTCTGTTTAACAAACACTACTCGTTTTTCTGTTTTGTAAAAAAGGGAATAAATTTTATGTGTAGGCGTGACAAAAAGTAATATGACCTCGAGTTTTTCTCACGAAAGGGTTGAAATAGTTGTTTCCATTCCCCGTTGGGCAATTTTACCTAACATATCGATCACCGCGTTAACCGAATCAAGCAATTTACTAATTTATTTTTTAACAGAAGTCTTTAGTGTTACTAAATATAGTCATAAGTTTATAAATAAAAAAGTATTCAAAAAACCATAGAACCCAGTCAATGTAATTTTATAATAATTGATTATTTAATTAGAATTTCAGAGATAAAAAATTGGTAACAGGAACAGAAATTGTTTGAAAAACAATTTTAAAGACGACTCTCAGTCACCAGTCTATGTCATAATTAACCCACAAAAGCAACATACTTTAGAAAACATTCCGGTTTACAGTAAAATGTTATGATTACCCCATTCCAGATCCCAACTGATCCAGCTTGAAATCAACACAAATCTTAATTTGTATATATGTACATAATTTATTCCGCTTCAAAATGATCATTCATTCTTATGCTCATTAGGTCGAATGACAGCCATAAAAATATCACCACTTGTGCCCATAACTTTTGTGTATTTATTACTGTTCGTTTACAGAATCTAAAATTCTATTAAATGAAATATTTTATAGACAAGATATTTAACACACCACATGACTAATATTCTCGAAAAAAAGCATAATTATGTACAAGAGCTTCTTAAAATTTTGCAAATTAGTTATATTACAAAATGGTTAAAGAAAGCCCATTAGAAAGAAATGTTTGAATGTTTTGAATTTTAGATTAGAAGAGAACAAGAGCATTGCGCAAATTTTGTCCAAATTACAGGGACTTCATATAAATGATGTTTTAATCGGATAAAAAAGAACTATACTTACATTAGTTAGTTGCCTTTGTGGGGGAGGAGGTGCAGGACATGCCCGATGTGGAGGTAAAGGCGGCGCTGTTTCATTTGCTTTCACTTGTGGTTTATCTCTCTGGCCGTGTACAGGAGAGCCCATTTTCGCCATTGTAGTGTTCACTATGCTTGGGGTAGTTAAAGTATTATTTACATTTCCTAGGGTGGGTATATTGCTTGTCGAGCCACCGTGACTCTGATTTTTAAATTGCTCTTTCAATAGGGCTACGTTGCTTGTGGACCCAAATGCAGTATTACTGGTTGGCGGTGTACTCAGCGGTAAATTGCTGAGATTCGTATTTGAAATACTTCGCGCCGGTGTCGGTGGTGGCGGTGGTTTAACAGAAGGCGGTTTCGGGGGAGCAACTGTCGGTCGACCTGATGGTTGTAACAAATCGTCTTACGAATTCTCAGAAATTGAATGGAATTATTACCAATAGGAGGATTTGGAGCCTGTCTTGTACTTATTGATTCCTGCGACTGGAATATCTGCGGTGGGCCACGTAACGTCCCAAAATGTGAAGCAGGAAATGATGGTCCACTTGTTGAAACAACAGGAGGGGATCTGTAAAAAAGAAATGATTGTTTCATATAAACATGCAAAATTAATTAAATGTGCTCAAGACGGTAACTACCTTGGAGACTTCATACTATGATGCCGCGCTACAGTCGGTTTCCCATTTGCAATTAGCTGTTGGATCCCAGGAGGCTTAGGGGCACAGTTTGGCTTGCCATGATTAACAACATGTTTAGTGGGAGGAGGGGGATTGGCAATACTAAGTGAATTACTGTTACTGCTCGTACCAAATAATGACGATTTATTCGGCACTATGCTCTGCGCTAACGACGCTTGCATTGTTGAACTATTGCTATTTATACTAGAATTACCTATGGATAAACTAAAAGGGAAAATTGTTTAAATATGGCACTGATTAAGTTAGCACACAACACAGCTTAAGGGGGGACATAATAAAATCCAAAGAGATTGCACTTACCTAAGATTAGTATTCCTCTTCGATAAATTGCTGCTACTGCTACTACCTTCCGAAAGAGTGGGTGAAGACACTTTTGTCGACGATTTCGATGATATATTGCTTTTTTCCAAAACTGAGTCGGAAGCACTCTGAAACACGAGGAGAACAATTAATTGAAGCTATTGAATTGCTTGCGGATGTGATCGCGACAGCGCTTACAGATGAAATGTTTTTCTGCATGGGAGGCTGAGGCGGAGGTCCCCTGTTAGTCCGTAAATTTGCTTCGGTCGCATTAATCTGCTTCTGTCTCTTAAGTGTTAGATGTTTTGTTAGCTCCGCGTTAAAATCTAGTGGCGGGCCATTACTCTGAGGGCTAGTGATGGTACTATTACTTTTCTCTTGTTGTTGTGCAACTTTCCCCTGTGAGGAAGACACTGTACCTATGAAATATTTATACAATCAAACACTAATCTCCACATACTTAAAAAATAAAATATTTATATGTTAATTCTCTCGTTGTGATTTTATTTTTAGATAGAAAATAATTACTGCATAAAAAACAAATTCTCTCTTGGGAATATCATACAAAATGAAAGACAAAGCCCCGCATCAATTCTTCATAGCAGCAAATTTGATATTTCACAACTTTGGGGTATAATAATAATATGTAATACAATATATATATAGAAAAATAAAATATATCATTATATATATATATATGATGAAGTATTTTCATCCTAATTTGCGTCATAGAGGAAGCTACAAAATGAACTGTTTTTCATTAAAATCAGTATATCTATTCCGTCCTGCCCACAAGAAAATGATCAGATTTCGATCGTTTTGATTATGTGTCCCTTTAAACCTTTATAACTTCTGTAATTTTCGATTTTTAAATTCGTTCAGGCACATACTTTTGAAACACATTAGAACAATAAAATGCTAACAAATAAATGTTTTTTTAACCAACAGCATGCCCACATAAGTACATAACACTTGAATCATATATTCATTAAGCAGAAACAAAAAGACCTAAAAGTTTGCCGTTTTGTTCACTTAAAACTAGAAGATTAGTTTAGTAAATTTGTATAACCTTTAAGATTTCATTAATGACAATCGATTGTTGCTAATAGCTAATAGGGAATTTTGTAATTAGCATTCTAAATAAATATAAAATTCTGATCGGAACAGCAACAGTTTGTGGTGACAATTGGAGAAATGAAATTATTTCTGATTAATCTAAATTTACTATTTATCGAATTGCTTTCAATCGTTTCCTTCTTTCGTAGATTTATTCGACTCTTGCACTGTAGTGATACTCTAGTACTCAAAATTTTCTTTCCTTTTGTCTGCCGACCTATGTGCTTTAATACCGTCAATATTTATGGATTTATGACAATCAGTCTTCTAACAAAACAAAGTCCATTACTTCTAGTAGAAATATTGCCATATTGATTATATATTGGACATTGATCAGTTAGATGAACGTACTAAATTTTGTGAGAATACAGCATAACATTTATTATGTTAATAAAACAAGTTCTGTGTCTCGCTTTTCGAATCTACTTAAATATCGTATTCACTTTCACTCTGCTAATCTGAATAGGAACAAAATGTAAATTAACCAATTTAAGTAAATGTATTTCTTACAGTTATAGATAATTAATCTTAATAAAAAAAACAAAAAGCAATTCAGCTAAATGAGGAATCACTAATAATGGGATTTAAAAATATTAAGAATGCTATCACCAATCACTTTTTGTGACACCAATGATGTTTTCGATGGAACTTTGTTCCACCTTGGACCATAATCTAGCGAATAAATTCTAAATAAATCAGTTTTTCACTATTATTCATTTTTTAGGAAAATTAACTATAATTTATTTGTTTTCAAAAGCAATGCCAACTAATCAAATTAGATAATTTCCAAAAATTATTTTTTTTTCTTTTAACTCGTTGCAGTCACACGTCCAAATAAGAACGGACCCCACACGGGAAATCTTTTACTGTTTATCAATTCCTTGCGATTTCACCTCATAAAAATTGATGGACATATAAAAAGGCCTTCTTTACAAGATCCAAGTGTTTACTTATCTAAAATTAACGTTCCACTTGAAAAGAAAATTTCTATTGAAAAAACTGGTGTGATCTTTTGGACCCCCGGTGACCGCAACGGGTTAATGTAAACTATGTTTATTTAAAAGCATATATATTTATTTATATTTGGCTTTTGGCTTTAAAGGATGGCTGTAAAGACAAATATTATTATACCATGATCTCTGTTAATATAAGATTTGATCAACAGATCAATAAATATCCATTACCCTATAGAATGTTAACAATTATTAATTTCATCTGAAGTGCAGTGTTGTTACAGTTCTATGTTCGTATTTTAAGTCGTTAAGTATAAGAGAAGATAGTTGTCCGATTTGTCGCATGATTTTTTAAAGAATTGTTCAGTAAAACATTTAAAATTGTTAACGTAGGAACTTTAATTTGGGTAACATACATTTCAGTATAAAATATAATATCCTATAACCTAATTTTTGTGCAAAATTGAATTTCCGTTCTGTTCCTTAAGTATTGGTATTTTTAGTCAAAAAAGAGAGCATTTTGAAAATTTGACTCAACTATAGTAAAAAATACTATTTTTTAAATTCTAAGACAAACTGTTATTAACGCTTAAAAAACTTCTTTTTCGTATAATAGTAATAATTCAGTTATTTAAATTTATAGCATGTTTTTATGAACGCCACAATTAACAAGTTGTTTTCAAGTTTATCGATTTTTTCGTTTTTTATAACGAAATGAATTTTTCTAATTTTAAAATTGAATGAGCACGAAAGCACTCTTCTTGTAAAGCTTTAAGGAAAAATGTTTATCAAGAAAATTGTTGGTAGAGTCTTCTTAAATCTGTACAAAACTTCTAAAAACATGTACTTTATTAAATTAGAAAAGGGAGTGAAATGAAAAAAGTAAAAATTGGATATTTTAAGAATTATGTAAAAGTTATGAAATGTAACAAGTCGTCGACATCTACCTAAAACTAATTTGTGATGTGCGGTGTACCGGTTCACTGCACTTAACACATGTGAGAGTGTGCTATAGCTAAATTCATATTTTTGTTGTTGAAAGTTTGATCTTTATTGCGGTCGTTGTCGCATAGGTTCCTCTTATCTTTACTACGTCATATCATGCCATTTTTCGCCGTCGTAAATGTTTAGCTTGGTCGACCATATCTGAAAAACCATTCGAATTGCCTTCCTGTATGTTTATCTATACTCCACAACACTTCCAGATCACTAAGCCAATCTACTTCGAAAGCAGATTGGGCTAATATCTGGAAGGCAAAGACCATACAATATTAAATACAAAATTTACAATTTTGAAGTCGTCTAATGAAGTCCTTTCAAATTTCATTCAATTAGTATGGAATTTACAATTCATAGTAAAATGGTGGGCCATCAGCTGGTTTCTCTATAAAGTACATGTTTTTTTTTTTGACACAGACAGATCTTTCACGCTCAAAGAAAACACTGACATAAAAAAGAGAAAAAAACATAAAATCATATCTCCGGAGCACGAAATAAATAGATTTACGCTTGAACAATGTTGGGAAATATTGAAAACTTATTTCCAAAGTGGATGCTGTGTTGCCGAAACAGTGCAAATTCTGAAAAGAAATGTCGGTCAAAATAATGCACCAATCGCGTCTGCGCTGCGGTTTGACGCCGTTGTACTTTTTTGTGTGGGGTGCCGTTAAAGATCGATCTAATGTTGACAATTCACAAACGATTTAGACACTTAAACATAATATTTATCGAGCTATTCGTGAAAAAGGGCCGCGAAAATGTGCTGCAAAATCGGGTTGAGAGGATGGGCTACTGCCAAACCAACCCAGACAGCTATTTAAATGAAATTATATTCCATAACTAATCGGAGGGTTTACTTTTTGGAAAATATTGTAAATTTACCATCTCAAAGTAGCAAGAGAATCTAAAAATTTTTTTAGTAACCTGAACCCACCAAAACTTAACGTCTTACAAAATGGGTTTTGTAAATAATTCCGATTTTTGTCTATCCACACGGAAGTAAAATATATGTGCATTACTGATATAAAATAAGAAAACATATTTAATTCAGTTTTATAAGATTTTAAAACGTTAATAATTAAAACTCTTAATAATGTGAAATTACCGCTCCACGTACATAACTGGATACTGGTCAAGCGTTAGGTGTGTTGAGATCTAGCCAGCGGCAAAGTGTGAAACCTATGTTTATTTACTTAATGAAATACTTCTGATCTATCGCTCACCGGGTTAATGGGATTGAATAATGATAATGGCCAAGACCATTCGCAGCCAAGTTAAATTCGTTCAAATACTTAACATAAGTTAAATACCACTTAATTATAGAGACATGTAAATAATGCCGGGCTACGTATGAAACTATCTTACAGGTATCTTGACGAAATGCAGAATATAGTTACAATCTAGTTATTGTTAAATCACAAATCCATCTGCAAAAACAAATTTAATAATGTGAAACTAATATGAACTTGTTTCCGATTTCAAAGATTAATCAGAAATTTTTAGTATTAAGAATGGAAAGTAAATTTTCAAATAATTTGACAGATCTAGACGTGCAATTTAAGACTCAAAAAATTGTTAGACAACCCTAATCTGATTTTTGATATCCTATGTTGCAAAATCCTACCAAAGTATAAATTCTTAAACACGAAATATGATGCTTAAAATTTGCCTTTCTATAAATTCTATGTAGCCAATAGTACTCTCAATATTGAGAGATAATCAAATTTTTTTATTCATGTTAATCCATTTAGGTTCTACGACGGAAAATACATCATACACAAAGTTACGATATGCCGCAGTCGAAAAAAGACAGACCACATTAAGGTGTGAACAAAAGACAGGACAGGCTTTACCATTTAAACATTATATATCGTAATTTGTTGCCTTATAGATTATAGGATTACTGCCCTAAATCTAAAGTATTTCGGATGAACCTATCAAAGAGCGATCTCTGAAAATTGTTATAATATACCACATTTATTATTAAATTTTATTAAGTTCCCAATCGCGAAAATATGCTACGGTATTTTTTAAAGTACTAATAACAATAATTCACATGTATTTAACTTCTCAGTCTATTACCGATCCTCCTTTAAGAGTATAGTTCTAGCTTTTACTATTTTAATTGTGTGCCAGACAAGTAAAGAAGACTACAAAGTGTATATTAACTATTAATAATAATGAATAATGAATACAATCTTTCTTACCTCTACCATTAACTGGCTTCAGCTTTGGCATCGACGTCAATCCTTCAAAGAGACCCCCTAGTTTTGGACCACCATTTGCTATACCCGGAGAAGGTGATACACTTTTCACCCGATTAGGCGAAGTGTTCGCTTGTCCGCATACTTTTCCAGCTAGTGCTGGGCCACTTTTGTCTACAGTAACTGCTTTTTTTAATTTTGTGCCTTTCTGTATTGATTGCAGTAGCGCTGATCTAGCATCTCCAGATACTGTGCCTCCTAATTTTAAACCACCTACTGGAGGCGGTGGCGGAGGACCTGGCGGTGGCGGAGGACCGGGTGGTGGTGGTGGACCAGGTGGTGACGGAATAGCCATCTTAAATGAAAAAAAAAAAAACATTTTTGTTTTTTAATTTCAGAATAGGTATTTAATACAATGAAAAATTTGCAGGTTTAATGTGATAAATACTGTTCAAAATTAAGCATTTTTAATGTTTTTTTAAGTGGAAGTTAAATTTTTATTTTTATTCTATATTTTTACCAATTTATTTTTTGTAGATCTTATCCTAATGGAGTCAAGCGAGAGTCGTTTTCAACAGGAGCTTGTTTAAATAGTTCCTATTTATTTTAATAACTTGAAAGCTTTTGACTGACTCATAGCACACTAATAAATTATTCTGTAACTGACCCCGGTATTAGCAAATAAGATATGCATAAATTAAGATTAATTCAAATGTCCAATGGGCTGTTATCAGAGTTATAATAATTAGAGCACATTAATTTTTTTGGGTTGTGGAGTGTGATGTTGATCATCTTCATTATCAATATTATTACAAAATATTTAGAAATAATACGTGAAGTGCAAAAAGCATTAATTTTTATAAACTCATTGCGTACGCAAGGGATGGAACTTCCTGTAAGTCTATAAGTAAATATGTGTGAAAATTAGTTTTTTTTCGAATTCAGAAAATTAAACCCCTTCATCCCAACGGAATTGTGTCCAATAATTTCTTTCAGTCAAAATAATTTATTGAAAATATTTCGATTATGGTGTGATGAAGTTCAATAAATAGATGAATTCATTTTGACTTGTGTTTTTTTTTCTTTTCCAAAGTTTATTTATTGAAAGAGTGAAAAAATATTAATCCTTTAAGTATTATAAGCGCCCTGAGAAATAGCCTTAAATGTGCGCAGAAAAATAAACTCATGTTTTGTTATGAGAATTCGGAACTAACTTTTGAATCGACTGTTTTTGTTCATGTTCATCATTAGAAGTAAACTATATTACTTTGGAAAAAATACATTTAGAAGTTATTTAAGCTTTTTTTCCGGCCTTATAGAACCCTTCTACACTAAGTACACCTGTTTTGATTTTTTGTTTTTGTATTTTATCTAAAATAGCAAAACAATCTTATCGTATTTTTTTAATTGTCCATAAAAATTGTCGAAAATTCTAATCTTTGGAAGAGAAAGCGGGAGAATATCAGAAAATTTTTCTGGAATTTTCGAATTAGTGTTTTTCCAATTGATGTGCAGAATAATTTATACATTTGTAGGAAATATTTTTTACTAATCTAAAAACCATCTAGGAATTTTGTAAAAGATTTTTGTTTGGCAAAAATCTTCCAAAAAAGAAATATTTTTATTTTCAATTCTGCATGCAAGTCCAAGGACTTTAGAAAAAGACGCCCATGTTAAAAATTACACTACATTTTTGTAATGTCTATACTAATTTTACTAATATTAACCATTTTTTTTTAGGAAAAATTTGTGTCTTCACTATTTTCTTATTTCAATGTGAATGCTTTAATACTTAAAGCATCATATTTACTAACTTATGGTTAAAGAACTCTATTGCTTCCTTGAATCCGAACCGTATTGATTTGAAATTTTGAGATCATATATTTTTTTTTTCAAAATAATGCAAAAAAAAACGAACTTTAATTAATGTATACGATGTCTCGTAACCAGTCTGTATTTACTTATAAATGCGATAGCATAAAACTAACGAAAAAAATGTGAGTAGTGTTTTAACCTTCAATTTTCTTACTAAATTATACGGTTTTTAAAGTAATAAATTGTAGTATCCAATACATTTTTGGGAGAAACTGCTGTTTTTAATAATAAGAAGCGATGCTAAAGATCCATTGTTATAGTATTTTAGCATTCTTAGAATATGAATTATTATATATGAATTAGAAATAGTTCTCTTCAGATTTTCTCTTAGCGAATTCACAGGTGCTTTCCTAATTGTATTAGATGAATGGGTAGGCGTTTAGGTATCTCCAATGTTATCAAAACTCTACCTTAACTCCCCACAATTGAAGATCTTTTCTCGCAGATCTTAGTAAATTATAATATTTGCGTATAGAGTGGAATATACGCAACTGCTTTACTTAACACGTTGATGGTCATGCCACCCGGATCCAGATGACATATTTCCGTCACCCAAAATCTTAGTTAAATAAGTTTTCTCAATTTATTCACAACGGTATTAAAAATTATAAATAAATTAAGAAATACTATTAAAAAAAGGCTATATTACTCAATGTAGGCCTCATTTTGTTACCCGAATTTGAGCAATGAAATAGATTAAAGATTTGAATTATGTTAGAAAAGGAAATAATTTTATCCTTTGGTTGTGATTTCCGACTCCCAGAGAAACATACCTGATCTAAGATTTTACGATCAACGTGCTAAGAATTAATACTTATATTAATCTTTTAGTGAAACACTTAAATGTATTGAAACCTCTATAACTCTAAAGATTTCAATATACTAAAATACTTTGAAGTGAATTTTTAAATTTTTTATAGGAACTTATACAATTTTTCTTCATTACAACATCATCAAAGCTTAGCTTTACTTGATTAGTAGTCATTTACGCACTTTTAAATTTCCATGGTAAACACTGACGGACAGGTAAGTTATTGATGACTCATTGAGTTTTCAGATTTCTTGAAAAAGCTTATTAACATTCCCCATACGCCTTCTTTGAATTAAAATTGGTTTCATATGCAGCTGCTGGATGACTAATTTGATGCAAAATAAAAAAAAAGTTGTCACACAGAAATAGGAAGTGTTACTAAAACCAGTTCATCATGTTCATGTTTACACAGTTTTAAAAAGTTCGGTTGGAGCCAAAACTTATCACCTGGATATACGCCGGCTGAAAGGCTCGTTGGCTAATTTATTGCTGATTTCATGATATCAACAAATTTAGGGCGAAGTAAAAGTACCTACACCCAGATTTGTGTCGTTTTTCAGGTAACTTAGTTTTGACCCAACCTACGGGGATTTTTACTTTTTACTGATTCATGTCCGCCCTCCTTTTCCAGAAGAAGAAATATGGGTTTATTTAGGGCCTCGCCCACACTTTCCTGATAATTCCGATAGAGTTTTTTTCCATTAAACATGCTAAAAAAGTAAACAATGCTAAAATCCAGTTCATATCGTGATAATTTTTAATATTTTTTGGTAATACTTTTCGTGTTTGAAATTGGGAATTATTGTATAACAAAATATTGAAGGATTATGCAACTATAGTCAGAATTTAATTATTCACGTACGCCACATCTGGGGAGAATTTAATTTTATTTAGGAGTCGTGTTATCTTCAATTTGCATTTCTATATTTTTTGGAAATGCTTGAGTGTATTCCTGGAACTTGAGATTTCTGTGTAAGAACGCGTATGGATTTGTTTATAAAGCGAATTGTGATAAGCAAACCAAAGATAAGCTCCGAATTAAAAACACTCAATTGTTATGAATACATTAATTTAACACCTCAAAAGTACGAATACTGTAATAAAGTTGTAGATCAAAATTGAAAATTTCGTTTTGAAGTTGATTTATACAATTTATTTTTCTTTGCAAGTACCTACATAAGAGCGTAATTTATATCACACATTTTGAAGACTACATACATATTTGGAGTTATATACATAATTTATAATAATTTACATAATAGATATAGTAGAGGTATTTGAATTTGTTGCACAACAAAGCCTAAATTAAATTTCTTATCAAATCTTATTATGCATAAAGCATTAAATTGGGAAAACATTTGTACAAGGTTTCAACTTCATAAATCAAGTTAGAAAATAATTAACTTTTTTATCAACACTGTTTCTATAGGAATTTACCTGATATCTAAAAATTCAATTTTAATAATATATTAAATTATTTTATTTTCTTTCTTTGTCCTTTAAAGTGTATTAATTAGTAAAGCAAACTTGAATTTTGCTTATAAGCTATTTTATATTCGGCGGTTATTCCTCAATAATCTTAATCCGAGAGATAATGATAACCTCCTAGATTAAAAATAATATATTTCAATTTTTTAGGTGATGATAAGAGGTTTTATCATATTTCAAATATTTAAAGAGTCTATTTACTTTAATTATTTAAAAATATTGTTGAAAATTTTGATTTTATTTCAAAAATTGAAAGAAATTGTACGACGCTTTATTTCTTCCATGGTTTAATTATAAAAATTAACCGACCAGCTGTACAAATTGTTATTGCCCAGTATATTTGCAGTTGTGATTTTATATATACACGTACGTACATATGTTTTGAAGTCGACGACCGCCTGTAAGACAATGTACTTGAATAATTCACAGTTTAGACATTAAAATTTAATTTCTTGTCGAATTTGGTAATGTCGTACAGCAAATACTTTAGCAAAAATCTGTATCTTGCTAACACTGTTAACTTACTATGTTAATGGTTTAAATGACTATTCGAATGGCAAATTTGTGTTATCTTTTCATCCACATTATTGAAGATATTTCAAACAAAACAACTTAACAGTGCTGTATATAAAAAAAAAAACGGTTTGTTTCTGCTTCACTCTTTACATAACGATAGGAATTATCTATTGATTACTATAGCGATAACAAATATAAATGAAACCATCGCAAATTGATTACCAAAGAATCGCTCGTGCTACATACACGTAATAAATAACAATTACAATTCTGAGAAATTTTATATGATATCAACTTGATGCGACTGAGGGGATAAAAAGATTTAATAAACGGCACAATGAGCAGCTTAATCGGCGATACCGTCGGTCTTCGAAGATGTACTAGGTACTTTAGATAGCCGTAAAATCGGTTTCGATTTCTCTAGATATGGCACAATATAAAACTATACTGTTAAGGACTTTCCTTCAATTTGTTGGAAAGATTGAATTTTAGCCACGTAAACCAGGCGATAGGTTAGAAAAATACACATCCTTCGGGAAATCATAAGTAGTAATCGAGTATTTTTCGTTCTCAATAATATGGTACGAAATAATTTCTGCATTTTACCAATCCTTTTTATAACTGATTTTAGTTTATCATCTGCAGTGTAAGTTTATTCATAATTAGTAACTGCCTGAAGTTACACTCACGACAAACATTCAAAATTGTATATTATGATCTATGATCACCTCTCTTATACTACGTTCAGGAAAAAAATTGCTCATTGCTATCAAAAACTGTATGCATTCTACCGACTTTCATTTACATATTTCTCTGCTCTCCGACGTCGTATTAAGGTGATATATATCCTACTTTATTCTAGGCCACTAAGGTTCATATAAACAACGTAGAAAACAGAAAAACCGTAAAATTATTGTAGCATGTAGTAAAAATATATAGCACTAGATCTTTTGATAATTGTAACCAGGGGAGGTAATTTTCTGTTAGTAGAACTTTTAAATGTTTGTTTATATGTTTTTTTTTTTATGAATAGTCACAATGAAACGCTGAACGGGGCCTGATTAAATATCGTTTATAAAGTTTTTGTTTTTTGTACTTTTAAGTCCATTATTAGATGGAAATTATGAGATAGGTGAGACCGACTTCTTGATCTTGTTAGTCAAATTTCGCGTACAAAATTAATTCCGATTAATATGGAATTTAACAGATATAAAAAAGCATTTCTTTGGAAAAGGCTTTAATTTTAATCATAATTTATATCTATTAGAGTAATTGTGTAATCATTTTAAATGAGCACTTCGCAAAACCGCTAAAGTCGGGAGACAAGAGGAAAAAACAGAAACCGTATAACTTCGAGTTCGTATAGTTCGTACGAAATAGGTTTCTTTTATGTACGTTTTATCATTAGTTAAAGAAATAACAAAGTTTTGTTTTTGCTTCGTATGTACACAAGGTGATGCTGATCAAAGTGTTGAATTGATAAACAAAATATTGTAGCACGCTCTATCGATGCCTTTGTTTTTATAAGAAAATATCCCGTCGTTTTACCTGTAATACTTCTTAATCTTATATTAACAATCGAGTTGCGAACTGGTGTTCACAAGAAATCACATTGCGTTTTTAAATAGCTTTACCAAAAGATAATGTTACAGCAAGTATACAGTAAGTAAAAAATTATCTCTAAAGTAGTTCTTGGAAAATGAAACTTTTTCAATAAGATTTGGTTGCGACATTTAATCTCACGATATTTGAATAATTTAATGGATTATCGCGACACTGAACCTTACTACTCACGGTGTTTCAACAAATTTGGTTTTTTTTCTTTACAATGTTTCGGTTTCTTGAGTTTATGTTAGTTAATTTAAGTTACATTAAATTTAAGTATTTGTAATGTATACTCAAACAAACAAGAATTAGCTTTTTTTACTTATTTGGAATAATGATTCCACAAAGCTAAAACAAGAGTTCAATATACTTTCCCATTAGTCCTATATATATCGGAGGGCTAGTGTCACGACACTCCACGTTTGTCACGTCCGTCAAGTGTTCAGACCGAAAAACAATTTTCCATTCTTATTCGAAGCCATGGAGTTTCCAAACAAAAATATCATGGTTGGATAATTCCCTACTTTTCGTTATAATTTGCTGTTGGAGAAATTGAAAGCAAATCTCGAATACTTTTATTTAATTTTTGGAGAAACTTAATTTAATGAGACAAAAGGAAAACTGTTTACGATGTCATTCTTATTCTCAAATTTAAGTATATAAAAACTTATTTGGGGTCCTGTGGCCACAGAAATCGATATCCTACCTTTTAAAATATGTAAAAATTTGAGATTGTATACATGTAAGTAAATCACTTAAAACAAGTAGACAGCAGTTACCTTATCGTTTTCTCTTCATAATATCACATAATTTAGGTTCATTTTAAGCTAGCACTCTTAACTCAAAGTTTCCCTTGCAGTATACTTTTGCGAAGAACTAATTGGGATCTGTTATCCCAAAACATTTTGGCCGGGGGTGTTATGATATCCGTTTCCTCTTTGACATCGACTTCTCGTCGCTGTTCCCAACGCCGTTTTTGTGCTATACTGGACATATGTTGGTAAGGTCCAGAAAAAAGACACTCGTACCATGCCATACCAACTTGAGTGAACTACCAAAGACCAGCTCGCAACCGCTTTGAAAAGAAACATATGGCTCTTCTGGTTCCGACCACGTCAAAGGGTTGCCACTTGAGCTGGCTCTCAAGGCGTGCAGTGGAGGAATATTGTAGTTACCGCACGGAGCACACCTATTGCTTGCTGCGTTCATCATCTTAGCTTTATTCAGAACGCAGATTCTGGTCTGGTCATCAAAAATGGCAATGCAAATCGGTGGAAAAAAGATCGACCGCAAACCGCACACCCGAACCGCAAAGCTCCGTGGAGCCACACAATGACAAGTGACACAAAAGCGGTTTGTGGGGCGCGTACTACAGTTGACCCCCACAAGGAAATTCTGATTCATCATTTATTTACAATTCCTGTAGTGATTCATTAAAGGAATTAGCCAGACTGGAGCCCGGCGAGATTCCGTTTTTGATGCAGCGCTGTGCAATGCGGGGGGTAGAGCCAGGCTGACGACCAACAGCTGTCACCCACAGCATTGTCTTGTGGACAAACATGAATCAATGAGCCCCCAAAGATATATTCACTTTGTCAAGTCCAGTTTGCCTTGTTTTCGGACTTCCAGGGAGACCCACCTCCGCACCAAGGGCTTGTATGTTAGAAAACTTATTCATCCCGCAAGAGTGCGTAGGGGCTCTTATCTGAACAGAAATGGGTTAAAATAGGAATTTCGTTGTGCTATCTCCGCGTGCACTTGATTACGCCAATATAACTGAAAAATATTACGGCCCACCGACCGATAAATTGTGTCATCATCACAGGCAGCAATTTCCTTGAAATTATGCGAAAAAATGTTGGAGCGTTCTAACATTGGTACGCACTTACCTCTGTAGAGTATATTTCCTTGCTATTTCACTTATTTAGTACAACAAAAGTCGCATGCAATTCTTATAAATAATCTAATTCATTTGCTTCACTCGAATTTTCACATTTTTCTCTGCACTTTTTACACGCAGTTTCAGCACTTTCGCCCCGTGTAAAGTGCTTTAGCACACGCACTACAGTAACAAGCGCGTATCATTACGCTTCTTACAATTTAACACGAACTGGGTGAACCTTTTTCGCTGTTTTCTCAATTTTTACAAATTCACAAAACAACCCACAGTCCAATCGTCATCCCGTTGACATAAGACCATTCAAAAAAATTCCAAGCGACTTCAAAGAGACGAGCTAAATCGAAGTCGAGCCGAAAATGACCACAGCTGAGTGTGATAATGAAGTTAGCTGCAGTTTGTGCTCCAATTTCAGGTAAGAAGTGCTAGTTCGGTAAATGTATAAATTGAAATTTCTTATATTCCTCTCGTTTAAAAGTAGCAAAAAATAAATATAAGGTAACAATTCGCCTGAACTAGAAATATAGAAATATTTTTATATTTATTGTATAAATATATTATTGTACTGCGGTCCAAGTCAACAGTTTAAGATTGGTATTAAATTCGTTCTTTTTACTTAACTGGTTTTAATTAGAAGACGACACCGAATCAACATTCCAATTTTAGAATCTGATTAGAATTCTAATAACTCTGAAGTCGTAATCAAAACGGCTAGAGTTAATAAAATAGTGTTAAGAAAAAACGGTGAGTTATATTATGTTTACTTAACAGTTCATTTTATTATAGAACAGTCGCAATCAGAAGGTACGCTATATAATTATTAAATACATGGTGGCTGAAAAAGGATTGTAGAAAATTTGTCCAAACCGTTAAAAGCGTTATGCATAATTTCTCCTTATCCAATTTTTCATATGACCGATCTGGCACGACTTCGAGTTCGAGTAATAATTACCGAATTGTCATTGGAGATGTCAAGTTGACAGTTTTAATAAAAATTTTCGTTTTGTTACTTAGGGTTTGTTGCGAAAATGGCAGGGCGCGAGGCAGTGAAAAAAGCTGTGCGACAAGTTCGGCCAATTCTTTCTATAGACAAGGAAGAAGCTAGGAAACGTGTCCTTAATTTGTACAGAGCATGGTATCGTCAACTTCCTTACATCGGTGAGTACAGGCTAGGTTATGTTTTGGTAAGTTATGTCATCAATTCGTATTTAACGATATTTTCCTATCGTATCCCTAAAGTCTTTCGGCGAATTGAGAAACTTCCAGAATATAATATGGCCTTAATGCTAATGTTTGCGAGACTACCCCCTTGATTCGCCATGCAGATATGTAGTTTTAGCTAACAACATTACGATGTAAACGGACCAATATCCCGATCAACCTCAGTTTTCAGTTTTTTGAAACACCTGGCAGCCTTGCAGGTACTATGCATACTTGAAATTCCTATATGAAATCCATTAGGCAATTAGGTATTGGGAATTTGTATCCCTTGTAATTAAATAATCATATGATAAAGAAGGTATTCGTTCCATCGAGGAGTGCTGATGGTCAAAGAGAATCACTTCGTGTTAAATTTGGTGTTTGTGAGAAACCCCATAAGTAACAAAAGAAATCCTTACATTAGGTATAGTAGTACTTTAGACATTCGAACCGAATTCAGTCGAAACATTTAGCCAATTCTGGAGCAAATGCAAGGGTATGAATAGTAGATGTGTGAACATATTCTTTATTCTGACCTAGACAGTTTATTTAGCATAGTTCAAAGTAGAAGTAACCCAGATGTAAAATATAAAAAGTTGAATTTTAGTTTTAGGTTTTAGTCGATGACTTTAAGGAGTAGAAGAGAAGGCAGCAATTTCTTTTCTTTTAGGTTAATCGTGTTGTATATCAAATGGAAATGTATTAAAATAGTAGTCCAGATTTTCTCTTTTAATGTAAGCTTTATTAAATACATTTACCAAAAATCTCAAATTTGAAAAATATTGAGAAATCTTTATAAAACTTAGAATGTTGGTGATGAAGTCTAAATTTAGTGAAAAATATTTAGCAGTGCATTACTTAAGATAATTTTTTTTGTACATGAAAAGATGCGTCTGCTAGAAGACTTATCCGCTGTGAAGAACAACATCGTAAACTGGTCACGTAAATTGAGTTACATCTAAAATTCTTCATCAAAATTCTAGGAGGACGAAGCCAACTAAAAAAGGGTTTTGAAATATTATATTTAATATACACGATATTTCGTGTAAGTCTTAAGAAAAGGAATCGATTTGTAACTATTTGCGTGAAGTGGATATATATTACTTTTTTTATGAATGAAAGCAGAATTACGGCACAGTACGATTTGCATACGAGTCCGACTCGCGTCTCGTATGTTGTTCTTATAATATAAAATTTATTTTATAATTTGGGTCTTGTCCATAGACAACTAAATGAAAAGCACGCCCAATATAGAAAGTTTAGTATCAGTCCTTCGAACATGTTAAATGAGATAGTCGTCAGTACGCGTAGAAAAATAAAGATCCTTTTCGAGTCGTTTTCGGCCATTATGAAGTATTTCAGCATGGCTTTTGAATCAGATTAAAATCTTTTCATAATTGAAATTTTTTCTAAGTCGCAGCTAAACTTTTTGTGATGATATTGATATAATCCTTCTTTAAGTATAACATTACAGAAATTGTTTATGTTCAATGTCTGACTCAGGCGTTATGGCACTCCTGAATCGAATTCCTTATTTTTTCAAGGGAATGCTGATGTGAAATTAAAAGCACAACTCAAAAATAATTTAGCCTAGTGGAAAAATAAAGTAAATATTTTTGTTTAGAAAAGACTAAAGATTTACTGAATTTCTTCAAGCATTTAATGGTAAAAGATTTGATAGTATTTGCAAATAGTAGGAGTATTGTTCTACACAATCTTCGGTGCGTGCTTAATAAGAAGCTGAGCATTATAAACGGCTGAATTAAAGGCTGGGAATTGTTGTAAATACTCGTCCAGGTATCAAACAAAATATAAAATCAAGTCTTCACATCTTTAGAATAATTGAGGCCGCATTTGAAATTATAAAGGTTATATAAGGTATTCCTTTTGCATTGGACTAAATAGACGATACTTGAATAACAACACGACGTTCTGAACAATTTAAATAATAATACCTTTAATAGCTTTCAGCCTCTTATGTATAATTATTTCGTCTGTTACTGTAGGAAGATTATAACTCTGTATAATGAAATAGTGATTTCTAACAAATCGAAAGCCCTTCTTTTAGTTTGAATATTTTCATAATTTTTAGATCGTTAAGTTCGTGATTAGGGGTATATTTTCATAGCCCTTAAAAGTCCTAAAGATTAAGAAATCAAACAAAAGCAAACAGGTATGTATATCCCAAGAAATAGGTCAAATATTGCCATCTTTTCTGTGATTTTACTAATTTAGGTTTTATTAAGCATTGCGCTAATTGTTAACACTAGACAACTAAACCAGTCAAATTAACGGGTTCGACATTTTCTCGATTATTTAAAAGTCGTCTATATTTATAATTTTAATGAATATTATGTTAGATATCCAAATTTAGTAATAACAGAGTTTCCATTGAATTTGTATAATTTACATTTGATAGGAAAAATAAAAATAAATTTTCGTTTTGTTCTAGTGTTAATAATGAAATGTATTACAATTACAAGACTAAAAAACAGTGCTGATTAAGTAAATTTTAATATTTTCAATGAGATCTGCTGCAAAATAATTTTTTATTATACATGTATAATTAAAGAATATTTTCATATATTGATTGCCTTTTCTAGTGATGGACTATGACATTCCTGTAAGTGTCGAAGAATGCCGAGAGAAACTTAGAGAAGAGTTTTTGAAGAATAAAAACGTTACTGATATACGTGTAATAGACATGCTTGTCATTAAGGTAAAGTCTAAGTTATTTCATTTAGTCCACAGATTTAAAATTCAATTCATAGGGACAAATGGAACTTAAGGAAACTGTGAATATTTGGAAACAAAAGGGACATATTATGCGATACTGGAAAGAATCCCAAGAACCGAAGCCAACTGATTTTCTTTCCAAATTTTTGACTAACCAAAATTAAGTCTATTTTGGTGGCAAAAATATTAGTGAACTCATGTTTATAAATAAAAACAAAATAACATAAATTGTTGCTAATAGTAATAAATTTAAAATATTTATTTGCTTGGTTTGTCTTGCAAACTTGTTTTTATATTATTTTTATTTCATGTTATTTTTCAGAGTACTATCTTTTCCCTTTTGTGGGACGGTTTAAGCAATATTTTTTTTTTTTTTTCGTAATAATAAAAGGATTGTGAAACAGTGTGATTTTTTTTTGGTATGTAATTAATTATATGTTATATACAATTTTATGAATTTTTTAGGACTTCAATGAAATTCTGTGTATTTCTTCAACTACTGAATATGTAAGAACGCAGTTGAACTTATTGGGAAATTTATATTATTGAATTATTGCAAAATCATCTATGTTTATATTTTTTTAATAAACGTATATTTAAGCTGAGTATGAAAATAAGAACACTGGCTTTTAAGTTATTTGCGATTCAATACGAAATATTATCTTTGTTATTAAACGCGTTTTTTGAAGACACATACTTAAAATTTAGTTAAAGCCTAATCAACCGTTTTTGAACGAAAATTCGAAAAATGAACATTATCAATTTAGACGGTGAACAGCTCATCTATAACTATGAAAAATAAAATATTTCAAATTTCACTACTGTAACAATTGGTCATAAAAGAAAATATTTCCGTATCATCAAAATAAAAAGGTTACTGACAGCATGAAAGATGAATATGATTCATCTCGTAGGAGGAATCTTACTCACATCTTTAACAATAGCACCGAGTGAAAATAAAAGAATAGATTTTAATATGCAATATCCTATAATTATCCACAATTCTTTTGATTGATGCTGGGAAAGCGAAGTTGTGCAATCCGCGCAATAATTACTAATTTTTAATTACTTATTAAATACAACGAAGGGGTGCAAAGCGATACTACCCTTATTTAGAACGTAGTTGATGACAGTGATTACGCCAAAGATTTTATTATTGTTTGTTTATTAGATAACAGCAGCAAAGCTTACTTTACACGTAAACACAAGAGATGTGGAATTTTTAATTAATTTTTAATTCACCTCAGTGGGAGAGAGTAACATTATATTTGATGAGGTTTTCCCTATGGTTACTACTAAAACTTTATATTTAGCCTTGCGTTAATTCTAGAAGTTGAATGTCCAATGGTGTTGCATTGTGTAATTTCTGGAAGCATGTTTTGAGCGGAAAGCTGTTATTATTGAGTTGTACACATTTTAAAACCTTGTCCAAATTAACTCACTTTAGCGACATTCGTAATTTGCGGCACTGAAATTATTAAGATAAGTCATTGCTTCTTCTCCCGTCCCCCATCCTCTAAAGAAACTGGCTGATAAACTAAGCTCCAATCCACAAAGTTCTCCAAGAACAGGTTATTCAAAACAGTGTCTCCTAATGCCGGGGATTACTCACGACCAATGGAATTCATGACTCATAATTCTGCATCAAATCTGAATCAAAGACCGCGTGGTTATTCCGGCTACATCATACAGATCGCATCGATCATTGACCATAGTGTGGTTGCAATTGTTTTATTTTCTCTTGCTATGTTCCGAAGATGTTTAGGAATTTAACTAAATTAGCTTTACTATTAGTGATTTTAGTAAAAAAGTAGATTTTAATTTTAATACTTCAAGCAGATATTGGTTGAAATCATTTTCAAGTCTCATGGTAATCCTGTCTTCTGGCGCAAGACATTTTGTTAGAGGTATCGTTATAACACGTGAGACCAAACAAGCTGACGTACCTACCTAAATGAAATCGATTGCTTTATTTCAAAGCTGATACAATATTGCGAGGGAGGAGTATGGGGCACCATGGAGACCCGAACGACCAATGCTCTGGTAGTAGAACTTTAGTTTTAGTTAGCCTACACTTGAATGAAATGGTGAGTCTACAGTCAACTTTGCGCTTGATGAGATAATAGCACCGAGTCGCGCTCAGACAGTCGACTAATTGAAGTTGAACTATAAACAGTGGTGCAGTTAGTAGTATCGTTTCGACTACCGTGCAGGGTCGTTTTAGTTTCCTTACGTGGGCTTACACTACATTGTGCAAACATCGTTAGTGACCAACATTACGCATTCCATCAACATTCCAGCTTTGAGTTTGTATATATTTTTTTATCGCGATAATCCAGCCTAAGCTCTTAAGTACAAGAAGTTGTTAAAAATCCAATGCTGAGCTCAATTGTAGTTGATTGCGCTAGAAATCGAATTGGAGTAGCTATCTAACATATCTGTTATAAATGCGTACGTAAAGCTTAGTAATTGATATCGATTGTGACAGACTCAGGTGTGAAGGTGTTTTTCTGCATCATTTTCGAGGCTTCGTTTTACGCTTATTGGTGGCTAAATGTAAATTGTTATTCACCTTTTGCATATTACATGACTTGCCTTTGCTTTTGGTTTCCACTGCCTTTGTTTCCTTGGTGGCTTCTGGCTTGAATGATTCCCATAAGGTTTTCTTCAAGGTATCGCCTGCAATGTTTGAATAATCCATTTTATATTTAAGTTAGATAAGCATTTAAATTTCTGAATGAGGTTTCGAAATTCTTCATTGCATTTTGCAAGTGATATATGTAATCAAATAAAAACTTGTTTTCCAGACAAATATTTTAAAATGTGTTTATATTCGAAACTTATATTTTTTATATAAAATTCATTAAGCATACTTCGTATATGATTGGAATAAATTGCATTTACATTTGCTTTGTAAGATATTTTTTGCCCCTTCAACACTACGTTTCAAGAGAAAAATTCTTTATCAATTTTCATTTATTGTAATATTTCAACTTTATATGCATTTCCAAAAAAAGAAAGGGAATCTGCTGACGGCAAAAGCAATTCAGTGTAAGGTCATGATAGCTCATGTTATTAACAATTTTGTTTTTTTAATTTAAGTTGGTCGATATTATATTCCGTAGTATTTTATTAAAGGTTGACCAGCATATTTTTATAATTACTTTTAGGAATATTACCCAGTACTCATTAAGGAATTGTTCGGTAATTGGAGTTGCTTTTTAGGTTGAAGGACAATTCAATCCTTAAACAAAATTACAAACATGAACAGTAGAATAGTATGGATACTTCTTGACTTAAAATGTAACTATTACACTTACCCTATTACGTATTGAACTAGAGGAGTATGCTCAAAATCGTATATTATTATTATATGTTCGTTCGTGTGGTCTTATGCGTATCAAAGTATTATTTTTTTAATTGTTTACTAAGATTAAATGATTAAATTATTTTTGTTATAAATTTTATAATGTGCAGATTATGCATCTTAACTACAAGAGGTTCAAAGATGCAAAGGCTTTTGAATTTGCAAGATTATAATTTGATAGTAATTTTTTTCCTTGAATTTTTTAATTTCAACATTCTTTGTATTGGCGATAAATATTGAATTAAATAACTTTGTGACAATAATTAATAATTCGAAACATTTTTAAGTTGATGCTGTTATATTTTTAAATGACTAAAAATCAAATTCAAATTTTCTGAATGATTGAATTATTCTAATTCTGAAAAATTAAATTATAGGCAAAACTTAAAAATACGTAAGTTAAATAAAATATTAAATTTGCGTGCTAAATCTATTTTTCCGAAAATTTCGTGAAACGTATATTAGATAAAACAACCTGTTCTAAAAGTATGATAACTTACGGAATAAGTTATATATAACTTAATATACTAAAAAATTTAATTTTTTTCATATTATCCATTCAAAAATTGTTCACAATTTTCTAGAACCTGTATAATAATTACAAAAACAAATATTTAAAACTTTTTAGCTGTCTTTCTCAACGCAAAATTTAATTAACAGCTCAATTCATATAAAAGAATAGTAGTTTATTGTGGTTATGTACTATTAACATTTTTTTCCTTTTAGATTAAATTAAAAATTATGTTTTAAGTTTGTGTAGTAGGTATACGTTTATGTTTTTTTCTGCTAATCGTTTAAATACACGTGCTCTTCCTATAACACTATAATAATTTTCCACAGTAAGAGAATTTACAACATAATTACTTTTACTAAACGATAGCATAATTGTTTTTCTAACATATCTAAATACACGACTGCGAGTTCCAATTTCATATAAACTTGACACTGGCATTAAATAAGACTTCGGTTATCCTCGACACCATCCTTTTAACACATATACATTTGTATCTGCGGCTATAATTATCAAAATTAATTTTTTTTTACAATTGTAGGATGTTGAAAAAATGATAATACTGTAAAAATGTATTAAACAATTTTTAATATTCGCGATATTTAAAATCATACAAACGTTAACAAGTAAAAAATTGTACAAACAGCTTTAAAGATGCTATTTAAAAGGGCTCTATTATATATTTTTAAAAAAAATAGTACATATATACACGCGGCAAATTGAAGCACAAAATTTTTATAATGCCAATTATAAATATATAATATAAAAAAACTTTGAAAAACAAAGATTGTGATCTTTTCCAATCTCCAGAGAATCACCATACATTCAACCACACAAGTGAAAAATATAAAAATATAATATATTTTACTTTACAAGTAGTGTCACGACAATTTGCACCAAAATCCTAAGTCTTATATAAACTGAAAATAAAAACATTGAAAAACATACAATGAAAAAAATCAACAGTAACAATTTACCTTTTAAATAATATGTTTTGTTTTTGAAGCAATAATTAAGAATATTAGGATTGCTTTTTATAATTAGAAAATATATTATAAAAATAATCATTATTTTTTTGCCACTGTAAATTGGGCTAGACTAAAAATGTAAAAGCCAAACTACAGCTCACGAAATCAATTTGGCTGGAAGGAAGGCTTTCTTCATTCAAAAATGTCTTATGAAACTAGAGTTTTGGTATGAACCTCCCGTCGTTAAGTTGGCTTCTGTTGTTGTTATAGGAGAGTTAAATATAATTAAAACAGCAAACTTTGGCTTCTAAAAAAAAATGTGAACGGTTAGTTCAATGGCAATTGTCACTTAATCATTCGTTACACTTGTTTAGAAGCTTGTAAGTCATCCATCCTTCTTAACTACTTCAAATTCATTTCGTATTTAGTTTCAGCTACACACTTATCGAATTTTAAGTGATGGAAACTTGATTGGAATAAAAGATTAAATTCAACTCATTTGGCTCAAGCCATTTTTGTTTATCTAAGGATTGATTAGCTCACTCAATTTATATTATTGAGTATATATCATTTAAATATGTATAAGTATTCTTCGTTTTACTGTACTGACATTTTAGTTTTTGTAAATAAGAGGTATGTCTTTGGGCGTTAATTTACGAGTATTTCATCTTTTGATAGACACCCACAACCCACAATTAAAATTATATAAATGGAAGCTTGCCAAATTCATTATAAAATTGCTGCAAATTCAGCATGGAGTGGGTTATAAGATCTTTTTAAGCTAGAAATTCGTTTTAGAGAATTTCTTACCATTCCAAAGAGGTAGGTGTGGCGTGCCGAAAGTTCATTGTTAAAATTGAAAGTCATTGGGCAACCAGCGTATGCCATAAGCACTCACGGTGATTCTCTGATCCAATTTATAGCCCGGCTAAAACGAATACATTAAAGAAAATCGATTTCGGAATGTTGTGCCAGGTGCCAAGAGGTGTGTTGTTAGCGTAGTAGCAACCAGCACAAATTGAAAACTTTGCAACGTTAATGCTTAAATTATGTTTGAATAACTGGAGATATTTGATTAGTTTAAATTTATCTGCTACTTATAAAATATTTAGAAAATTTTTTATGTACAGGCGCATAACAACTTCAATAGAACTTAAAAGCTAACCTTCACTTTAAGATGTTTGGATCAAGACCAGATTTGTAAATAAAATATTGCTGGTTTTGA
This sequence comes from Proctacanthus coquilletti, assembly GCA_001932985.1. Classification (NCBI taxonomy): domain Eukaryota; kingdom Metazoa; phylum Arthropoda; class Insecta; order Diptera; family Asilidae; genus Proctacanthus; species Proctacanthus coquilletti. The sequence continues at coordinate 1,721,047 of MNCL01000019.1, forward strand.
ATAAGTAAATTCGTAATTTTTATTACGTTATTTTTTTTATTTACTTTAACGCGATCAAACTAAAGTCAAAATTAGCGAAAATTCCGTAATTAAAAAAAAGAAATTCAAGACAAAAATGAATTCTTGTTTCAATTAAGAAAATTCTAATTAAAGAATTTTATTTATTGGGGAAATAAGAGCGGTTCATTTATTTTAGCAGACGACAAGCATGTTAAACACTCAAGTTAAAGCACTTTTTTATGTTTGTTTTTAAATTATTTTGCTTATATTTTAGGTATGGAATCAATTTTCATTTTTATTATGGAGTTGGTTTTACGTTGATTCTAATTTACACGTGTTTTACGATGTAAAAAGGGGTTTAGGTGTATTCTCTCTTAGTGGTGTTAAGATTCATTTCAAATAAATGCAAGTAGACAAAACATAAAAATAGTAAATAACTATAAATAATAATATAATTTAGAAGGTATTTGTCCATATGATAAAATGTATGAAAATACAGTTGAAGTAAGGTTCAGGTTCAGGTACAGTTGAAAAAAGGTTCCCAATGTACTTTTGACTGACACTGATTAACCGATTTTGATGTTCCCTTTTGTCGTTTAAAGGACTTTATAGATATGCATTTATAGAAAAGCCGCTAATAACCAATAATTCAATAATTTTGAAAAAATGTTCAAGTTCCTAGTTACATCTAAACCGATCTGGATGAAATTAGAATTATGTAGCATTTTCCCATCTAGTTCAAGGCCAAGATGATTAGTTTATGAAAAATCCATTAATGCATCCTTTCCATTTTGTTTTTCCATACACGCACTTTTTATGGAAATGCTTTTAGTTAGCTTTGACTTTACAACGTTTTTGTTGAAATAATTTAGTGGATTCTATTCTGCGATACGACTAAAGTAAACAAACCGAATCCATTTTCATAATCTTTGAGCAAAAGAGAAAATTTCAGACGAAACTGGAATCAAAAACGAAAAAGAAATATACTCAAGATTTTTTAAGAAAATGAACCTTTTTAGGCTTCCGTGACGTGAATTTTGTGCAAAACTTTGTAGGAAACTACATTTGATATAACAAAATAGTGATGCTAGGGCCTCTTTTGGGAAAATGCCTTTTTCGCTCTCTGAGCTTGAACTGGAAAAATATCTGGATCAAGTCGTTGCTGTGAATATGTTTTAAAAAGGTGATCTTGATCTTGAACGAGATGAAGAAAACAAGGCTGTTTTTACATAACCAGTAGCATTAAATACTTGACTGGCGTTACGTTTGTTAGGTTTGTTTCTGAGGTGAATTTAAAATTTGGACTATTTATCTGTGGTTGTTATTTTTTTCATTTATCTGTTTTTTACCTATTTGTAGGTTCATAATTAAGTTTCTTGAATATAGCTAGACTGACAGGTTGGAATTACACTTTCTTACATAACTAAGACTTAAGAAGGTTCAAGCATTTTACTACGATTTCATCTAGTAGTTTGTTTTCTCTTTCACGTAATGTAATAACGTGTGTCAAAAATTTACTTGCCTGACCGTTTGCATTTAATGAATACTAAAAAAAGTAAAAACACGTTAGTACAAAATCAACTTCGTCCAAACTAGGGCTGCAAGAAGTGTAAATGATTTTAACATTTCGAAAACATAGGTATATTTTAAACTGTTTTTAAGTACAAGGGTGGTTTGAAAATGAGAAGTACTTAATTTTTCGGGTTAAACCATTATTATTTTTCAACGTAGTATCCTCTTAGGCTTGTACACTTCGTCCGACGCTGCTCCAGTTTGTTGATCCTTTCCGATTAATGGGATTGGCCCAATTCCGGGTTTCGCCTTTTTTGGTGCAGACTCTTCCCTGGAAAGTTATTGCTTGGACTGTCCTTGGTCTCAGGCGAGTAGTGGTGTATCCATGTTTCGTCCCAGTGCCGAAACGACGTCTAAAGTCCTGTGGATTCCACTTGACAGTTGTAATAATAAAATTATTTTATATATGTACATATTTTAGAGCCTCCGTTTTTAATATGTTGTTATAATACTGGATTTATATCCTAGTCGCGAAAAAGGGCATATTGCTAAATTTCATTACTTGTATAAATTGGACAACAAAAACAATTAATAAATAAATTAGAATAAGTATTTTAACGATGCAATATTATTAACCCTTCTTAGCTTAAAAAAAATGAATGAATCTGTAGCTTCCTCGTTACTGTAATTTGTTAAGAATAATTTGTTAATATAAAAATATTTAGGTTCTATGGGAAGAGAAAAACACTATTCCACGATATAAAAGATAATATTAATTATTTCGTTTTATTTTTCACTTTGTTAATATGTCGTCACTGAGGAAATTATTAATAGTTTACATTAGTACTTTCTCTTTTGAATGTTTTTATTATTTCTTTTTGTGCAGAACCCTCCACGATAATTGTTTTGTAAATTCTAAAACAGTAAGAAAATGTCCCTTTATTCGAAGTGATAACATAAAAATAACTAAATTATTGTTTTATTAAATTCAAATGAAATAGTTTAGATGACCAATTTTTATTTCTAGCACTAGAAGTAAAATCTTTCTTCCACTTTCTTCATGTTACACTCCCCGGGGCACGCTCGTTTTCTTTATTCACATCAATAATATCTTGCATTCAAATAACTACAAAGATTTCCTTTTCTTTCAGTCATAAATATGTCGGTCAATAAGCAAAAATTGAATTTTCGACCTGCAGTCATCATTGGAGAGAAATCGCCACCTCCTACTGGTCTTCTAATTAATCATGGGAAACCGAATTTTACTATTCCAAGACAAAAAATAAAATCAAATAATTTTATTGCCAACAACTTGCAAACTGAACAAATTGGAACTTTAAACAGAAGACCCCTTCTTAGAAAAACTCCAAGTAATGGTGCTGTTACTAAAAAGGAAGAAGACAAGGAAAAAATTGAATTTCTACAAGCCCATAAAAAAATAAGTGAAAAAATTGCTAAGGAAAATATCAATAATTCCACAGGATTGGAAGTAAACAATAATTCACGAAGCGTAGAGAATGAGGAATATAATTTTGTAAAAGTAGAAAATGGAAGCCCAAATACTGGAAATACGTTAAACTGTAAACCTGCACTTCCAGAAAAGCCAGCAACTCTTTTGAATTACAAACCAACTTCACCCAGCAGTTTAAATGTTCCAGCGAATATTCCTTCATTTAAAAAGCCTACACTAACCCCTCCAACTGTCCCAATCCCACCATCTCTACCGTCAGTCCAAAATGGCGTTAATTTTGAGCAGAAAACATTTGTGTCCTTCTCAAAGGACTTGTCTTCCGAACCTAACAAATACCCTGAAACTGTTAAAGTTACAAAGACATCCGATCAAAATTTAGAACCAAAGGACAAGGTCATTGAGGAACTAACCAAACTGAAATTCGAAATTGCTTCTAATGGGGAAGAAGTGATCCCCGTGGTAAGATACTAGAGAAAAAACACACAACATTCAGTCAATCTTTTTCACACCTTGAAAGCTGTTGCAAAGTATCTTTCGACCGGTGCCATTCACTATGTACAAAGACTTATGTATATTTCATACCTAAATATAACAAATTTAATATATTTCTTGCAGTTATACTGCACTGGATTTATGTAAATAAAAGTTCTTTATAAGTTAATTGTATTTTTATTTATAGTGTAAGAAGGCTTACATTGAAGGAAAAATAATAAAATGAATTTAGGGTGTATTTGGAACGGACAAAAACGATCTAGCGATCAGGAGTTTGAAAGTCAAGGACTACTCAACACTTTGCCGCACACTGCTTATTAAAGTATATTGCTTAGATTTTTAAGCCTGAGATGGTAGAAGGGTTTCGAAAGATAATTAGAGGTTTGGAATTCGAAAATCAGGAGTCACAAGATATATTTTAAGGTAAATCATTATCAAGATTTTAACATGAGGATAGCATAAGGTAAGACAGAATAATACAAATGAAACGTTTTAAAGATTTCGTACAGAAATTGGAAAATTCAACATAAGGAATCAGCCCGATCTGTCATAGGATCTTTTTTCAGGGGAAAGTCAACGTTTTGTATCACATGAAAAGGCCAAGTCTAAAAATATATAAGTTATGTTTTTTCTTTTAACGAAAACCTTTTTTAATATCTTTCTCTAAAATTTACTCAAATTCCGATTTCGAAAATATTGTTCAAAGAATTCTGGAGTAAGAAAAATCAGAAATGTTGGTGATGAGATCCAGATCCAATTATTTTGGTATATAAAAAGGAAACTTGTTTATAAATTAATTTGTGCAATTATTTCTTTTTACAAATTAAAACCATAAATTCGCAGAAATTCCTTGTTATACGGAACACTCTTTAATCGAAAGTGTTATTTATTTTAAAATTAATAAAAGGATTTTTCTTAAAAATTCAATATGAAATATTTTGGAATTAAAACTTTTTAAGTATAAACAGAAAAGAAAGGAATAAATGAAAAGAATTACAACTCACAACACACATTAAAACTACTGAGCCAAGTTCGTTGATCTTCGAAATTGAAATTATATCCAATTTTACTTGGATCAGTTCAGATCAGTTCCATATATGTATATATTAATTTTTGCACGAATGGTATTTTTGTGTTCGAGGAACGATCCGCTTACATAAACCGAAACTCTCGCGTAATTGAAAAGTGAAAAAGATTTAAGAAGTTATATTTGCTTTTACACCATGATCTGGTTCATTGTATACTTGCATATAGTTTATTAGGTCCACCATGGGTAAATCTAAATTCTCTAACAAGATGAAACGGAAATACCAACATTGCTAGTATACTATTAGAGAACAATGTCCTCCTTGTATAAGATTTAATTCATAGTTCTTTTCAATAGGGGTTTATCTTAGCTTTTTGTGTGTTGAAAAATATGACAAAAATTTCTTTGGAATTATAAAATTGTATTCAATAAAAATATGACTGACCTAATAGAAAAATCAATACAATTAAATGCAAATAGATTTTTTTTTGGAAATTTTAGACTAAAAATTTAAATTTCAATTAAAGCCTAATAAAATGCATGGTGTATCGATAAAATCGATGTAATTTTTATAAACATTCATACAGAATTTATAGCACGATTGTTCCATAACAGCGCGCCATTCTGGACTTTAGTTGAAATTAAAAACAAAAACACAAAAACGAGCTTCTTCGATATTGTTCGTATTTTTTACATGTTAAAAACTGTAAAAATTATTGAGAATTATTCAGTATTTTTTGAATTGTAAATAAATTTCTATAAAACCAATTTTGACCAACATAATTTGAAAAAAACTATGCATTATATGAAATCAGAAGATTTATTGAAAATACAAAAACAAACCTACGAATAAACCGTGTTACATGTTTTACATTTTGAATACAAAAATGTAAATTTATTCTTCGTATTTTTTATTGGATGCAGTAGTCTCTCCTTTGCTGTTTTACTACCGCTTCTAGTTTGAAACATCGTTCCCTAAAGCTTGCATTTTCCTTTTGTAAGAGGTCTAGAGTAGCATCCTTTTTCTCGATAGCTTGTTGAACTCTGAAAAATTGAGTAAATGTTTTAGTGCAAACATAGGGATTTTTTTTTGATAACTTATTGGTGAAGGATTCGATTATACGCTTATGATCCATTGATAATGAAAATGGCTTATAAGTCAACTTCTTAACTCTTTCAGCACGAAGTGAAAATATTCAACTTTGCTAAACTAAAATGTAAAAATTGTGGCATGCTTAGCATCATGCTGTCCTAAGGAAGAAATGCTATCGCCGAATAAATTTCTGTCTATGTCCAATAAGGGAAAACGTTGTATGTAGTTTGAAATTATTTATATTCCTTCCTTACGCGAGACTATTAGCTTTAATCTGAGGGAAGACATTGAGGTCCATGCTATCAAGTGTAGCAAATATTTCCGACAAGGGAAAATACGACACAGTGGTAAATTCATTTTTTTCTTAATTTTAAATTAAATGAAATTCAGTCTAAATGCTTAAATATTCCTTTCGTATTTAATTCCTTTTAATGAGGAGTAAAAACTGTACTTGAATAACATCTCTAAATATTAAAGTACATAATTCGGGAAGTGTAAATATAAAATTATTTATGCAGAGAATTTTCAGTATTTTCTTGTTAATTCGAAATGGCATAAACATCGACAAGGGAAAATTAATTTTCTCAGAACGCAGAGTTGACAAATTTGAAACTAGTTGAAGAGTTGAATAATTGAAAATCAAATAATTGCTGGAAATTTTTTTCATGTATTATATGTTTTTTTTATTCTCCGACGCATATTTTAATTAATTAAGGAAAGTGTATGAATCTAATTTGAAAAGAATACATGATAATTCCACCTACGCATGAATGCTCTCTTTTTTTATTTTTATAGAGCCTTGGAGTTAAATGGAATTCGATAGTAACATACAACTTTAAAGATCTCGAAATAAATAAATGCATTAGAAAAAAAATGTTTAAATAGCACACATTAATTTCTTGGTAGGAAAAGCCAAGATTTTTGAGAGGCGAAGTTTAAGAAGTAATAGTTAAGCTAAGGTATTACCTTTGGTATATTCTTTGAATTTCAGCGTCCCTTTCGGCTTTAATTGTAGTAATTTCTTGCTGGAATTCGCTGTAAAGATTATCTCTAATTTGTTCCTTTTGAGCCAGAAACTCGTTGTACATCTGAAAGTAAAGCATAAATTTGTCGACAAATAAAGGAGGTTAGCTTCAACCTTCTTGCTGTGGTCTAGTTCTAATTGTAATTGCTTAATTTCTGCCTGAAGATTCTGAACTTGCGCGTCTGATTCTGTTAATTTCTTCCTCGTCCCATTGTATTTTTCTCGCAAAGACTTCTCGAGGTTTTCAGCCTCACACAGGTCGCTTTCATATTTCTCCTTAATTCGACTTAAAAAATTACTTGCTTCAGTAAAGAAAATGTTGAGCCGGTCGTATTACCTTAATTTCATCTCAAATTCCTCCTGAGCTTTCTCTGATTCTGCATCCATTTTGCTCACTATAAGGTCGATTTGCTGGTCTCTTTCAGTGAGGTACTGCTGGCGAAGTGCATTTTCATTTTCAACCTCACGGAGTCGACTTTCGTTCTCAAATTTCTTCTTCCATATGAGGAAATCAGACTCAAATTGTTTTTCAATGGCATTTACCCTTTCCTGTAAGGATCATTATATGAACAATTCAATAAACTATCGCCTGTTGTATCACCTGGTATTTTTGTTCTTGCATTTCCAAATGTTTCTTATATTCCATTTGAGCATCTTCTAAAGCAATTTCTTTTTCTTTACGTAATTCCTCTATTTTAGATTGATATCCACTTTCTTTTTGCTGTAACTCAGCTTGAAGACGTTCCCTTTCCATGGCCAGTTCTGCAAGCAATTTAGTTTTTTGTTCCTCGAAGGCTTCTTGCTCCTCTTGCATCTGTCTTTCGAATCTTTTGCATGAAAAGTTATTATAGAAAATTTAGTACAACAGTCGAAATGAGTTAACCTTTCCCGCATCGCCAGTCTTTCCTTTTCAATTGCAATTTCACGGTCTTTACAAAGCGATTCTCTCATAGAATTTTCCAGTTCTTCATGTTTTAACCGAGCAGCTTCTAAAGCATCCAAGAGTTCTTGTTGATGCTGGCGTTTCAGTTCTAGTATTTCGTTTTGGTGGGAGCTATTCATCTTGTTTATTTCAGCCTCAATACCCTTTACAGTCAATTCCTAAAATGTAAATTTGGGACCGTGTTAATTTTATACTCTATAACACTTTCAATGCCGTAGAGTCTAATTGTAGCCTTTGCCAATACAAGCCTCACATTTATATGTGCTGACCTAAAACCAAAGCGTTTTGAAGTACAATGGGTAAAATCTATTTGTAATTTTTATTATTGTAACGTGTTTAGATTTTCAACCTTTTCGACCTTTCTAGTCGTTTAAGTTTAGAATAATTCAAAATTTAGGGAGTAAATATCTTGATGTATGGGTACACTTTTTCTATAACTGATTTATTTTGATTTTATTTTGAAAGTGGGGCAAGTCCATTTTCCAAATAATTTCCATTTTATATTATACGTTCAATAAAACCCAAAATAGTGTAAAATATAATTTGCAGAAAAAATGGACTTGCCCCACTTTCAAAATAAACGGCTCAATTATTCCAAATTTCAAGATGATAGTAGCAATCACAGTTTTTGAGAAAATAGGGTAGCATAATTAGAAATACTATTTGTTGATTTAAAACGTTCGCTTTTTTGCTCCAAAGTTCAATATTTTTAAATATTATGTTAGAACATTCTTAGTACGATGCGTATGTAATTATTACTTTTTAAATATTTATACATCGATCTATTTACTTCCTATGAGGTAATTTACGTGAAATTTACTTTATTTGATTAGAAGTTTTTTGAACAATGGTCCTATGTAAATTCTTGAAAAGTAGTTTTGTAAAATTTTCGTAATATTTGAGATTTCTTTTTAAAATCTTTGTGAACATTCGCTGTATTTTTAAGAACCATTGGACTGATTAAAATTTATCCTTTTTTTTAAACAAACCTTCGGTACATCTTTAAGAGGTTTTAACCGAGTCAGAGTTTATGTATGCATGTCTGATTTTGTATTAACATGTAGAACCTTAATGGGCTAAATGGATTTAAATTTATGAGGTGTCGTTGGATGTGTCTCAATGCCGGTAGTGTTAATAAGTATAGCAAATTTATAAAAACCCCTCGCAGATGCTAAACTTTTTTCGTCTTATATCATTGAAACGGGTATTAAATGACAATTCCAAAAATAAAAGAAATTATAGGGTTTTTAACTGTTGTATAAATTCGAAATAAATTTTAATTTAATACATATATGTACGTACGTAACTATGAGTACAAACCCCAAATAACACGGTACAAAACGGTCTGAAAATTGCGGGTATCCTTGTATAGCAAGATATTTTAAAAATACGACTTTTGTACAATGCGACAACCCTTGTATTTGGAACCTCTACGTTTTTTTACCTTAGACTTAGACAGTTTCGTTTAACATGGTTGGTATATAACACGGTAAAAAATGTTATATTAGAGGATACATGTATTTTATTTTTAAATTTTAGATTGTTATGTACAAGCATGTTTCTTCTCCCGTTGCGTCCATAGTTCTGAGATAAACTTAAAATGTAAGTTATACAATTTTGTTGTAGCTAACAAATATTTTTGTGGGTTCATTATTTTTCAGAAACATTAGAATTATACTAATCAAGATAAAGCTTGTTATACATAAATAACTAATTTCGAGGTAGTTTTGAACATATTGCCAAAACTTTGCCTGGTTTTATATTTGTACTAGTTGAACTTTGATGGGAATCTCACAATTAGATAACTTTGAAACGAACCTAATTTTATGTTTTCGTATTTTCGGTACCTTATTCCAGGGTTTTAATTGTTCTTTTAAGTGTGATAATCATACAGATCCGAGCTCCATAACTATGTTCAACGCCTTTAGGATGTTAAGATTAAAGTCTATCAGTAAATTATAGAGCTTACAGTTTTAGCCGTTGAACAATTAAAAAGTAAGCAATGGTATAAAAGGAAGTAAGTGCAATGCATGCAATTTCTACGTGTTGTGTTCAATTATTATTTGCAATTTGAGATGAACTTACCTTTATTTTCTTCGTATTCTCCTTTACCCAGCGTTCTCTTCTGATTTTCTCACCAGCCAGGACGGTATCCTTGATACGGGCTATTTCAGTTTGTAGTTTGTGCTCGCAAGCCTGATTTTGGCTTTCTATACGTCTCGTCAATGCAGTTACTTTCTCACATAGCGAAGCTTTGTCTTTCAGCAGCTGCACAGATAAAAGTAATTGAATTTCTAAACAAGAAAGGTGGCAAATTGCATTTTTATTTTCGCACCTGCTCTATGAACTTCTGGTGCCTGACCACGATTCCTTCATAATGTTTCTTCTGCTCTCGTATTCGATTGGTGCAATTCTGTTTTTCAATTCGGATTGCCTTTTGCTTTTCCAAGCGAACGCGTGTCACCGTTTCCTTTGAGAGTTGAATTGCATTTGCAAGTTCATTAGCTCGCAAACTTAGGGCAACCACTTTACCGGCAAGTTGATGATTAGGAAGCAGCAACAGGTCGGGTAATCTAGCGATAATTTTAATTCCATGCCATTAGAAAATGTCGATTCATATTTTTGTCAAAAGTTTTCGGGCTTTTGAAATCATAAGACAAGCGAAAAAAATTAGGGAAACTTGGGTAAATTGTTTAAAACTAAAATTTTCTTATAAACTATATCGGAATGTTTTACCAGAAAGAATGATACAAAAAAAAAAAGAACTTCGATTATTATTACATGAAAAATTCGACGATTTTTCAATTGATCATTTGTTGAATTTATCAGTATTAAACATATTATAAAAATGACTAGTAACAAGTAATGAATATAAAAGGCGATTTTTAACCATTATTATCAATAAAAGGTATGCAACAGACTTGGGGATAGTGCACTTTTTCATATATTCCATTACTTTTAATTGTGGTAGGAAAAATTTCACTGCCATTGGATGATTTAGTGGTAATGAAATTTCAACCGCATTACCACTAACCGCTTAGTGGTAATGATATTTCTATCGCACTGCCACTGAACATTTAAATGTACTGAAATAGAAATCACACTACCACTGAATTTTTATAGCGTTAAATATTAGCATAACTCCGATGTAATTTTACTCATTTAGTACTAGTACTAAACGTTAATTGGTAATGAAAAATGACCGGTCAATTACTAAATCATTTAATGAATGTACAGCTCCACTTATAACTTCCTTCCCCAAAAATTGACTGATTAACCTTGAATTAGAAATGGACTGGATGGAAGCATGACTATGGACAAAAACTCACCATTGTTATTATTATAATTATATCATTGTTTTTTTCACCGTATATGGAAAGCTTTTACTTTAAAATCTATGCGTAGTTGAGTAAAGGCTTTGGAAACAGTGGAAGTATATCATACTTTGTTAAAACTGGCCGCAAAGTACAAAAAATTCCATTGAATATTTTGAATTCATTATTTCTATAAAAAATGAACATACAAAGTAAAATATATAAGAAATATGTAGCTCTTTTTCAATCTATGCAATGATAAAATTAGTAAATTTACTGAATATATACTTACTTTGGAACATTTTCTGAAATATCTGATTCCAGAACAAAGTTTATATCCGATATGTTAGACTCCGGAAGTGACCTTCTTGTCTCCATTAAAGTCTTCTCGCAGCTATTTTCCACGTTATCTAAATATGTTAGTATGTGCCTGAAAGGAATTTGGGATGTAAAAGTATTCATTAAGCCTTCACAACTGACTTAAGCTTATCTGTAGAATTGATAGATTCGTCCTTCGATGAGGAACTAATATTTGAAGTTTCGCCTTGAAGAATTGTTTGCAATTTTAAATCGATGTTAACTTCTGGTCCAGAGCATTTTTCTACAAGTTTTGCTTAGTAAACGAATGCATTTATTATAAATGACACAGTACCTTGTTTTCTATCCTCTTCAATCTCTCTTATAACCGAAACGATTTCGTCATAAGTCGAGCTGTCTTGGGAGTCATATTTTGAATGTTTTGCACTATCTGTTGTATCGTTTTCATAATTTTCTTCATAATCTTCTGGCGAATATCTTTTAATATTTTTGGAGGTTTCGAGACCTTCACTGTGATTTAAAGGATGTTCATGCAAGGACATCCAACTGTCGACTTTATCTAAGTGAAATTCATCCAAATTTGAATCTTCCCTAAGACAGCAATATGTCCTTGCGCTCTGCAAATTTGATTTGCTTTTTCTTAATGCATCTTCCTCAGTTGAAGCTGATTTGGAACGGCGAGTTTTTAGTACTTTCTTAGATCGTTTACAATTAGAAGAATTATTTAGTTTTTTACCTGATGAGATATTTTGTGTGTTCATACAGCTTACTATTGTTGGATTCGAACTCTGTGATAAGGTGTCTTTTCTTGAATCACTTCCAGTGCTGAGATTGTCGTCATCAACACGAAAGCTACTTGAAAAATCTGCTACATCGGACAAATCATTTTGCTTAAATGAGTCGGGCTTGTAGGTAATTCTAATGTCTCCTCCGCTCATTCTGGCCTTATTGCTTAAATCATTGTTAAAACAATTTGTATTTTTAAGTTTATCAATATCATTTGATTTCATTTGTGGATCGATTTGCTGTGTTCTCTTATTATTTTCTATATTATCATCAGCGACTTGATCAGGTTTGTTGTTTTTGAAACCATTAAATTGATTTACTATGTCAGTTTCTTCCACTTTCTCAGTCTCATTGAAGTCATTTTGTATTTCTTGGTTTTGATCAGTCAATTTAAGAGGCATTGAAAGGCTTAAAAAATCTGAAGAGTTACAAGAAAATTCACACATACATTTGGGCTTTTCATTTTCTATAGGATAACTCGCCGGTTCTGGAGAGTCTTTTGACGTGCATGGACAATTTTTTGCAGAGCATTTGTTATACTCATACTTGTCCGCTTTTTTATCTATAAATTCTTCAAAGTGCACGCTTTTCTTATTAGCAATATAACAATCAGTTTGATCTACTGCTTCATTTTCTTCTTCACAGTCGCTTAAAACATCCAACTCATATATGGTTCTCCTTCCGAAAGATACTTTCCCTGGCAAATCCATCTTAGCATCTGACCAAAGATTATTGTGGTCAATAGAGAGCTTTGCATTATTCTCATTAGTTTCTGATTTGTTTTCGTAAGACATTTTTAAATTTAAATCATCGTTCTTTAAGGTAAAATTATTCGTATTCAATTTCTCATTTGATGCCTTTACTGTAACTGAACTGAAATTGAATATAAATGGGAATGTTTTTTGAACCAAAAATAAATATTTTAGCCATTCGTTTCTAAAAACAAAATAATGTGCTATAGCCAATTTTAAAAACGCATTATTATTATTGTCATTATTACTATTATTATATTTGTGTTATATTATTTATTTATATACTTCAGGTGACAATAGTGGGTCCTAAATAATTTTTGTAATTCGCCCTTTCGACTCACAGACATTTTAAAATTTATTTATTTCATTGATTATTACCTTTTTTTTCATTGATATTTACCTTTTTTTAACACTGCGCTATAGAATTTAAAACTATGCTCTGATTGTTCTTTCTTTGATCGCCATGTGGTGGTCAGTCAAGAAATTACCATCAGTCTAGAGAGATAGGGTTGCAAGGATCCTGTACATGTTAGAGAATCGTAGGATATGAAAAGTTGGGAAAAAAGTCTTTTAGAGAGGCTTTAACACTGTGCAAAATATCAATCATAACTTCAAATATTTATTTTTAGATTTTAATAGTGCACATTTTAAGTTTATGGTTTGTTTCAAAGTGAAAGTTAGTGAAGATCATTTCATTAGATATATTTATCTGTTTTTCAGAAACTTCACAATTTTTCTAAGCATCTCGAAATTTTTAATATGTTAAGACAATACAAATAATTAGTAATAATAATTATTCATTTTATCTTAATATTTATATTACTTTTATTAACCTAAGTTTTCCATTAATAAAATATTATATATTAAAATCTTTTTTTAAAATCATGTTTGGAATTGACTCTATTTATCTATATTAGTCTTTTTTTCTTTACACGAAGTAGGAAAGTTTTAATAAGTGTAAGGTTCGTGTAAAAATTTGCAAGCTTTCTCAGTTTTTTTAAAAATTTGAAATAAAAATTTGAATTTCATTAATTATATATGGAAAAAAGGAAAACAAGGCGTTATCTACCTACCTCAAACAAATAGGCTTATGCAAATCCAGTAGTACGCGTTTACAAGAACTAAATGGCAATGCGGCAATTTGTTTAAGGATATTGTCAAAGTTTCTTAAAGAAAGTTAAAGAAAAGTATTATATTATTTTGTCAGATTTTGTGAAAGGATCGGAAAAATAGAACAAAGTATTAAAAGCCGTACTTGTGGTTTCTCAATGCTTTTGGTTAGGAATCGAAGGTCATAAAATATTTTAAAATAAGTCTAGGCCAGAAGGAATTATTTGCCACTAACGTAGATTTATTTAGATCTGAGGATTGCACTATTATATAGGTTTCAAAAGATGGTTAATCATGGAGGAATTTTTTTGTTTAAAGATGCCACTCAACCAGAGTAGCTATTGAAAGTTAAGAGACGACTAAAAATGACATTTAAAGAAAGTAAACAGATCCGCTCATAGAATAAAATGGGTTGCATAAACAAATATTAGATGTCTTTGAAAAGTTAAAAGACCTGATAAAAAGATAAAAGGTTCATTAAATTACCTGTTCGTTTTTTTTGCACAGTTAAAATTTTCTTTATTTTCTTTAGATTCGGAATTTGTCTTCAGATTTTCTTCATTTTTCGTATCGTCGAAAGAACTATAGACATAATTGTGACTGTTTGCCATATGATTATTTTTACATGAACTAATTAGAGAACTTTTATCACAATCTGGGCATACCCAGGAATGTTTAATAGGCTCATTAAACAAAAATTTAAACAAATTTGAAGACGATCCACATATTGATTTCTTCTAAAAGGAGACATTTTAAGTGCACTTAAGTACCTTGGCTATAATTACTTACATTTTCCTTCCTGTTACCCTCCCTGAAGTTATCCTCTGTTACATTAAAACAATTCGTATATTCCAGTTCGCATGAAAGAGGTCGACGAATTAGTGAAGAATTGAAGCTCAATCTGTTTAAGTTTGCAGATCTAGGTCTTAACAAAGGATACTTTATAACCGGAGCTTTCGACTTATGACGAACAGTTAAATTTATCTAAAATTCTGTTGTGATTAAAATAACACGAGCTTAAAACTAGACTTATTAGACTTACTTGTGATCCTCGTAAATAAAAATCCATAATACATCACAATAATCCACAAATTTCGATAAAAATTTGACGACCGTAACTGTCACATGTTCGCTAGAACACGATAAATAAAGATCCTTAAGAAAAGGTTACTATGCTTTCGCTCTATTCACTAGACTGCTACGTACGAACCCTTCGAACTGCTTTGCTTGTCCTTTGTTTAGCCACAGTTGCACCCTGGAAACCCTTATTCGTGGGGAGCACCACCTAGACAGGTGTTTTACCGGGAACTAAGCTTCATATTCAGGTTATAACGACATTCATGGATTGGATTGTGTTATAAACAATAAAACATACCTTGTGGAAATGCTCTGAGCTGTGTTATAGATTCTTGCCATTTGCTGAGCGTGCCAAACTAATGGAAGATAGCATTTGCGTTCCCTTTTCTTCTGTTGAATGCCTGGTGTGTTCCAAACAGCACCTAAGGTGATAAAATTACATGGCCCCTTTCACTTTTGTTTGGTCAATAACAGTTTTGAGTACAATGATGCATTTGACCCTCGGCAAATAAAAATTGAACATATACACATTCTTAAATTTCACATATAAAATTTCTTCTTATATGTTGGAAAGAACTCCATAAAGCCAAACATAAAAATTTAATCGGTATCTTTAGAGAAAGGGCGTTTAGTTAAGTGAAAAAATATGCAGATACGTTTCATGTTATTAAACTAATTAAGAAAAAATCATCATAATACTTAAAAACTTAAATTCTACATAAACACTATTAAATATAAATACTTATATGTAAAAATTATGATAAAATATTATGAAGAGAATATGCATATATTTTGAAGTATAAAATATATGTTTTCTTGAAAAACAATTGTAGGGAATATTGAGTAAAAAAATAAAATAAAACAGAGTACAATTTCCTTTACTTGAATACTTACTTACTTACTTTAATAGATTTGAAAGCATATAACACATTTCCGTACAGAAGTCTAGTAGTTATAGTTGATCTAGCGAAATGTTTTGATTACGAAAAATAAATAATTTAGCGCATTTTAGATTCCAGTAAGTGATTTTTGTTAAAAATCTCGATCTTTAATTGTTCATAAAACTCTTAGTAATCATATTATCAAAAACTAAATAATAGCGAAGATTATTTAAAATGAAATGTACAAAAAACGACATTCAAAAATACTAAAAATCGTCATTTGATATCGAAAAACATAGTTTAAAGAAAAACGGATTTAAATTTCTCAATGTGTAAGTTATATGAATAATTTCTTTTTAATTTTATAATTATATTTTCTAGATTTGAAATAAATTTTCAATTCTTTGACTCGACAAAGCAGAAAACGTTTATTATTTCGGGTGAGGTTATAAATTATTAACTCCTTAAGGGGAAACTGCACCCGGATGGCGATCAGGATCGTCGTTTTTTCTTAAAGTATGCATATGAATGTCGAAAAATTTCAAGTGAAAATATTAAAATAAACGAAATCGAAATCGAAGATCGTAGTAACTAAGTCTGCCTGTAGTCGCTTTTTAAAAGTTTGAAAATCATTATTTTTTTAGGTTCCTTGAAGGAACAAAAATTATAAAAAGAATTGACATTTTTGTGTTGAGTGACGTTATTTTATCAAAAACTAACTTAAAAGACAACGTCTACGAATAACGATAGCTGCATTTATACAGGTTAGTAAGATGTTTTTTTTTTCTGATGAACCACTAACAAAATATTGAATGTACCATGCCAAGACAATATTTTTATGATCCACAGTATTGTAATTTATTATTATGGAAATTTTTAATACACATTTGTGTAAATACAGTTAAAACTATCCTTAATAACATGTTCTTCCTTCAATAAATAAAAAAGACAAAATTTGTGCCATATTTCACGTGGCATCCGTTATATAACATGGATCGCATAAAGCAACGCGATGAAACATGTCTTAGACTATTCCGCGGTCTTTAAGCTGCGATGTCGAAGATATTGTCCGACAAAAGTTTTAAAAAAAAAATAAATACTATATTTTCAACTCAATAGTCCCCAAAGTGCATTTTTTAAACATACCTTTGCTGATATATAACGCATATTGATAAATCGTAAGGTAAGAGGTTCTCGTCTAGGACCCTCTAAATATTTAAGATTGCTTGAGGACTATTAGAATTTGATAGCATTTTACACATGACGAGGAATGACTTTCGGCAAATTAAGTACACAATACTTCCAAAAATCATTGTAGCTCCTTTTTTATATTTATTCACGCGCAATTATTGGACGAATTTTTAGGGGACATTCACTGTAGATAGTTGTGAGGTAAACTTAAATGCTTCTCAGATTTCGTTATTCGTTTTCACGTGTTGTATATATTTTCCTAGGAGCTATGGAACTGATATAGGTTGAAAGTTACATACAAAACGTTATATAAAATAAAAAGCGAAACTAGAAAAAAAACTGATTTTTCTATCTAAATGGCACCATAAAGCGGCTAATTTACGAGGTTTTTAAATTGAAGTTTATTTGATACCTGTAGTATACCACGAAGAATTAATAAAATAATTAGAATAATTGTTGCAAAAATTTAAAAGAAAGTCTGCCATAAGTCCATTATTATACGTTTACAAACATTAACGAGATTTTTATTACAATATCAACTCTTTCGATTAGGAAACCCTAAGACTAAGTATTTTCGTTCTGTGAATAGGTGTAATAATAGACTCGAGTCAAGTTTTTTTTCTTTTAATTTTCTAATTTCAATATTGATTTACTTTACTAAAATTGAGGTATGAAGTAATCCTAGCTATTTCAAAGACTTGTGAGGTTTGTGTTTTCAGGAAGAGAAAATCAATTCTCACGTTACTTTTTTTTAATAAAACCACTAGTCGTTTTCACTCCTTTATTTATTGCAGATTATCATTCTTATCATTAAATAATACATTTAAATATCGAATTAAATTATTTAAATATGTAATTGAAGTTGACACTAAGATTAAATTAAATTAAATTAGTTAGGAAAAAAATGCATCATCCTATGAGTGATTTTATCATTGAATTGTTTTTTTTTAGAAATAAGATTTTAGAAAAGTATCACTTTTAGGCCGGAAAATAAAACGTGGAATATCTAAAGTGGATAAGTTAAACAGCGATACAGTTCTCGCGTATTCCCTCTTATAAATTTATTTAGTAAAAATGAGAATACAAATTTCCACGATTTTTGTTGTATATATCAATTTAATTGATTTAAAAATCAATAGTCCTAGAAAATCTCCGCAATGCGATTATGAATTTATGTGCAAAATCTTGAAAATTTGTTTAGATTTCTGGTTTATTTATTTACGTTGAAATTTATCAAAAATTGCAATGGTTGCAAGATATAAAAGACCCTGAAAACTGATTAATTTGTTGACTACAAGAAATGTGTTTTTTTTGTTTTTTTAATCTTAAATGAAAAATAAATATGCCATGTTACTCACACAAAGGCAATTCCACGCATTACTGCCGAAGTAAGCTTTTAATACCCCAACGAATTCCAGGCTTTCATAGTTTACGTGGTTCCACAAACAACTGAATCCACGACTGGAAGCGAACAATTCATTGTTATTACGTACTTTTATATCTTCCAACAGCTGAAACGGTGGTTAAAAATGCTAAACACGTTAGCTCATGAGAACAGGTAAAGCTTAGGCAGGTACAAAATTTCGAGAGAGCACCAATTGCAACAATGGTAACCACAAGCCCAATTTTTATTGTAACATATTTCGTTGTGCTCTCATACCTGTTAATAGGCAAACACACCTGAAGCCGGCTTGTATTATTCACCGGCTCAGCAAATTTTCAAGGTTATCCACAAAGTGACGTCACTGCTTACTGTCGAAGACATACTTTTCGGTAAATCAATAATTTATACTATGTCTGTTAAATTTAAGCTTATATACCCCACAGGTGAAAACAGATTATGATTAACTAATAGTATTTTCTGTCTTTTAATGTAAAAGAAATGAACTTATGTTAATTTTTAACATTGTAGTAATTTTTATATAAAAAATTTGTCGCGTTGGAACACCTAGAGAAAATGTGCAATTTTATTAGTCCCGCCTATTGCATGAGAATTAAAAACCCAAGCTAGGTCATAGTTGGAGACTCCAAGACGCGTTTTATAATTGGGTTCGTGCTGGGTGGAAAGACGATCGATAGGCATAAAAGATATCGAAGAATTCCTTCAGCAGTGCACTCACGCCATTAGAAACGAAATTCCACACTGCAGTATGTCGGTCAACTCGCGGCTCGGTGTCTAAGGATATGCCCTGCGTCCTTTTCTAGGTAATTCCTGCTGTGAGTGAGGTCAGCTTCCAGAATATAATGTAAATCTCGATAGTGTGTCCAATGTACTACCGCCTTATTTCTGTTCCAATGATTTATAAAATTGTTAGTTTCATAAGCTTTTCAAGAGTACCAGTGGCGGTCCGGCGTTTTTCAATATCAAAATTTATCGTGATGAGTTATTTATTATTATTTTTTAAATATTCAGGACCTATTGCTTTTCGCAATTTTGTATGTTATGTATGCTTTCTTAATTATTTTAAAAATAATTGTTTTTTTTTGTTCACAAAAAATTCTGCTTTTCAAAAATGCAATATAGTTTTTTTAATTGCAGAAATGAGAAAAATACGTCAAAATATATTTCCGAAAAAAAAATACCATTGGAGTAAATGAAAGTTCACGAAAAGGTGTCAACAACGTTGGGCGTGTAAATTTATGTACGCAAATATTTTTAAACAAAAATTACAACATAACTTTGGAAGGCAATTCATTTTGAATTAAGCTAAAAATTTCATATCAAATTCAAATTATTGCTATAAAATCTAAGTGCACGCCGAACTCCATAAATGCGCTAATAATTTAATTTTCCGGACACATCGATATTATTACAGAAATTATCAGTTTCAATATTTTATTTTGAATTTCTACAGAATTCTATGACCTTCGGTAGGTATTTCAGGGTTCATACAAAGATAAAAAATACAGAAAAAAGATGTGAAAATGCCGAGTGGGATTTGCGTAGTCAACTTAAATAGGAAAACAATGAAAATGAAAAGATAAACGTGTTTTAAGTATTATAAAAAATCAGTTAAAAGGTATATGAAAATAAACAATATATTTGTATTTGGAATTAAAGATAACTTTCTCAAAAAATGTATTCAATAAACAATACTAAAAAAAGTTAAGTAGTCGACGGAACTGAAGAAATTTTAGATCGAAGTATTTGAAAAATCAAATACTATAAGGTCTCGTTTTACGCGATGGATACGTTCTACAGTAAAGCGCATAAAAAAATCGTATTAAAAAGATTTTACTTACTTTAAAAAACTAGAGATGCGATTCGTCATTTTCTAAAATCGCATAAATCCAAAAAAATGAGTCAAAATTAACCAAAAACCGCATGAAAATGTTTGCAGAAATTTAAAAAAAAAGAATAAGTTGCTTAATAAATTACTTTGAAAGTTGTAGTCAAGAAATTTATATAAAAGCATCAAATAAACATGGATTCAAAGTTAATTCATTTTTAATCTTTATCGCTATCTGATAATGGTCTGTAACGTTTGCGAAATGCGTTTAAAATCACCTTCATCATCAGAAGAGGCTGTTTATACGCGAATTCCTAAACAAGCCCATATTTAGGTCTACTCAAGAAATTTTTGGATGAAGTACAAACAAAAATGATCCGCATAAAAAGAGACCCTACAGCATTTATAAAATTTTTTTTGAAAAATGCTTTTTGATTACGATACGTTCGGACTTATTGCCAATAAAAAATAAATAAAATTTTTTGATAATTATGAACTAAAAGAGGATTTCCTAAACGTATTTGATTAGTGAGCCATTGAAACATTATTATTTTAATTTTTTTATCCTTATATCTAACACCTACACTTATATCCAAAAGTAGACATTTTCTTGGTAAATGTTTGGACAAATTTGTAATTTTCCAATTTTTATGAAAATAAAATTCTTTTAGAGTAAAATTATTTTAAAGATATCCAATTTTTAAAATCAAAAGTGAACTAGAATTAAAATATATTTAATTGTATGCTATTTATATAAAACTTGGTGTGTTTATACTGGGGAAAACTTTTAATGCTTCATAGCTTTAAAATTAGTATTAATTCTGTGGTTTATGGGGAAACAAAATGCTCATTAATATTACAAATTTGAAAATTGTTATAATTGATAATTGTGATGTAGAAAATTATTGAAATGCGTTATAATATAGGACTATTAAAGTTGAGTAAAAACGGGTAATTCCGATGTTTTCCCTTAGGTTGCATCTAGATGCAAATCATGCTCAGCTTTCCCCGGCTTAGTATGCAATACCCGGTAGTGTCGGAACGGCGACGAATAATAAAACAAGACTAAATCTAGCTGGCGTCGCTCGATTGAACTTGCATGTTGTCGATTAATTGAGTACTTTCAATTTGTTTCGCCGGGTTAATAGCCGGCAAAGAATCAAGTGGTTCCAAAATAAGATGTTCACCTCCTGAGGACTCTGGGAGGGCTCACATAGTTTTCTTGACGTTCGAGTTAAATTTATAAAATTCAATCGCCGCCTCTGTTCTTGTTAGCTTTGTATAGGTGAATTTTTCGTGGCGAACACTTAAGCTATCTTCGCTGTGGGGGCCACTGGGTTAACTTGGCTCCGCGTTGGGAACCAGAAGTAGTGAATCTTTGGAGCCGTGAGCAGACAATCCATCCGCGTATTGATTCTCGATCGTCTTATAGAATATAAAAGTACAATAGCAAGAGAAATTTTTTTTGAGGTGTTCCCATCGAAAAGGAATCAAACCGTGAAGTCTGACGAGCCGTTTTACAATTCTCCCAGTGAAAAATATTCGGATTTTAATTTGGATTAATTAAATTCACCTGTGGCCTACTCATCAGCTGGAAGGAAACCATAAAAAATGTTCAGCGGATTCACAGGTAATTGAACAATTCCACTACGAGACGACGAACTTTTGCGTTGCGATTTTTTGCCGATGTTCGAATCATATACGCCAGCTGTTTGTTAATAATGGTAGATTTCGGGAAATAAGTCAATAAACATTTTCTTATCCATCTTGGACAGAATCTTAAGAAGAGTATTTTCGGGCCACTTTGTTTATACGATTACGACGTTGTTTTGTTCAACGAAGGCCAATTTTTGGATCTTCGTTCTAGCGAAATTCCGTTGCTTAGTGCGAGTATTAATTTTTGAATTTAGTTTAAGCTCCGCAGGATTAAAAATAGATTCGGTAGGAATCCAGCTTTTCGCTGTAGTAATTTGGACGCCTATATCGTGAAAAAATTCTAGCATTATGTTGCGCCGCTGAAAGCATTGGAAAGCTTAAGAAATGCTGAAAGCTCCTCGATGATTTCAGCGGATGTCTTAGCCGGTCGGTGTAATCAGAATGTTGTTTTTTTTTTATATATTTTTTTTTCGAAATTTTCCACTTTGTATTTTAATGAATTAATTAATGAGCTCATGACTAAATTTGATTTTATTTTTGGATAACATGCAGACGCCTCGAAATGTGAGTATTGCACTACACGAATTTTACCTACAATCTCACACTTAGAAGTAGATTTAGTTTAGCTACTATCGATAATTGGTTCAATGTTTTTCTTCTCATCTTTCATTTGCGACTGAAAAAGATTTTTTTTTTTTTTTGTTAATTTTGCTATTTTGGGAGGAGCAATTTTGTTTTGCACTGTCCTCTAGGTAATATTTGTATCAGACTATTGATTTCTTTCTGTGCCAATGAGTCAACCACTTTCTAGTTAGTTTAAGATGTCAGCATATCCAAGGTTCGTTAGTAAGCTATTTAAAAAAAAAAAAAACTTCAACCATCAGTAAGTTAACTAAGAGGGCTCTTCACGGGATCAAAAATATTAAAAAATCATGTGAAATCGGTTCATTCCGGTACAAATGTACCCAAAACACTGAATTAAACACACGTACATTTTGTAAAGGAATTTTGCAAACAAAGAAAATTTATAAACAGATTCCGCTGGTGTTGTATCATCACTCGATTTTGATGGAGTAGATTATGACGCATTATTATTATTACAAGCCTAGGCATACTAAGTCTTTAATGGACTTTTTATATTCTAGTTTTCTATCTTTATTTAGACTTTTAAATCTCAATCGACTAAATAACGTTTGGGGTCGGCTTAAACTGCGACGTAATTTTCATTCGATGGGGTGTGCGCAGTCTTTTGGAAAATTATTGGAATGAAATCGTTTAATTGGTTAATCATGCGAAATGAATTCATTTGGGATGCAAATGCATACGATAAGTATAACAAGTAACTTGTTATAGCTAATGGCACTATCAGTGGGGGTTTTGGAGAAGTTAAATTAATTTAACTTTGGAGAGTACCTTGTTTTACCAATAATTTTCTTTCTAATTTAAAGTACTAGGATCGTTTTTTTTTTTCCTTAAATATATAGGTACACATTTCTTAATTGTGCGTTAATAAATTAATCATAAATTATGGTGGTACTTTAAATTAATACTGTGGTTTTTGGAAAATATACAACTATATTAACGTCAAATTGAAAAGTGTAATCATTTATCGATTTTGACATAGTTTTGAATGAAGCCATGTGCTATATGTGTCATCTCTTGAAAGGATTAGTAAGATTGTATAGTACAACATAGCTTAATTATTTAAAGCAACAATTTTTTAAAGATGTGTTCTAGTAACGCAGCAATTTATCGTATATGGATATTTTTGTATTGTATATGTGTTTTTTTATTTTAAAATGTTACATATGTGAAATGGTCAGGAAACGATGAAAATTATTCTAATTATCTTTAAAATCTAAAGGTTTAAAGGATACCTTCACATTTCAAATGGCTCCAGATTTGTAAGCAATTTTAAAAATCGTGTCTACATGTTTGCGTATGCACGTGATAAAATTTCGGTTTAACGATTTCCGATGATGATGATGTAATTTGTGTTTTCGCCAGCCTAAGTACATCGAATGTAGCAATGCGTCGGTAATCCTGACGAAAGATATTTTTAAATTTGGTTTAGGGAATTTAAAATGATAATAAAAAAATATAGAAGTCATGTAACTTGTTTAGTGATAATTATTACGGTCTAGTAATGCCATTTGAACACTTAAAAATCTTAATAAAATGCAAAGCATAAATTTATGAATGGTATTCTAAGCGTAGAATAGTTCCATTTATAGTATTTTTGTATTTTAAAGTTTTAAAATGATAATTCATTTTAATTCATACTTTGCCACTGGCGCTTTAGGCTAAGTCTCGAAAAGTTAAATGATATATTTTGTTGATATATTTTATCGCGAAAAAGTTGAACATGACGTTCATTTCCAGCTGCACTATGATAAGTTGTATTTAATCAGATAACTTTAGAAAAGGGAAACAGTACGGAGTTTTTTTATGATAAAATAACGCCCTTTTGAAATAAACATAAGCTTATAAATTACGTTAAAATCTGAAATTCTCATATGATCATGAACGTTCGGAAATTTCAACACTTTGAACTACAAGACCATATTTTTATATACAAATATTATATAATTTATATAGCGGTACGACCATCTCTGTTTAAATTATAGTAGGTTTATGCTATTAAAAATTATTCAGCATTTATTTAAGGGTTATATCGTTATTATCATACTCACACGACACGTAGTAAAAAAATATTATATAAATTAACTTTAAACCATTTTTACACCTTATACGTGTCTATCAGTTTGGGCGTCGTTTAGCTAAAAATTCGAAATTATTATCTTTAAAATTATTAGAACATTAAATAGACTTCTTGATATCTTAGGAAAATAAATATCACGATTTTTTTTTAAATGTGAAATGATTTTAAATGTCTCCCTGTTATCAGAAGGCTTCTATCAATAAATTTGATTGTATGTGGTTCCATCAAATATCAAGATAAGAACTTTCTTCGTTTTCAAATGCAGAACCACTTTATTTGTCTTTCTTACTTAACAATCGGGTGGGTATTCCAAAACCGTCTTCTTTACTTTCCTCGTCGCCAGTACGACTTATTTTATGCATATGCTTCCCTTTATTTACTATTTGCATTTGTTGGTGATTTCTAAAAGTCACTAACATTAGGATTTTGTCCATATACACCTAATAGTATTTATAGTAATTAGTTTACTTTCTTTGGACAGAGATATTTGTTGGTATTTTTGGAGTTGCTCCAAATCGTTCACTCTTGTCGTTATTATAATTTTTTTTATTGTTATCATTACTTCCAACGGAAGAATATGTGTCGTTATTATTACCATTAGAATTGCCAGTGTCTTTACTAACTATCCCATATATTCCATCAATGTGACGAGTGCCATAACCACCACGACTATTTCGAAGGTCTCTTATTTGTTTGATATGGATACTTATTAATCGCATTTTCAAAGTTACGCACAAGTTGAATGTTTTTATATGTTATTTTCGAAGGATACTGTTCGATTTCAGAATCAACTTGATATGAATCTTTTACAGAAGTAAATGAGTTTTGGACAAATGGTTTTATTGGAACTTCGAACGGTCGTTCTTGAATTTGTTGGGATATAAATTCATTGAAAAGTCTTGATAACGCTTGATTTTTGAACTCATTTGAACCTATTCCGAATTTTTCACTGAATCTCCGTGGTCGTTGTTTGTGAATATGTCCCTCGTTTGTATTTTAACCTCCTTGACATTGTTGGTTTTTAATTTGAGGTTGCTGAATTCTCTTCTAAATATAAATTTTGATGAAGGTTGTCCCATTTATTGTTTCTATCTAGACCGGGTACGGAATATTTTTAAATTGATAATTACAATCGAATGGTATGAAGAACGATGTTGGAAATATGTTCCTAACTGGCTTATCTGAGACATAACTTTTTATTTTATATTCACCTTTGAACACTCTTTAAAACTCAATCACAATTGCTAAGTACATCAATACACACGTGTTTTGTAAATTTTGTATATGAGCTTTAGGACTTTTCTACAATTTCGATTTTTTGCTTTTTGATCTGAAAATGATTTAAAATTTTGCAATCAAAGAATTACATAAAAAATATGAAAAAATCAGTTTAATGCACTGTCCTATAATATCAGAATATATGTATAAATTCTTTCTTTAATTAATTTTCTAAAAGCGAATAAAAAATTAGATAAAGCTATGATTTCTTTACTTATAATCAGCATAAACTTTGCTCTATTTTATAAGACTGTCTCGCTTTCAATGACCCATTTCGTTTCTCTGATACTTTAGTAACTATGTACATACAAAATGCTATAATTAGTATCAATTTGGATGTTCCCATAGAAATCGATTTATTTTATAATATTTTTTATTTAAATAAAATTATTCAAATCAGTTTTAAGGTCATATGCACGTTTTCACTAGAATGTTTTTTCATCAAAATGGTTTTGTTTAGGATTTAATAAGAAGAAATTTTATTTTCGAGCAAAATTTTATTGTGATTGGTCAAATACCTTCGACATAGTGGTCAATTTTGTAAGTCACAGTGTAAATAACTTAAAAAAAAATCTGATATCTTGTAAGCGATGCACTTTTACACATATTTTGATTTTATTTGATTTATATTAATTCGTGCATTTAAAGTATCACCCATTCTATTACTTATCGATCAGTATAAATGTCGGTATTAGCAACAAACGTATATAACTACTGAGACAACTTGCATATATTCTTAACATGAATCCTCAATTTAATGTATATTTAAATGCAAATAAACAAATTAAAATGCCCATTATTAGCTTAAATATAATTATTTTAATATAAGCAGAGTCTTTATCAAAAGCAAACATAAGGCTAGATCTTAGCAGTAGCTAGAAATGTTCGTAATATGCTGCTACAGAACACAAATTTCAAGTTTATTTTGTGTAAACAAAATTAATCTACACATGGAATATGCGCAAATCTGATTCATTCGATAGGTTGAAACTGGAAAGAATTCTGAGGAAAGCTCAAGCTAAAGTCACTCATGCTAAGCCAGAGATGATGTCACACTAGACCAAGGTTATTGCCAGAGCTTCGGGTAATTTATTTTGTAACATGAACGGCATATGCGCAGTTATTAGCTACAATAGTTCATTCTCACTACAATGTTGTCTTATTTGCGGCACTTTTAAAAACTTAGCTTTAGTGCCATTCCTCGCTAGGTTATCTTAAATATGACCTTTCAAGTCTACAGTCTTCGAAACGTTTTGATTTAACAAGCCTGCAGATTAATTACAATATTTCGAGCCAACAGATAGGTAGTTACTCATGAGATGTGCTAAATGCCTCCAGTGGAATCTTCTGCTATTTTTAAATTCCTTCATATGAGTTGGTATCTACTTAAGCTGTTTTTTAACTTGAGCAATCGAAGCCGGCTTGTTTAATGGATTTTTTGGGTTCACTAACTCTTAATAGCTACGCTAGATTCAGTTGGAGAAACACTTTAGAAAGGTTTTCATGGCTTTCGTACAATTTTGGGGGCCGACTACGAAAATAGCAGCTGACATTGTGCGAGTCATATTTCCTCCAATTGTTACATTTTCTGACCATAAAATGGATGCTCGCCAGCGCCTTTGCGGTTTAGCTTCACTCACCAAACGAGATTTTTATCTTGATTACACAAAACCGGCTTTCAAGGCATGCCCACGCACGGATTCATCCGCGAGTTTAACTCTGTATGCATTCGGCTGTTGTTTCTCTGGTGCAACTACTGAGCTTCTAGCCGGTCGCTCTATATTTAACCAAAAAAGAAAAAAAACTGCCAACTAAAAATGAAGAAGTTGATGAAATTCTTTTCAACAAATATATTCTTCAACTCTTCAATTTTTTAAGATAAATTCGGCGAAGAAATTATTAAATATTCCAGTTTTACCGTAGATTTTTCTAATGTGGATAATCCGTGGTGAATGCATACTTCCAATTGTTTATATACTTAGCATTTAAGAAAGCAACAGGTTATTTGCCTCAAGATGGAAATTTGATTAGCTGTAAAATGAAAGTTTCATATTCACATGGAAAGCAAGTTGTTTTTAAAGAAACTCCAGTATTTAAAACCTTCCATTCATTTAATTTACTGCACTGTCTAGGGTCATCTAGACCGAGGTTCTTTTCGTTTTTTTAGCAAAGCAAGAGTGACTTATCTTTATAAAA
Source organism: Proctacanthus coquilletti (assembly GCA_001932985.1). Taxonomy (NCBI): domain Eukaryota; kingdom Metazoa; phylum Arthropoda; class Insecta; order Diptera; family Asilidae; genus Proctacanthus; species Proctacanthus coquilletti. Next base: position 1,749,120 of record MNCL01000019.1, read on the forward strand.
TTTTTGTATACAATTAATTCTGTTTTTACACGACGGGTGATCGTGTTAAATCAAACCAAATCGTGTAAAAAAAGAAAAATAATTTGTCTTAAAACAAAATTGGATGTAATTATCAATTCAATTTATAAATGAATTTAAAAATTCTGTTTTACCTGAAATTGGTAATAATAGATATTCTGACCAGTCTGGATATAAATTTGAGATTTATCTTAAAAATTTAATTTCTTTTTTTATATTATGCAAAAAAAGTAAATTTTAAGATCAAAATTATGCGAAAAGTGAAAATGTATGTCATTGTTGTAGAAAAAGAGCATCTCATAAATTCAATCCATGATTAGTGCGATGAGAAGCAAGAAATTATTGCTTGGAATTAATAAAAATTTCCTGTATTATACAATCAAAAACGCTGAAGATAATTTGAGACTAAACTGATTTCATAAAGAGATTTGCTAGTGCAAATCAAAAGATCTGCAAGTTGCAAAGAAAACAGATGATAAAACTACTTAAAAATATTATTACTTTGGATTAGAAATTCAAATCGTATTAAAACAATTGGTTCCAAATACACATAATAGGATTTGACATATCCTTTACATATAGAAATCATTAAAGTCAGGAAAAATTTTTTTTCTTCAGCACATGTTTTTTCATAACTAAAATTAATATTCATATTCTTGCTGCATTTCGCGGAACATCTAATTACTTGTACTACTTAAATTTTATTAGTGATTAATGATTCGAATGACATTGAACTTTTCCAAATTTTTGTATATAAATTCTACAATTTTATTTTCGTCATTGAAAATATTTCACATTTATAAAAGAAATCTTAAATATTCGTGGTGAAATTTTTATTTGAATGTTGCCAAGTAAAAGTAGTAATATTATTTATATCTGTTGAATAAAAAGAAAAAATCAAAAAACAGGACACTGAATGTGTGTACTGTGAAAGTGTAGGCATTCTATTTTTGTATTATAAATGCAATTTAATTTCCTGTAATAGAATCTTTCATCAGTATTTATCTGAATAGGTTTGTTGTTCTCAAATAAAGAAACTATAGTTTTACTATTTGAACCATTATTGTGGACGATCTTTCATTACGGGTAAATAATATTAATAAAAACCCTTTTTTATATATTTTAAACTCCTAATTTCATAACTCTTTCGAAGGAAAAAAAATTCGGACATATTTTATGGTATCAAAAAATTTTCCAATTTCCTTATTTGTTGAATATCTTGAAGGAAATTACGAATTAAGAGCTACCGATTTGAACAAATTCGTACATACTTAAATTACTATTTTCATAACTCTTCCTAGTTGGATTTAGTTATAGTTGTAAGCTCGATTCTTGGTGCTCATCTCTTAAAATCGAAAGTATGAAAAAATGGAGTACCCTGAAGGGAAGATCAATTATAAAAGATATCGAATTCTTTTTGAAAAGAGTTTGATAAAATAAATTAGATTTTATTGCACAATTCTACTACACTCAGGTTATCTCAACCGTTTGTAGATTTCCTTAGGCTTAATTTGGCCTTGTGCACTCTCATTTAAATTTACTTTGTATTTCGGTTCATCTACAAAATTTCTGTAGTGTTATTATTTAATCTATTTGTTTTAAAATAATTTATGTATTTTGTTGTGGATAAATAATATGTTTATTCAATTTTGTATAATATGCTGAAGATATCCAGAATTTTTATTTAGTTTCTCTGGCATTAAACTGTTGCACTCTTAGTATCTTCCACTTCCATATAAATAAATTTATTACTATGAGTTTCTGTCGTGAAAAAATTCCAATTTTAAAAAATTTATGATCAACGAATATATTTCGATTAGAGCTGACAAAAATTTTGATGTTTTATTTAACACCTCTTTTAACTTTGAATCTCAACCCGATTTTGGAAATGAGTTCTAGACTTTGTTAAAACAATTTCAAAGTATTTTACAATTTTTATATAATTGTATGCGTTTCGTACTTCTTATTTGTAAAATGTGCCAATCTAAGCTTTATCCTTTTAAAGTAGTCTATATTTGCTATGTTGGATAGTGCGAGTTACTTTAATCGAATTTTGGTGAAGTAATCCAAATAATTTTATCTTGTTTTGTTGTAATGCTACTCACACATTTTTTATTCTCTTTAGGCATTAAATTCCCCCAAATTATTTTCCTTTATTATATGCTGGGCTATATTCATTAATCCCAAGTCTATTATCTTCTCTGACCTCTTGTTGAGACTTGTTTCCTGAAAAACCGATACTTTCCTAACTAGCCACTAAGAGAAATACAAATTCAACGAGCCAGTATCATTATTTTGTGAATGTAGTTTTATTTATTTATTTATTAAGTGGAGATGGTGAATTTTTCATACTGGTCTAAGAATTATAGCTACCTTGGAATAGTGTTTACTTTTCTAGTTTATAACCTATAAATGAAATTTCTATTTACCCGGACGCTTAAATTTTTATAGTTAGTGCCTTTAAGTAGTCAAAATTGTTATGTAGTTCGATTAATTTGCAATTAAATACAAAGAGTTTATAATTTATTGAGACTACATGTAAACTGCTGGATAATATAAATATTTTTCTAAATCTAAAAATACAACAGAATTTACACTCTTCAAGCGAAATACCACTTTGATGGTATTTACAAATTTATTTGTGGGCTAGTAGTGCGGTAGTGCAATTTGTAATTTAGTCATTTTAGAGATTCTGAGAAAATGTTGACATGATAAAAATGCAGTAGTTAGTTGTACACCAATGTTTGATTGGAGATAAATGCGTAAATTAATCATTATTCATTTTTTTAACATTCGCTGAAACACAATCAACATTTGCACTCATTTACTGCATTTACACTTTTATAAGAATGTAGAATATTTTTGTGTTTTGAATAAGCTTCTATAGAATAAGTAGAGAAAAAAAAACTTTAAATTAATGTTTATTTTTATTTCTATTTATCTTAGCATCACTTAAAAGTTTTGGCGATAAGACAGCCAGCTTATTTAGCAGGAAGAAGGATGAGGCCGAGAAGTTGGCTCAAGAGAAAGCAACAAATGCTCAGAAGATGGCAGAAGAGCAAGCTAGAAAAGTCGGTCAGTCTGTAAATCAAACAAAGAATGAAGCTGAAAATCTAGCAACGAGCACAGGTAAAGGAATTTTGGATTAATCCTGCATTATCAACATGTATAGTTTCTTGTAGCCAGAGAAACCGCAAATTTGGCCGCAGAAGAAGCTAACAAAGTCGGGCAAGCTGTGGACAGTGGTGTCAAGACCGCCGCTAACGTTGTAGACAACACAAGGCGAACTGTAGACAACACTGTGAATCAAGTCAGTTCCACCATCGATCATACCAAGCAAACGGCCGCCAATATTGCGGATACTACAGCAAAGGTATGTTGACATGTTTTGTAGTAAATATTTTTGTTGATTTTATAGGATTACGAGTTGTAAAGGTTTAAACTATTAAAGAATTTCAGAACTTTAAAAAATAATTTAAGCACATGTTTACATTTCCAAGCAGTAATCAAATAAATGGAAAGGCAAATACAAAGATAATAAAATGTACTTAATTTGGTTATTGGGTCTCTGTTTAGATCATATAAAAGCAGGCAAATTTACAAACAAATATGAAATTGGATTTTTTTAGCTTACATACGCTACCAATATGACTTCTCTATAGTTTTATTTTTTTATATATTTTAGGGAAAATTTTTATCATTTTACTTTACTTTATTAGTTGAGATCTTTTTATTCTTTAGTTTTGTTTTATAGTAATAAGTTTAGAGATTTAGAGTTAGTCTTTTTTCAAAATGTTTGGTGAAACACTGAGACCTTAAACCTTCTAACTTAAGAAATGTTATTAGTATTATGTAAATATGATGCATATTTTACTAAAACTTAAGGGAGTATTTTAATCCGATTAGCATTTCATTTGTTTATTTTATTATTTAAAAAACTACTTGTTATTGCAGTTTCCTTCTCATTTTGTTTATTTATTTTTGAATTGAGGTTTGCTTAAACATTTAAAAAAACTGGTCGCTGCACTGTATCCCTTCACCAAACGAAGAGGACAAATTCTCTCCAAATGTGATGAAACAACAATTTTTAATTATTAATGTGATAATGGTCATTTTAATTCTTGTTTGCTGTTCAGTAACTTTATGAATTTATTTAAAAGCGCAAAATAAGCACATTTACAGCTCAAAGCTGTTTCGATCCTCTTTAAAACTACATGACTTCCTTAAATTTAGGAATTTTAAATCTTTTTAGAGACTCATTTTCCGCGCTATGATGTTTAAAAAAGTATATAAGATTAGAAATAAAGTTTTAAACTGATAAATTAGTGTACCCCTAGCTTTATGTATTAGTAGAGTGATTGTGAACCATGAATCCTGTGAAAATTCTATTAGGACATAAATTTTGGAACAGTAACACATTTGGACAATTTGGGAAATATATTGGCATGGTTTAAGCATTTCTTGTGTAGTCTCTGAATGTTCGTTTTAGATCATTTGAATTTTATTTTTGGATTAAACGCTAATATTATATTTGTCTGTATTATTAAACTATTATTTAAAAAAGGGTTTCGCAATTCATTCATGAATTTTTTTTTACAGGCAGCAAATGCAGCCGTGGATCAAACCAAGAAGGCGGCAAATGAGGCTTTAAACAAAAGCGTCAAGGCAGCAGAACAGGCTGTTGATTCTCAAATGAAGCAAGCAGAAAAGGCAGTTGATGGAGCCATGAAGGCCACGAGTGATGCCATTGATCAGAAGATGAATGAAGCCAACAAGTATGTCGATGAAAAGCGTGAAAATGTGGAAAAAGTAAGTAAAATATTATCAAAGATAATATGAAATAGTTAATAAATATTTTATTTCGATAGACTGTTCACGATTCTGCAGTAAAGGCCCAAGATACAGCAGGAGCACAGGCTGCAAACCTCCTAGGAAAACTTCACATTTCCAAATAAGGAACCCAACGAGAACAAGAACACTGTGCGGCATCGCCGTCGCATCAATTATCTTAGGCAAATAAGTTAGTTATATTCTGGAAATTATATCTGCGCCCTAAAAATTGTTCAAGGACTAGTCTACTTCAAAAAGCTTCACTTGCACTACTAACTAAATCGGACTACGCTAGCATAAGTCAATGATGTATAACTAACCGCACCTACAGCGAGGTTGTTTTATATAAGGAAATGCTTTCGAAATAATTGTTGAATTTCTCAATATCAATACAGTACGATTGTAAGGACTTCAATTCTAAATCCTATAATATTTTAGAACGACTCAGCCAGCCATAGAGTGCCAGCCAATAAAACGCGCAAAAACTAACTAATCGTAAGCACATAGGTAAAAGTTCTACAGAAACATTTTCACGAAACAGCATAGACCGTATGTTGCCTTCTAGCAGCCAAGCTTTACAACATATATTTTTGTACGAACGTTTAGAAACCCACTAGAACTCCGTATTCTAGGGGTCTTTGGGCACGATTTACGTGTACTTCGCATTTTGTTAATATTTTAAGGCACTGTGGTTAACGATTCTGATGCAAAAAAATAAATCATCGAAACCCTTCAAGAATTTATACAAAATTTATTTGCACAATGCATTGAACATTTTTATTATATGTATTATAATTTGTTAAAGTACTTTAGATTGTAATTTATTACTATTTCTTTTGTAAAAATAAATAGCATTCGCTCTTATTTTACGTTGAATTTAATTGATTTCCAAAATGTTGTTAAGTAATTCCACTTACCGTTCTGGCTATCCCTTTTCATGTTGAGAAGTCTATAATTATAAACTATAATTTTTATTATGTAAAATTTCGGCAGACTTACACGTATAATTTGGAATTGTCTCGATATAATGTTTTTAATTCACATTTCTAGTTTTTTTCCCACACGGCTTATCATGAGATTGTAAATTTATTCTAGATCCCAAAAAGTGGTAAACCGATTTTAAAGATTATTCATCATTTCAAAATTTAGACATTTTAAAGTAATATAGGATATTAAGTATCATCGTTTTCAAAAAGCGATCATAAAGGTAAGGTTTATTGAAAATAACAGCCGTTCTGTAGCGTTTGCACATTTATGTTAGTTTAAAGATATTTTGGAATGGGTATGGAACAATTGAAGATCACGAACATTTTCACAAAAGCGTCCACGAGATAATTCTTACATATTAGAGGTCAGCACATATGCTTTTAGTGTCTACTACCATAATACATCATAGGCTAGTTTCTAGACAAAGGATGGGGTCAGAATTCCGAACTTTTCTTGATATTTCCGAAACATTTAGAAATACGTGAAACTTTTTTCAGTAAATTCATTTATATGAAAGCAATGATTACAAGAGCAATATGCCATTTGGATATCCAATGTCGAGATTATAAAGCACTCATAAGCTTTGCCGGAAAAACAAATAATGGCGCTTTATTATTAAAATAGATTAATGCACTATGGCGCTGGAGCCTGCCATAAACATCAAAAAATCACGATCGTAGTTCTTCTTTCTGATTGTCGTTTGAAAGTAACAATTTGAAATACTAAATAGATACTGCCTTTGTATAATAATATTATAGTGATATTTTCCTCTTAAACTATTAAATAAAGCACTTAATTAGGATTTTTCGTGAACTTCGATTCTTTTTTTATCGACCTCTTCTGAAGTTAAGAAAGTAAATTTCGTTGAAAATCTATCTCTTCAATTGTTTATAAAAAAACTTTATTAAACAATATTTCTAAAAAATGGCTCGACAGAAAGCCAACAGGCCGCAAATCAAGATTTTAAAACAAATATCAAAAAATATTAAAAATTTGTTGTTTGTTAACTCCGCCGCTCGATAGCATTTTTCAAAAACTCTTTTTAGATTCTTAGAAGTTCTAGGTGTATGTACCCTTAAAGGAATTAAGTACAAACACCGCAACTGTTTAAAAATGTGCTTTTTCTCGCAACCACTCCTACTTAGACTCCCATTTACCTGGGAAACAGTTGGACATTGGACCACGTATATGAGTTTAGTAAAAAGCTACGTTTCTGGAAATTTTAGAATTGGCATAATAAAACCATACAACAATTTCGCTTCTTCTTGAAAAACTCGAGAGAAGTCCAATTTTTCAAATTAGAATTTTTTAATTCACTTCTAGAAGTCTATAGCGAAGAACTCATTTGGATGGGCGTAGAATTCTTTTTCATTTAACATTTCAGTGAGATCCTTAGTACATACTAAGAAAGTGACAAAGCATTAAATAAATACAAAAAAACGTAAAACTACGTTCAACTCTTAAAGGGAGCTTTAAGTTGGTAGGTTTTGGGATGAACGCTATTCAGGACAATTGAGAGAACAGATTGGTTAACAATGAAGCACAACTTTATGCCACATGCTGTGTATACTCCCACTCTTAAGTAGTCCATTGAATGCCAAAATGGAAGGAAGATTATGGCTTTACATTTCCAAACGAAATCGAAAATTAACCCTTCGAGATATTTAAACACAAAGACCCAACAAAATATCCTTGAAGTCGTTTATCCTTAAATTGTTGTAGTGTTAAATCTCAGTTTTCATTTAATACCGGAATGAAGGAATGAATAGAATCATTTTTAAAAACTACAGATTTATTCTCAATTAATTTTCATTAATAAATAAAAATGCAATAATGGAGGAATTATTAAATATAATATCTATGGTAAGACGGAATTTTTCGAAAGGTATTTTATTGTTTTAGATAAGTATTTTAATATTGCTAAAGGCGATTTTTTAGAAGTATAAGAAAAACATTCAGAATTTCGAAATCAGATCAAAATTTGATATCCTTTCCCTAATTGATTTTTATGACCAACGTGAGTATTTCAGAACGAAAGAAGTCAAAGTTGTTTTAAAGAAAGATTTTTATCAAGGGAAAGTACAATTAGTAAGTGGAGTAGAGTTGAAATTTAAGCGCTTTTTCTCGAATTTGTTTTATTACTTAGTGATTTAGGTAAGTTTTAGGGAAGGAATAATTAAGGATTCTTTGAAGTAACTTTATACTAATTTTTATTGAAAAGGGTATATACAACGATATATAGAAGTAAGAACTGGTCCGTCGAATCTTCACCTTCCAACAGTCATCCGAAAAAAAACTTTTGTTTTCCTTAATCTATAAAAATATAGTTTACGTTAAGTGTATCCGCCTCTTAAAAATTATTTTTGACAATATGGTCGCATGTTAAAGGTAAGTTGCCATTTTTCCATTATTTCTTCCTCATGAAGGTGGCCTTAAAAATTAGTTATTTAAAAACAAAAACGGCTACGCTTAACTTTAGCTACTGCGATTACGAAAATATTGAAAAAACAAAATTTGGCTGTATTAGGGTCTGAATTATCAACAACACCGGGTCGAAAAAAGCTTTTTCGAGAAAAACACGATTGATATGAGTACTACTACTTTATTTATAAAATAAAAAGATTTGTTACTTACTTAATTTCATCAATTCCGGGGCCATAAGGTAGTCCTTCTCCCCATCGGCATTATCTTTTTCTCTATTGTAAGACAATACGAAAAAGATTTCGACAAAAGGAGGGCGCCCGGAATTCCTCCGACCAAAGCAGGTATGGATTTATACGGTCCGGAACCGCTCACCCTAGCACTTGCCCTTCAAAATGCTATAACTTCGCACTGAAAGACAAACCTTGAAATCAAATAGAAATGTTGTTTGATTTCGCCCCAAATAAGGAAATCAAACAAAAATTAATATAAAATATTAAACAAGGGGAAATTGTAAAAAATTTATTAACTCATTATGAAATAGTTAAAATATTTTCATAATTATAAAAGTAAATCAACTATTTTTCATCATATTTCCGTAGTTAAGGAACAATTCTATTGTTAAACAAGAATTCCCTATTCATTTCAAATAAGATTTTTAATTGTAATTTTTTCAAAATGAACGTGCTTGTTCAACTATTTTACTTTGGCTGGATTAAAATATTTTAAAATTGTTTAAATTGACTATAAAATTGTTTGGATTTACAATTTAATTGTAATTTTTAATAATTGTACTTTTACTACGAAAAATATTTAATTTAAACAAGTTTATTTCTTTTAATGGGCCATTTTTGCGAATTCTAGGAAAAAACGTAAAGACATTTGTGGACGTACTTATTTTGAAAGAATGGAAAACATCCCTCTCAGGAATGCTGCGTTTAATTTTTTTCTAGCATTTTCCTTCTCGCGATATCCCTTAAGACTGACTTGTCCAACTGTTTCACTTTCTTATAGACTATAAAAGTGGGCAGTCGGAAAGTCCTTTTCATTGCTGAAATTCAATTTCTACAATTATAAAAAAATAACATTATTATTTTTTATTTTTATGCTATTTATAGGGTAAATAATACAAAATTAATTCGATTATTTTATTACCAATTATGTCCAAACCGACGGGATAATTTAATCAGTGTCTTGAAAAAAGGAAAAGTACGAAATTTTCTTAAAAATATTTTCATTACCTGGTAGTCAAATCTATTGGTTAAAAGTGCAAAATATTCTAGTCTAACAAAATTTTTATAAAGCGTAACTTTCGACAAGAAAACATTTTGGAATTGTTGAATTTTTTTTCTGTATAAATCATAAGAAACAAGGACGAAAATCGTCCTATATTTAATCAATCCAAAAGGTGTAACATGTGTAGATACTTCGTATAGTAAAAGCCCAGAGATTAGTCCTTTACGTTTCACAGTTGATTCTCATCATAGGAAATAAAAATGTTTGTTTCGGAAAAAGTGCTAAACAAATATTTCTATTAACATCATATTTCGAATTTTTCGATTCTTAGTCGTGGACATATGTTCTACTCGTACACTTGTGCATTTTTTTTTGTTCTAATACTCACTATAAAATAGTAATATAAAAGTAAGTTAATATTCCAAATCGACTAAATTGATATTCCTCTAGTGGACGTATTACAGGAAAATTTTGAATGAAAATTGAATTGGACTGTATTTTAAAAAAAATTGAAATGTTTTCATTATTGTTCAATTATTAAATAAATTTTCGTAAACTTAGATTTTAGAATTTCAAATTCAAGTCATAAAGGGAGTAGTGTTGAGATTTCGTTAGTTTTATAATTGTCAATTAAAATAAAGTTTTGTGAAGCTTGTTAAGTTAATTTTTTTTGGTAATTCACCTAGTGAAATAATGTACATACGTCTAGTTCTATAAAATGTGTTATTAAGGAAATACACTTTAACTACTTACTCTACAAATTTCTTACTACTCTTATAAAATACTCATTGCTGCGTTGCATAAAAGAAAGTTCAAAAATTTAATTTTAAATAAATTTTCCACTGATCTTGTGACCAGGTGTACATTTTAAAAAATTAAATTTATAGTATTTCTCAACCATCTCAAGAAATCCATAAGAGATTTTGTTTTTAACGGCGATTGCGATTCCTTTGGTTGATTTAGAAAAAAATTAAATTTTTTTGTTTTTTGTAAATATCACAAATGAATCAAACTTTCACACCAATTTTTTCTAATCAAGATGCTTGAAAAAGTAGAAATGTCCAAAATGAAAAAAACCGATAACGCTTAACTTCGGCCATTGAAATGACGAAAATTAGGAAATAAAATCTCTTAATTGTTCTAATAGCGTTGGAGTTTTTGTTCTGGTCGGATCGAAAAGAGTCGTTTTGAGAAAAACGAATTTGAAAGTTTAAGAAAGAGTTTTGTTAGTATAATCCTTTTCCTGCTAAAAATGCTATAATTTTGTCGTTTCTGAAAATTTCACTATAATTTTTGAAAGTCTCCTACTTTTACTACTTTAAGATGAAAAAAGTCGATTCTTTCGATCAGTCACAGTGATGTTCCCCCTTAAGTAAAAACTTTATTCTTAGTCAAGACTAAAAGAATAATCCTATAACTATCCTGGAGCGAATGGAATTGAGTTAATATGCACAGGAAACGATACATTACCATTAGAATTCTATTGTTAATAGTGTTTTTGTTCCCATATTCTGTTTACGTTCCCTACATCCATTTGTGCAGTTTTCGCCTGTATGTAATTATCACTGCGAGGCCAACGAATTTAAATTGACTCCAAATGTACCGAATCGCTGCCGAGTTTGCAAATTTTCAGTTAAATTCAATTCCGTGACAGGTCCATTATCAGACGAAATTCGACTGCTGGAGATTCCATAGCCCTGGCTCCCGCAGACGTCCCGTGAAACACTAACTAAATAGGGCATCATCATTTAATGTTCAAGCTAATCGATTTGTCGATTCCTCCGTTCTCCTGGTCCTACCTATCCCACGTGGAAGGACTACGTCGACTGTGCGGCAAGTCTGCGTTGGGGTCTTATCAGCGGCAGTAACAGCGCCTGTGATGTCCGGATGAATTAAATTTTCGTAAAATTTTTATTTGTGATTTCCAATCACGTCTCTTACAAATTCCGGGAACAATTTCTGGTGGCCGTGGCAATTCTGTCGGATTCTAGAGACTTCATCAGGTTCGGCAGGCAAGACCGTTCCGATAAGCACATTCCCGGCTCCGAGGTGTGGAGCAGCATGCAGAGCACAATGATTATGATAACATCGGATCGCCCACTTCCTTGTCGGGCCAACAATGTTTTGATGAAGTTTTCCTCAAGTCATAGAGCTCCTTTCGAGTTTGCCGGGAAACTATGAAATTTTGTAAGTAAAAAACGTCCACCCCCCTTGACCGGTTTGAGGAGATTTCAATTTCAGATAAGGCTCATCAGGACGTTTAACCGTAAACGAATATTAAGCTACGTCATTTGAAAGGCGCTAGCCTTTGTGATTTATGCTCATTGGTCGGTCTTACAGTCACCTTACCAACTAAGGATCCCTCCTGCAGCTTCAGCCAGGTAAATGCATTCCTTATGGAGCAGGAGTTTCGTGAGTGCAATTTTACAGCGGCTAAGGTTTCGGTTGCTTTGTGTGGTCTCAAACTGGAAATCAAATTTACAACCCCATCCGGTGCGAAAAAGCCCAGTCGGTGTTCGGCTTGGCACCGACCGGACAATATCCAACTTGATTTGCTCGTAAAATCCAACAGTCACTGATTATCCGATACCGCCTTGAAAGTAGAAAGCAGAAAGTTTAATGGAAAAGTTACATTGAGCTACAAATGGTGATAGCATTAAGGGATTTCCTTCCACAAAGTAAATAGCCTTAAAAGTGCCGACCAGCTTAAAATCAGCCCTGAAGGGATACGACATAGGCTCGATTATTTGACCATTAGCATAACAATCTTTGTCAAGGCTTATTGTCATGTGAATTTTATGATAGGATTGTGTCTAAGCTTATACCCCTGCACCCCTGCTGCTCTAGGGTGGGTAATTTGACTTAATATATCGAGACATCTTTAAGATGGTTCAATAATCTAACAGAGCTAGCCCAGTAATCTCATTTACTATTTTGATTATTCCGTCCATTTCTTATTCAGTATAATTGAGTAGGGTTTGATTGAATGCATCAGCTAGTGATTGACAAGGCCACTATGAGATTTACCAAGTGTCAGTCCGTAAATGAAAATATTCAAAGTCCTACCAAGTAGGAGTAGTTCTAGAGTATGGTGCTAGAATTTACACTTTATTTTGTATTTGTATAATAAAACGATAAAATCCAGAGCTTTTTTATTTTTTGTGACTTAATTCGATTTGGTTCAATATACTTAATGGAGTATACCCGTTTTGATCGGGTAGCACAACTAAGCATCCCAAAAACAATTTTAAAGATCACCTAAATAATCCAATCAAAGAATTAATTCTAAATTTTTCACAAACTATTTTTGCTACAGCGTTCGTTATAATTTTCATTGCATGGACTAATTAAAATCCACATATTGAAATTTTTTTCAGATTTTTTGTATCGATAGTTTAAATCAGAAAGGTGGACACTCTGATAACGATTTTGAAAACAAATATCTCGTGACTGAAGGGTTAAAATCAAAAGGTCCGAAGACATTTTTTGTTGCATTTTAGGATACCTACCTAAGGACACCCCACTTTTTTTGAGTACACTTTTCAGTCTATGGGAAGGGGATCCAAAAATAATTATTTTTTCAAAAATCTTATCATTTCTGGTTTTGGGTCATCAATGTACGTCTATATGCGAATTTCATCTTAATATAAATGAGATAATGGGGAGGCTGTTCCATACGGACGAACGGACATGACGAAATTATAAGGGTTTAAAACCTTATTGGAAATAAGACTTTTAATTCCATTTAACTTATTCCGTATTTTAGAGGTTTTCATTTCCTCTCTAACTCATGCAGAGATGACGAATTTTGAAAATATCGAACTTAAAACAATACCTCAAAATATCCAGTCTAGATGTACGAAAAATGGGATTTTTGATATCTTGAAAATCTTGAAAATATTTCCGCTTTTAAAATAAGTAATTTCTAATAGAATGTTTTGCATATTCATTCGAGCAGGTATTTTCGGATAGCGACCGCTCGCGATTTCGTCTGCGTGAAATTGGGAATATTTATAATTTTTGTTTTTTGTCTAAAACTATGTATTAATTGATTAGCTAATATTACTTCGTTAGTTATGTACAAAACACTAAAAACGACACGATACGTTACATTCCAACAAACAGACATCTTCAAAATGAGGTTAAGACTCTAACTCTTTTTCTAGTTATTCGATTTTGATCAAACAAAAAGCAGGTTACTTTCTTAAATTTTATTAGGAGTAAAAACATCATTTTGATTACTAACTTGTCCAAATTGTGAGTTGTGAATTTCGTCTCTGTATCGTATAATTCATTTATCGTCTTAATATCAAAGCTAAAAAAACGAATGTATAGTCTCACATTATAATTTTATTATATGAATTAGATAACTTTTACTTCATTTAACACGCGACATTGCGATTTCCACTACTGCGTTACATTATTAAGTCAGCGTTCTATTAAGCTGAAAATAATATTTTCTTAACCCATTATTGAGTGTAAGCATTGAATTGCAGATGAGGAATTAACTGAAAAATCCCACCGAAATTGATATTAAGAGGCAAATACCAAGTATTCTGATGCAAACCATTAATTATGCCTGCTCTGTGATTAAGTTCCCATTGAAATAAAATAAAGCTACGTCTCAGCACTTCTATTTGTTAAAGGATTTGGCACACATCCTCCGTTCTATTCTCTCTACGATTTTGAACCTAATACGTATGATACGTTCCGATATTGTTCTTACTAGTCCTATTAACGTAAGCTCCTTTCGCCACTAGGTTCCCATTGACAGGTGACAGCTGGGGAGGGGGTATTGTTAGGAACTTTTGTTATATTCCGCCTTAAGGCAATTTGAGATTATCAAAAGAATTACCTGATAGTCTCCAAAGCCCACGTTCATTTGCCGTATCATTGAACTTCTAATTGAACAAATGAGAGCCGACATTTCGATTGGAGCTGGACCGAAATGTTCTATACATCATATCAGGGATGAAACAAGAACCTACAACACTATTCTCATAAAAACGTTGCGGCCTTAGACAGCTTAGTCTGGTTGTTAGCTGCGAAGTTATGGAAACCAATTTATTTATACCTAGACGGAGCACCTCACATGGAAAGGTTAGTGTGGGATCCAAGCCTCTTGCGCGGGCATTAAATGCACCCGAGAAATTCGGCAAATCTGGTAAATCTATTTCAGTACGCGAGAACTACGAAGGACTGTGACTATTTCTCTTCTACATTCGGGAGTACTGTTTGCATTATTAAATTAAAGCACCTCGCTTCAGTGACCAATTAATTTATTTATCTTCGCTGGGAGCTGAATTTCTCATGCTTGGTTTCTGACAGGTAATTATTGCTTTTTCTGTTACCTTATTTGATTTTCCGGTTTTAATAATTCCCACCTCGCTTAGTATTCATCGATAATAGCCCAGTGGAATTTCGATTACAAATGGAGCGGACTAGGGCATTCGTGCACGTGGAGAAATTATCCACGGACTAGCTACGAAATATGTCCATTTCGTTTCTGAGGCATTTCATCTTTAATTAGAAGATATGAAATTCGACATTCTAATATTAAAAATGTTCCTTTAAATATGCGTTAGTTTATAATTATGCATTTTAGAAGTCCTGATCTGAAATTACTTAAATTATTTATAGCAGTTATAAAAAAGGAAATGATTATATGAGTTTTAATAAAATTTCCATTTTTGCAACAAATCCAATTACATTGACACTTTCGAAAATAACACATTTCAATTTTTTTGTCTTTTATGAATTTTAATGTGATAAAAAAAAATTTATGTATTAAGAGAGGTTTCTACCTTGATGCTTAAAAAAATCGTGTTTTAACATATTTTTAAAGATTCACAATTCCAAAAATTGATTGATTTATAACCTGCTACTTGCGCGGTATCCCCTCTTATTCGGGTCTTTGTGCATTTTTCTCTAAATGACCATTTTCTAGTTGATGCGAGTTCTTAAAATCTCTGCAAACACTGTCTTTATAATGTAGACTAAAATGAACTAGAAATACTGAAATTATTCATTATTCCCAATATATCGATTTCAAAAAATACAACAGAAAAAGAACATTAATAGTAATTTATGTATTGTTTATAATGTTAAAAAATAAAGTTAAAAATGTACAGCACATTTATCTCTAGAGAATTGTAAAGAGATACACTTAATTCTGCAGAGTCCATCTTTCAAAAAAGGTGCCTGCAAAAATATTTTTGTATGAATGCATGTTCTTAAAAACAGGTAAAAGGAACGGTGTACATCCTGGTGAATTTCATTTTAAGGTACAATACGAATTGATGTACCTGGTTTTACCTTCGCCAAACATTTCAAACTAAGATGAAAAATGTCTCACAATAAGTCCAGATGTGGCAGACGAAATAAATGAATAGTGTCCTATAGTTCGTGAGCACTTAGTTGGACGTATGAGGAACTAAGAGCAAAATTAAATTTAAGGGATTGTTGTCAATAGCAATAATGGAGATCAGAATGAATTTATTTAATTAATTCAAATTTCTCTATTCTTTTCTTAAATTCTATTTATTTGGATTCAATATTTAAACGCAATTTTTTTTTCCTTTGATTTGTTTTTATAGTTTAACTTAATGGTACCTAAATAAAAAATAAATTATAATATTTTAAAATAGACTCATCAAACTTTGAGATCAAATTTTGTAGAAAAAAATTAAAGAGTTTTCTAAGGCTCTTCAAATGAAATAGGAAAAATGAATGAAATTTGCATAGAATTTCCCATAATCGTAAATGTTAGTTAATTGCAAACATTTCATTTATTGTTTATTTACGGAGTACCTAAACTTTCACCAAGGAGATTTTCCCTTGGTAAAATCACTTGGCCCTTGTTGTTAGAGACTTTCTAGTGCTGTTTAGTTCTAAAATGTGTTTTATATTCTGAAGTGGTCTTAAGATTCTCTAAGCTGGCTCGAATTTCATTTAAACAGAGCATTATTTGTTTCATGTCATTTATGTTCATGTTTATTTTCCATACTTGCAGGAAAAATGCTAAATTAAATTAATATAATAAAAGTTTAATCTCTGTGTTTGCTTTTGTATTGATATAGGTTTAAAGTAATATTCCTTATGAAGTAAAAAAATGCGAACGTTATTAGTAAAATGTAATGAATATTTTTTAGAAAAAATTGTCCCGTGATATTCCCTGAATAATCATGGCATTGAGTTTCAATCAGTTTGTATCATTTTCTCGAGGAATGTTTTTTGCATTACAAACTCACTAATATTTTATTTTAATGCAGAGCATATATTTTTTAATGTTGTAAGAGTGAAAATCTAGTATGGAAAGTTAGGAATAATGTACAGGAAATTTGTTAAATGTGGTCCACTAAAATAAAATTTCTTAAAAAATTGCTGGAGGTTCTGTCGCTGGTCTGATTTCTTATTCTCCGTGCAAATAAAAATTAACACCAATTTGGTTGATCTTTGTATCTTGATCTTACCCTTTACCTGGTCTTATTATTTGATTTTCATGTTCTTTTTAATTGAAAGCCCGTCTTTCCAGTTACTACCCAATAATAATAAAATTAGGACAATAGAAAAGATAAATATTACTTTCTTGTGACATAAATACGTAGGGTAAGGTAGCCCAAAGTGGTAAGCTGACGATTAAGTTTAAGACATAATTTTTCTGTCTCAATTGTACTTAATCTATTTTTTTTTTATAATCAGCAATATAATAGCAAAAGACTTTTGAGAACACAGCATACACCATTATAGAGTATTCAGAAGTGATAAACCTCGATAAATTTTAGTGGAAATAACAAAAATTATTGTTTTCATCTTACCTTGAAAATGTGTGCGCCAATATAGCGAAACAACTATCTCTGATCGGCAATTGTTTGATCAATCTACGATCACATATTCTCATAAAAACTTAAGACGTACAAATTAAAAAGCTTACCTTCAGAACCCTAGATAACATATTTTTTTTCTAGATTCTCTACATTTGATATATTTTTCCTACGCACAGGAATTTATTTCTGGATCCTCCTTCGTAATTTTAATAAAACTTAATTTATCCTTTACTTGTAGTCCTAAATAGTACTTGGTCGTTTCCAATTTTGTTTCATGCTTTATGCTTGCTAATAGTGTCTCAAAAAGACGAATATGTCGTCATTATTGTTCTTTAGGTATTATGCCTGGAAAGTAATGTATCCTCCTCGTTTATTCCAGGACAGGGAAACATGTAATTGCAATTTTGCTAACATGTCCTACTCTGAATATGAGTAGTAAAATATCCAATTTATATGAAGTTAAGTAGTACTTAAGAAATGTAATGATTCTTTATGCGGTCTGTGTATGAGGCGGAACATGCTCTGTGAGAAACACATTCTTTCCCTTGCCAACTTTCTTATAATTATGTTAAAATGTGAACGACAATAAATATATTATTATTATAAACTTGAAACTTACATAAACATAGGAGTGAGTCAATTTTAGTTGCTTTTATCGTTTTTGCCTCTAGTCAATTGTGAGTTTATTGCAAGGCTTTTTTTCTTTATATCAATTAGTGTCTGGCCGCTATTGGCGTCATTCTAGCCACTTGTAGTCAAAGTTTAGTAAAGTTTCAACAAATAATGTTCATTCAATACGGTCGCTACATTAAGGAAAGAAGTTTTATAAAATTAGATCTTGAATAGATAGCAAGATTTGTTTCAGTGTAATATCCGCGATCTCCAATATAGATCATCGATATCATCAACACTCGAGGACAGTTCCAAATTTCTTTCTCACATTTTTTATTTTGAATTATCGGTAACATCGATTCACCTGAGGTGTCTTCTTGCAGCAATATACCTAATTGAAAAAGTGATATTAATCACAAATTACAGTATCAGTATTTTTTATAAGTTTTAAGCACCAAAACACTGTAATTTGTCTTTTAATTGATATCTTTATTTGTTTTTGTTATATAACCGAGTTATTAATTGACGTTTTAATCGATTAATTTTATGCGCCAGTCACAGGGTTAATTGAACAGCAAAGTGCCCAGAAAGTGTTGTGATTCCGCGAAGGAACACCTACTGAAGACGACTGAAGGCATTTAATAAAATCTGAAACTCAGAAGTCATTTTAAATTATCAACAAGGAATTTTGCCAAAATAAAGTCTATACTTTTGACCTACTTAAACAAAGGTACATCGTTAAGAAGTCAAAGTTGATCCACCTAGACTTAATAATATTATCGTAGACCAAGATATTTTTATTACACTTTTTTAAGTAATAAGCGTTACTGCCAATGAAATTCCTTTTGTCTATCGAACATTTAAAGATCTAATAAAATTTAGTTTGCCATCCGAATTTTTAAATTTTGTGGAAGAAGAGAGATGCTTTGTCGAAGAGATACACTATGCTAAAAACGATTCGTTTTAATATTTTAATAGGCTTTTATTGGCTTACTAATGAAGTTCTTAATATGTACTCACTCTATTAGGTCCTAGCTAAATTAAGTAGAGTTTTGTTTGGCGATCTTCACTATACTAAACAACATAATAAAATTGTTTAAGCGTTGTATAGTGAGATAATTGAATTATTAGCTACTGACCGCCACAAAATAAAATTTTGATAGGGATCTAGATATATTTTGAAAAATATAATTATGGAATTTGTATTCATTTGAAGATTTTATAAAAATCTGTAGGTCAGAAGACATTTGAATTACTCAGATTATACAATAAAATCTTGTTAAATTAGGATTTTGTAATAAATAGAACGTGCTTTCCTGATATCTCTCTATTTTATTTGATAAATTAGAATATGATACATTTCTGATTTTATTTTATTTTATTATTTTCTTTTATTATTATTCAAAGTATACTAAATCTGTACAGTTGATTAACTGAATCGATTATTCGGAGTACAAATTATTTTTCGTGCTAGATTTTACAATTGCATTATTTAACTTTGTTAACCAATAAACTAAATTTCTGTACTCAAGGTAACTTATTTAATAAAACAACGACATCTGCAGACAATGAGAACATATGGTAATAGGTATAAGATATGCTTTAATGCAAGCCAAACTACTTATATTCTCATATAGTTAATAGAACAAACAAATTTAGTTACTTTTTAGAGATCTATATTGAGAATAATTCACTTAAATCTTTTTCTTTTGGGAACCCTTCCCGTACAGGTAAACGAAACCCCTTTGGAATTGAAACGGTTTCCTTCCTTATTAAATTTGTAAAATTCTTCCTCAAAAGGGAGAAAATTTATGCACTGCTACATGTTCCTGAAAGCCTTAAAGGATAATGCCATTTACCACGTCTTGTTTCATGTATACAACTAAATCTCCCCTAAATTTAATTTGGTGGCTTCTTCCAGAAAGTGATTTACGTTTAAAGTTAAGCGGTATACTAAAGGTCCATTGTTCGAGCACGATTCTAAATCTATTTTATAACTGCCAGCAAGTGGTATTTCTTAACTTTGGGCTACTAACTTTAGGAAGCTGATCCGCTCAGACAAGAAAGAAACCCTTCCTCAAGACGATAATAGAAAATACTTGTATACTTACACTTAGGTAATATTATATTGTGGGTATTGCATTTTCTAATATTAAAGCTCGTCGAGTTGAGTGATTTAAAATGAATTTGTAAAAGTTAAGCAATGTTTGAAAATCTGAATTCCCTAGAAATTTGAACAAGTTGTTTGGTGTGTATATGGTCATAGCATTAATACCTTTAAAATACTGAAAATATCCCCCAATTTGCTAAATATGTTACAATCTCTTAAAGTACTATTACAATTTTGGTGGCTCTTCAAATTGAATACAATTTCTTTTTTGAAATGGAAAAGAAATAGTTAATACTAATACCATAACTTATGTAATATATTTTCAAATTTTTGATTATTTCACCACGAAAAATCAATCTAAATATAACATGTAACTAATCTGCACAGAAATTGCCGCAAATAATTTAAAAACTTTCAGCCTTTTGCAAAAAGTTCTCTCATAAACCTTAAAAGAAACAGGCAAGTATTTTATGAAGAAAACTTTACTAAACCACATAATTTAGACGCAAGTCGTCCGTTTTTTAGTAAGATCTTTACAAAATTCAAACATTTCGAAAACACGAGCAACTTTTTTTTCCTGGTCAAAATCTATGTAAATCCGCTTTTAATCTATTTCAGTGAATTATAGGTGTAATATTATGTTTTGTTTTGAATATTAAAAATTGCACAATAACAAAAAAAAAAATTGTCGAACGGCCTACAAATGAAAACACCAAAAGAATCTTCAACAAGTTTACGAGTATTAACACTTTACGTGATTTTTTATAATGTAAGCAATTAAAGAAGTGTAAAAAAAAGATTTATATCACAAATTGCCACTCATTGTAGTAAAAAAAAAGGTTTGTAAAGAATTCAGCACTGTTGCAATTAAGCGACTACCACTTAAGACAGAAAATAAATCCAACTCTTTATACAGGTCTGTGGGTCGAATGAAAGAATGTTTAAATAACTAGAGTTAAAACTTACTTTATTACTAGTGCGTTTTTAGAAAAATTGAAAACAGGAGAATTTAAGAATTTATAAAATTCGATTTGTTAGATGAAAATTAGATGTTTTTACAACATCAACATTAAATTAGATTAGAAATAATAAAGATAAAAAAGGGCTTCCTACAAAGTTACTATAAACCTTTGCCGGAAACTATTCAGACTTTATTGGAACAATCAGATTAATGGATTTAGGTTAAACAAGCCTCCAGTCATACTCTTAAAACTATCCGAATGAAGAAAGGCGTCTAAAATGAATTCGCTAGCTTAAAGGGCTTCTCAGTTCACAGTAATTCTGAGAAACTACCCAATAAATGACATTCTGACTATAAACCTAGACATTGATGTCCATTTCCCATAAAAAGTTCCCTCAAGCAATAAAACAGGGCTTTAACTTAAGCTAGAGGATAGACATGGCACCAAGCTAGCCGAGATTTCATGCCGAATTTCACGTCTATAGGGTGAAAATTTCATTCACACTACGAGCAACGAGCTGAGTAGATTGGGAAATGAAAATGTTCTGGCAGTAAAGATGATTATATATAAGGTGACGCTTAAATCGTGATCCAGGAAAAACTTCACCTGGAAAAGACAGAAGAGCTGATAAATAAGAAGGAATTTCGTCTGCCTTAGGAATGATTTTTGGATTAGAAAAGTGAAATATACAAATATAATTAAAATATCATCATATGTATGTACACTTAGTTTTCGCTTTGCACGATATTCGAATTGCACGGTATTGGTTTAACGCGACAAATTTCTTTAATACTGGATTTGTTAAATTTATTACATGTATATTTATTTTTACTGCGGAATGTGAGGAACTAGTCTACCGTGTAAATCGAGGGTGCTTTTTAGTGCTTTTAATCCCTACAGTTTCTACTTCTAACCGAAAATCAACCAAAGATCGCAATTACTTAGTTTTATAATTTAGGTTTGTAATTTAAAATTCCATAAATCAAGTAAATAAAATCTCTTAAGATTCATTAATTTAATTTCATTTCTTAAAGTAGCGCCTTCATAAAACAGTGAATAATTAGATTGTTGCAACAAATGGTAAAGTCATAACGATATCAATAATATAGGCTCGAAAAATTGATTTTGGAAAACAATTCCAATTCCAGTTTCAATATCGAAGAGAACAGTGTAAATTAAGTGTAAGTATAACCCAGTCATTTTGTAGATAGTTAAGGTGACCATGTTCCATGTTCATGTATAACATCAAAACAAATTGAATTTGAGCTCTAAAAATTTATCTTGTATTTTAAAATATTGAATCTTAACTTTAAAGGAGTTCAACGGATCATTGTTTTCAATATTTAAAAAGCAGAAAAAAATTGTTATTATTGTTGTTATTATTTTGGAAACCGATTTAAGAAAGGATATGGGTAAATTTAATCTGAGAATAATTAAAATTATATGAAACAGTATATGGCTCATTTTTCTTCTGAGCGCCCATTGCATTACTCAGAGACACTGCTTAAATATTTTAATTTATCTGAATTGAAATAAGCGTGAATATTTTCGTTCACTTTTGAAGGAAATTTCATATAAAATTTCTTTCTAATTGTGCCAGAGTAACAAAAAACTGATTATCCCGAAGTTTTAGAATAGTCAGTCTTTGTACGAAAGTCACTGAGATAAGACACTGACGGGTGCTTCAGTTTACAAAATTCTGGATTTAAATTGAAAATTTTTTATTAAAGGAACAGAATTGGTTGTTCTTTTTAAGTGTTCTGAAGAATTTTATTACAAGTTGCATTAAATACTTTGGAATATATTTTTATATGAAAGTGTGCTTCTCTTTTATTTCCTAATTCTGAAAATATTCATTTAAATCATAGTTAACGTTTAAATCTTTGCTTTACGTTTTATCTTAAATTATCTTATGCATTCTAGTGCTTTTTGACTTTAGAGCTGCACAAAACCCACAATTGTACTACTTATAAATCAAAATTTATATACTTATTTTAAAGTAAGTAAAGTAAGATGTATGGAATCATCAAATATCATCAAGTTTAATCTCCACTTAACCGATTGTTGCTCGTAATTTTTAATCTTGTCATAACTTCATTTTTGAAGTTGTAAATACGCCTAAAATCTTAGTTTTGATTTTGTTCATACAATAACATATTTTACATATTTAATATATTTTTGCTTACTACTAAATACAGAATACTTTTAGTTTTGTAAATTAAACATATTTTGAAAATGTATTAAAGACATGGTAAAAAATAAACAAATATATTTCTATAATAATAATAATAATAATAATAATAATAATAATAATAATAATAATAATAATAATAATAATAATAATAATAGCCTTATTTAAGATTTGCTTTTAACTTAAGAACTTTATTAGAAATCTAAATCAAAACTAAGATTTTGCAAGTTAACACATAACCGACCTTACTCGAGCATATTTGGAACTAGAAAATAAGCCTATTCTTATGAAGCCTATGAATATTTTAAAAATCAATTTAAGATTTCTTCATTTTTTGTATCTTCACCATAATGAAATAAAAAACAAAGATAATTCGTGCTTTGTAGTTGTACTGATTTACGTTTTATTTACAACTTTTTTACATTACAAAATGATTGTCTTTTTAATTTTAATAGCCCAAATTTTATAATTACGCTTAGTCCCTACACGGCTACCGGGTTTTTAGCTAAACAGCAATTGAACTTTATTTTCCTTAATTCTCCCTCAGTAGGTTACTTTCCTTTTATTATTGCAAAGAACGAGCCATTGAAATAAAAGAAAGTTTTCTAACTATGCATAAACCTTGCGAGGCTGAGAACTAAATAAAATATGTGGGAAAAAAGAAGGTCAATTACACACTGTCAGAGGAGTGTAAACGTAAACTGGCTCATTGCAGGCAGCACCAGTTTTACAAAGAATCTTGTGCAGGTAGATCGCGGTATAAAGTGCTAGAAACAATAGAGCCATTTTAATTAGCTTTTGACCTCGAGGAAGGCAAATGAATTTTATGTCGTGTCAGGATGTTTGCTTTAAAACTACTGAGAGCAAAACGTGAAACAATGGTCTTTAGAAAATTTTTATATCCCTGTGAAATTTAACTTAGCCTATTCTAATTTATTTCTGCTGTAATCAGGATTTTAGGACAAGCTATAATTTTTTTTACAATAGTTGTTTTCTCGTGACCACCAATCAAATCTTATTGTAGTCATGCAAAATAGTACAATCGAATACAATGGCAAACAACACCGAATCTGTGCTAGGATAACTAAATTTAAGGCTTATCAGACATAGTCATAATTTTCACACATTTGTTTGCATGTGGTTTGATGTATTGTCATAAATAAGGTATCGGTTGTCTTACGAGTATCACTAGATATAATTTGTAATCTCCATAAAACTTGTTTTAAAAAGAACCTTACAAGAGTATTAAAGAGGTAATAAAAGAAATTGTGGGACTTCAAAAGAAGAGATTGTTTAGATTCATCGAAGACGTTGGTTATTACCTCAAAAAAAATTACAAGAAAACACTTATACAAAATATTCCACAAATTTGTAAAAGTAGGTGCTCTCCTATCCTATACTATACTTGTACGACACAACTTAAATTCTGGAACATATTATTACTAAACAGTGCGTAAATATTTACGCATATGGTAGATTAAAATTTGGTTACTCTTTTATTTCACTTTAATAGCGTTATGACTTAAAGATATCGTTTAATTAAATAATTAGTACGTAAGAAATGTTAATAACGATAAGTCGGATTTTATTTCTTATTTTTAAAAATCTCTGCAGTATTTATTTTTAATTTTTAAAAATCTGAAAAAATTTATATTTAAGATTTCAACACTGTGACAACGACATTATGGAAATAATCCTTCTTGATCATTTCTAGTTTATAGAGTCTGCATTTATTTGAAACAATAGTTGTTTTTCTATTGGAATTGGTTGGAATGTTATGTAAAAGTAGTAATAGTAGTAATAAATCTGTATCAAGATTGAAAATAATTCTTGTAAAATCGCTCCTTATTTAAACATCTGTTACTACACTTAGAGTTAGTTAGTTATATCAAATAGTGCTTTTGTTTCTACACTTATATTTGTTATTTAAAAAAAATGGCATACATATCGAAATTGAAATTGCTTCTAGTTGAATTTAACTGGGAATCAGGTTAAATTATTTAAAGTAACTAATTTCTAATTTTTAAAATTTTACTTTAATTCGGTTTTTGTTACCGCTCTTTGCACTGAAGTAAATGGAAAGTCCTGCTTTGTTCTATAAGATAGAAGACTTTTATTATTATTTTCTATTTTACAATTTTACGCTTATTAATTTGCTGAAACTCAAATCTGTAGATTTCCGTTGTTGCGTTCGTGAAGCAATTTTAATTATTGGAACATTTGAAATGAGTAAAATGTTTAATGTCGTTAAAAAACTGTAGATGACCCTATTTTCTCTTTTCCAACTAGGCATAACCCTTTAAGGAAGGTACCCCTTCTCCCAAAAAAACTTATTAATTACATATGTGTGTTCGTAAATAATTTTGTGGGGATATATTTGAAAAACGGTTGCTTCATTTTATAATATTTATCTTTAGTTTACAATAATTTTTACAGCAGGCGTTAGTGTCAAGTAGACCCTTCTGAAATAAAAAGCTGTAGGCATCTTGGAGTAAGTGGTTTTTATTATAATGAATTTGGTTTAATAGTTTTTGAGAGATGAAAATCGTGATTTAGAAACATTTAAACTAAAGAAAATACAAGAATAGTTTAAACTAAGTACTAAAGCTTAAGTTGTGATGGCTTACAACTCCATCAATTTTCATCAACTTATAATTATTAAAGTAGATTTAATTTATGAACTGCTTTAAGCGAGTTAAAAGAAAAGAATCGATTTTATAATAATTAGAATTATATTCAGTTTTAATATGAATATTATTTTTTGTAAGAGATAACGAATCTAATATTGTTAAATAAATATTACATCAGTTAGTTCGTGACATTTTTGAAAAAGGATAATTTAAAATGGTCTATTTCTTGAAGATAGAAGAGGTTTTTCCAAGGCTTTAAGTAAGTAAATCCAACACGCATACATTGAATCGACTCAATTTTATTAATAAATATTTAACTATAAGGATAGAGAATTTACGCGATTAATTCTTTATAAAACCTGACAGGGAGCTCGACACCTTACAATTTATGTGTTTTATCTTAGTTAGAAGTTATTATTAAATTAAAGTCGAGTGTCGAGTTGTGTCGAGATCGCATTGAACTAAACGGCAACCATTTGTTTCCCTTTTATGAAGGAATTAGATTACATCGTTGACATAAATGAAAATCTTACACAAGTTCGGTGTGGTGTCGCTAATATTAAGAACAAAGTAGTTACAACCGAGATGACTATCAGTAGGACGCTAAAATACAGTGCGATGGAAAGAAACTTAATAGGTTGTTTTATCTAAGTATAATACCATGGGAGGGATAACCTTTTCAGCTTCAGAGTAATAATTAACTGGGAGAGTTTATCGAAAGCCTTACTAAAGTTTATTATGCACAATTTGTCTGCAAACATCGAAAGCAAAAGGGTCCAATTAAAAGAGGTTCGTACATCTTGATCGACCTTGAAGAAAATTTCGTTGATTAATACGGTGCTTTTACATAATTAACAATCTGAGACTATGTAATTGATTTAAACAAATTTGGAATACACGACACTTTGGAAATGGACCTATAGTTGATTCTTCGTCTTGTGTATGCGAATAACAAATGAGATTATTTATTTATTCAATAACAACTTTATAAAATAAGATTTCATGGGAAATAGTCTGTTTGAGCTGAACAGTGTTAGGAATGATAAAAATGGTTTAGATCAAGCTGGAAATCGAGAATGTAAAAGGATTTTTTAAAAAAGGTGACTAGAAGATAAAGTTATTTATCTTATATTTGAAGTTAATAATTTTATGAAACAGGCACGAGGCAGTATGTGTAGTAAACACATACTCGACAGTGGAATAATAAAATTCGTTCTAGCTTTGTTCAATGTTTTCGCGTAAATAAGGAAACTATTTGCTACATATTAGACAAATTGAAACTACATATTATTTATGTTTGTCTGACATTGACATTGACATTGGATTGATCCCTACGCCTTTTTTTTAACCATATAAAATTACATAAGAAATATTAGAATTTTGAATATCTTAATTGGTCCATGAGAACCAATTTTACGGAGTATATTCTAGATACTCTTGGCTCTCAGCCAAGAGTAATAGACTGATTCGGTGATGGATCTCCATCGGGTTCAATAAAATTTCGTTCATATCCAAAGTTAAAGTTTCTCCTCGTTTTCTATTTTCTACATGCCCATACCTAAAATTGAAAATAAATGTTAAATAAGCAATTTAATCTTACGAATTACCCTTTTCCCTTTCGTAACGCCCTTAATAGTCCTGCCCACAGTTTTAGAACTTCTTTCTCATCAATCCCCCCAGTTCTCCTACGCACTAAATTGTAATACTTTTTCATAAATTCTATCATTCGATTGAATTGCTTTTGCGTAGGTTGTGCCCTAATAACATCAAAATAAAATTGATAAGTTTCTTACTTATATTTTCTGACATGGAAATGCAACAGTGACAATTAGCACGAAAGTTTTTAAAGTCCTTATTTTAATATCTTCTTTCATGAAACATTTTAACACTAGTATTTTTAATAACATTAAATCACGAGTGATTGAGAAAATCAATTTGTTCACAAGCAGAGAAATAAATTGTGAGAATTTCCACAAAAGAATGCGAATTGTTTTCGCGAATTTTAAATGCCCGTTATCAATAATCTCTTTTTTTTTGTATAAGCGTCCCTTATCAACAAATTTGTTTTATATAAAAAGTACAATAGGACACTGAATTCATTGATAACGTGACAAATGAATAAGGAAAGCGAAAAACACGACTTTTTTGATTCTCCAAAGGCATTAACTTTTTGCTCAATTGAAGAAAAAAATCATAGTCGACATTTGTCGAGAGTTCTACGTCACACGACTTCTTTTATCCTTTTAATTCTTTGCACGTATGTCTCAGCACCCGTGCAGTCATCTCATTTATATCCTTGTACATATTTGCGCGGATTCCAAATATCTCTGAACGATACTTTCTTAATCCCCTTATTCCGCTTCGATCTCAAATCGAAAATTAATTAGAGAACTCAAGGCCCGAAGTTCAACGTTTCAATAAAAATTTCTAACAACTCTCATAACTTTGAACAAGTTAACTTTTTATTAAGATAATTTTAGGCCTTGGCAGGGTTCACCAGCTTCGGTAGCAACCTTTGTAGAGATCTCACAATCACTTCCCAAGGGTTCTGATAGGACAATTGCTCTTCCTTCGGCAAAGGCTATCCATTAGTAGCTCCCAATGGGGGCACAAATGCGCTCATTTCACCTTCCGGAAAATTTAAGAAAATTAAAGGCGTTTTGTTTACAAACTGTTGGATATTGAATGGGAAAGGGTTGCAAGAGCTTCTTGTCGGTGGGTATCGTCGTCGCTAACCAAGGGCTTGTCGCTATTGATGAAAAACGCACGCGCCCTTTTCGCAGGGGAAAGTGTTCCAAGGATGTGGAGCACGGCATGGACTAAAAGTCGTACCCAACGTCGTTTGGTCGACGTGGACTCGCCAGAACTCTGCAGTGTCTCCGCACCCACCACAACTTATTTTCATTCCGGGGATGATAAGTTCGGAACTTTCACGTTTTTACAGCAGTTCTTAGATGCCAGCCTCTACGGTTGCATCGCAAGAAGTTTGGGAGCATCCGCGGTGTTGGTGAAGGTGTTTTCCGGTAAATCGGCGGTAGAAGCTCCTTTAGTCTTCACGGGAGCGAAGGACGTTTTTCATACTTAGCACGTACTCTGACGTATCCGGTGTGCCGACAGTAATTAGTGAATCCCTGTTCCGGATCGTGTCCAACTCTGGATGGTGGTGCTGTGTTTAGTGGTGGAAAGAGTGCATGCGAATCCCGCGTAAGCCAGAGTGAATGTGACTCAAACTGCCGCCGATGGGATTTAAAAATTTCCGCCACGGTTGGATTTACCTATCAAAAATATTTGTGCGACAAATTGCGACAGGAGAATCGCCATTAAAGGTCGATTGAGTGAGTACAATTGTGATTTAATGGCTGCTCAGTAAATCAGGTTAGCCCTCTTATCTTGATTAGATGAGCCTAATGGGTTCGACACGGTTATCTAATGACACTCCATTTTTGCTTGTCCTCCCGCACCTCCTCCAGTGGGTGTAATTCATCGGCAGCATAGCCCCTTCCATTCCAGCCGATTTCTCGTGACTCTGGGTCGTAATATACTGCTCCGAGGACAATTCCTGTAATCGGAAGAGGCAGGATGTTCATTTAGAGGAGATTTATCCGCAAGTTAGAGCGGTTCCGGTCCTCCTGGCTGCTGCGGCGCGACCGCCCAAAGGTTCCGGCACAACAATGGGTTGATGGCAGTTTTATGAGGACTTCATTTTATGGTGATCGTCGGTATGAAATTTTAATGTGCATTAATGCCCTCGGCTTAACAAGCAGCTCCCTTATTGCCAGTCAACTTGTGCCGGCTGTCGTTGAATTATTTAAGAACTCGAATTGTGCCATACTAAGATAGCTTCGGTACCAGGAGCGGTCTACTACAAAAAATATTTGACTTATCCTTGAGTTGGTTTATGACTTCCTTTCAGCAAACAGGTCGATCGGGTTTTTTGCCTCGCGCTGACTTCGCTGACAAAATTGGTCAATAAAATTTCACTAAGAGCTGGATCCGTATGAGACGGCAATAATAAATTATGACGAAATGTATAAAAGTGATGAAATATGGCTGGGGCTTAAGCCCACTTACGGTCTTATGCGCGGTTATCCGAAAGGATTACTCCCGGTGGTTGAGATGAATTGCTACTAAAGTATCTAAGACCGCATGCAGTCTTGGGTAGAATAAACTTACTAAATTTTGGAAAAAATAATCCATGCCTTTAGTGAGTGTATACAATTCCGTGGCACAGACTTCTGTTCCACAAAAGCAATTTCTTCCGAATGATATGAGTTCTTTTTATTAGCGCTATTAATTTTTAAAAACCTGCGAATAAAACTGAGTATAAAGTAAAGCTTTATTGGTTTTTGTTCAAGTATAAAAGCAAAGTTTTGTTTAGGGTGGAGATTTCCTTAGGTCAGGTCGCAAATAAAAATAGAAAATGATAAATTATTAATTAATTTATTAAGGAGGTCGTTACATACCACCTTTATTGCAGTATCAAATCAAAAGAAAGTTTTGACTTCTGGGTTCATGTTACAAGAAATCTTTCTTCTTCTGTGATTTTAATGTATTTAGTTAAAGATGATCTTTTCAAAGAAGTTTCTTTCCTCCTTATACCAAAAAAAAAAAATTTCAATAATGATATAGGCTTGTGTTTAGGAATTCTGACTTAGTTGGAGAGGTATTCTAAATACAGAAGTACCTGGTAAAAAACAAGAATAAGAACTTTTTTCGAAGTGAAAATTCGAGTAAGGTTGGGTGGGTGTAACAACACAGAATACATCTCGAAGGATTTTAGAAATTTAAAAATTGTATGTATTTAATTTTTATACGGCTTTTATAATTTAAATTAACAAATTGATATTTGAAAATTCATGAAGCCATTTTGATTGGTTAGAGATTAAAGACTTTTGCAACCTTTTTGTCTTTGTGAAGACTTTAAATGTATTTATTGAAAAATAAATATTTATTTCCTTCATAATAATTTTTTTTTGTTTTTAAGGAAATATTCATAGGGCTGGTTTCTCTCTTACTACTAGCCAGACTTCCAACTAAACAGTCGGACATTTTGGTATTTATGCTGGCAAATTTGTTTAATATTTTCGACAAACGTAACCTTTTAAATCCATGCACAGCAAATCACTTTTATCCGCTTGGAATAGTAACATCAAACCATCAAAAGTAGAGTTAAGTAATAGTATTAAAATTCTAGTCTCGTTATATTTTATCTAATCAATCCCTTACACAATCGAATAATTTCTGCAGCTATTTTAACAATTAGTAAAGTACTATAGATGCGAAGGTCTTTTGGAACTTCTGTACCACTTGTGCCGAAAATATTAGTTCTAAAAAAACAATTTTAATAATAATAATAATTTTCAATATAAATGTTAAACTTATGTAAAAATTTTTAATATATTCTATAAATTTTTTTTAAACAGTCAAACGTATAAGAAATTTAAAAATTGCTTTAGTTTTTAACTAAAGACTTTAAGATTGATATACAAAAAGGTCTCAATTCTAAATCGAGCCGGGATCTTATTTCATAGTTTTTACGAAATAAAGAAATATAAATCGAGCCGAAACAGACCAATTTGAGAAAGCAAAGGAGGTAATCAATGAAAATGGGCTCAAATCACTTCAAGTAAAATTTAGTGAAGCCTAGTAAAATAAAGTAGAATCGATTTGAGTTGATTGGATTCAAGTTTATGTGAAGAATTAAGTGAATTCGGATAGAGTCGAATCGAATTAAAGCAAATAAGAGTCGATTAAGTGTATCAAAAGTTATTTAAATGCAACGCAACTATTCTGAATTGCCAAAAATCAAAATTCTTATACATTACAGTACTAAGTTAATTACTAAAGAAGAAAATAAAATGCTAATAAAAAGTGTTAGGACCATAAATAAAAATTAAAAAGGTAGGAACCAGAATTTATGCAGAACTAATGCTTCCTAGGGATAAGGGACCAGCGAAAATTTCTGATAAGCTTTAAAATGCTTCTGAGGGATAAGAAACGGGTATGAAAATTCGGGTGTGATGTAATCGCATAAGAAGGTAACAGATGTAAAAAATTAATCAGGAACAAGCGTGTTAACGATAGCAAAAAAGCATAAAAACATGAGTGTGAATTGTTGTATATCAAATTTAGCATTCATACATAGGCATTTTATTTCCTTAAGAATTTCCTTTACATTGAACTATGCGATTCGTGTTTGTGTAGTGATTTTACTATGAAATTTCGCATGTTTTCTTTTTTACGGGTGGCCAAAACCAAAAAAGTGATGTCTTTTGATTACTAATTTTTTGCAAGAGGTGGTTGAAGATATAAAATAATTAAACAATTTAGATAATCCCACGCTGTCATTGAACAATTTCTTAGTAATTGTAGACTATTTTTAATGTGTGCAAAATGCGTCACTTAAATGGAGCTCGCTATTTGTTACTAAAATTAGCAATATAAATTAGATAAAACTTTGTAAAAACAAGGATATGAAGCTTCAAATCGGCCCCTCTATCTGTCCCCAGGATTGTTCTTAAATTTTCTTTTAACCTGTTGCGGTCATCGGGGGTCCAAAAGATCCCACAGATTTTTTCAATAGAAAATTTTTAATTTTTTTTTTCAAGTGAAACGTTAATTTTAGATAAGTAAACAATTGGATCTTGTAAATAAGACCTTTTTATATGTCCATAAATTTTTATGAGGTGAAATCGCAAGTAATTGATAAACAGTAAAAGATTTCTTGCGTGAGGTTCCACGTTCTTATTTGGAGGTGTGACTGCAACGGGTTAAATAACTCTAAGGAGGAATTTTATAATTTCTACTTGAGCTATCTATTTTATTCCTATCAATTTAACTCCAGTTTTAAATATTGATAAATGTATAATGAAACGTCGGAATTTCACACTTTTATCATTAAATTGAGTATAAAAATCTACAGGTAAAATAAGGAATCTTAAATATAAAACTACTTCCATGGTTAATCTGTTTTAGCTTGTACAAAAAATTTGTAATGTGTTATCACATGTAACGCTACGCTTGCAAGTCTAGCTTTAGTTCTTATCAGACAACATGTAAGACAAAATCATCGATATCTGACTGAAAATAGTAGCACTTTTATTACATTTTATAGCAATGCATCATTTCATCTGCAAACATTCACAAAACTCAGAATCGCGTCTCTAATGCGCTGTAAAAAATATTTGAACTATTCAAATTAATGTTTCTGCATTTGAAGAGTATACGACTACAAACCAAGCTTTTTAACAACGTAGTTAAAAATTACGATATTTTTTCTTCACCAGTATTTTTGGGGTAGTAGCCTTAGCAAATACAACTTTACGAGGGAACCGATTCATAGACATCAAAATAGAAATATTATTGAAAATTTATAAATTAATATTTTTAATTCATTAGATTTTTATTTAAAAATTACTTGAAACGCTATTTTATTTGTTTTTTTTTTCTCCATTTTATTTAACTTTGATATTTCCTTGGCTGGACCGAAGACTCAGCATAAGGGTTTCTTTTTGATGCAAACCTAAAACGTACGTTAATCGAGTAGATACGGAACCCTAAAACGTATCTTAACCGAGTAGGTATATTTTCTTATATTCTGGTTAAAATCTTTGCCCTGTGCTATGTGCTATGTGATTTATGTTACGCCTTCTCAGTCATCTCATGTGTCATGGCTTGTCTCATGGCATATGCCGTGATGTGTTATGTAGATCTAGCTATAAACTGTTGTATATAAAAAATATATATAATGTTTCTTTAATCATGTGGTGCGATTTTAAAGAGGCAAAGAGGGATGTTTTTGAAATGATACGAAATTTTTTAACGCAAAATCGGACGATTGTTGGACCTTTTTTTATGTTTTGTGTTAAAAATTTCAGCAAAAGAGCAGTGCCAATAAAAAGAAGATCATTAAAAATAATAATTTTAATAAGAAGCGATTTTAGCTTCGTACTAAAAAATTAAAATAATTTCCACGTTATAATTTTAACAAAAGATCTTCAGGATCGCATTGAAATATAAAAAATAAACTAGCTTCAAACTCTATATTAATACAAGTATTGAACTATTAAGAATGATATTCATTTTTTTATTGAAGCTGTAGATATATCGATAAATATTAAATTATTTAAAGTTGGATGCATGCATATAAATTTGATGATCGCTTTAAAATTAGACTGATGATCCCATCTCTCAAATGCTCAAATTAAATTAAAAAATAAGTCATCGTTCTGTACTTACTTATTTGTCCTTTATTTTGATTTGACATTGTAATTATTTACCTAGTTATGGTTCGCCAAAAAATATATGTCGATTTCAAGAGAACTTCGATTTCAAAACAATTGCCTTAAGAATTTTAAGTGAATCTTTAACGTATTGTAGATTTTTAATTCATACGTATTTACTTTAACCTTTTTAAATTTATGAGCTTTAAATTTATTTCTAACTAATTTTCCAAAAATCAATGACAACATCGCCTGTTAGATGGAATCAAAAACTACGTAATTTTTTGACAAAATATGATCCCAGAAATGTCAATATTTAAACAAAAACGAAGAAAAATGAACTAAATTTTACGTTGGTAATAGGGAAACAGCAAGAATCATTTTAAGAAAGAAATAAAAAAATTTATGAAAGAAGATTCGATTGTTTTATTCTTATTAATGCTGAATTCCTTGGTGCAGTGCCACTATTTTCTATATAAAAATTGCTCAAGTTTTAGCATGCACTATACAAGCATATCATTACAGTCTTATGCATTTGGTGTTAAAATTTATATATTAGGATGCTCTAAAAATAATAACGAATTAAAAAAGGTTTCGAAGTTATAATTATATCAGTTATAATTATTTTATGACCTCGAGAATATAAGTTGACTGCATTTAAAGAGCTCTAGAGAATTAAATGCACGTAAAGGTCAATTTACAAAGGGTAGAGAGTCTATGTATGATACAAAGAAATTGATAAGGATTATTATTTTAAAATTTAAAATAAGTAATTTTGAATTATTTTTCAATATACCGTGAAAAGCCACTTTCAGTCTATTCATAATTCGTGGAAATATTTTTATTTAATATTGTGTACGGCAAAATCTTTATTATTGATTTATATACGTGCTAGAAAAACTATTTCTTTGCTAATATTGCTTTTGAAAAATAATATTATTATTAATATTTCAAGGATAATCTAAATCATTCTTTATTTTGGTAAGAAAAATTGTTAATGATTTAAAAACAGATACAAATTCGTAAATACATTGATAAATCAATCATTTAAAATTTTAATTTAAGGCACCTTTATAAGTAGAATTTTAATTAAATCATTAAAATTAAATTTAATTGTATTATTCACATGCTTCTGAATTCAATCGCGAATTTTTGGGTTTTACTGCCTGTTTTTAAGATAGAAAACGAAATACTTTGACAATTTTTGTAAATTCCGATTTCAAGTATAAAAATTATTTTTTGCAGTATTAGTTTTTATTTTTAATTCACATTTAATAAAAGTTATATTTTATTAGTATCAACTAAATTGCTGATATTTAATGTTAAAATTTTCAGTGCTACATAACCACCAAAACCAGATGCTCCTTTATGATATAATCCAACTCCACCGAGAGGAAACGATGGCTCGGTGAAAACCGGTTGAATATCTAGAAATGGTATCACAGTTTGCCCAGCATCCTTTTCTATACTA
The DNA here is from genome assembly GCA_001932985.1 of Proctacanthus coquilletti. NCBI lineage: Eukaryota > Metazoa > Arthropoda > Insecta > Diptera > Asilidae > Proctacanthus > Proctacanthus coquilletti. The sequence continues at coordinate 1,784,636 of MNCL01000019.1, forward strand.
GACGGCCGAATTTCAACAAACTGTCCATCCTTTGAATCTGGTAAATTGAGCAATGATTTCACTGGATTATCCGGGTCATTGATGTATAAGTCTCCCCTATAAAAAGATTTTTGTAAAATATTACAACATAAACAATAATAGCAATAGAGTACATGAAATAAAATAGAATTGTTTAATTGAAAAACACAATACGATGAATTTTCAAAATATCAAATTAAACTAAATTACATTTTGGGAAAATGAAACTATTTTAAGGTAAAAATTACGAGAAATAGATTCAAAAATCTAAATAAATATTTGACGAAACGAACTCACAAAAATAAAGTCATTATAATGATTTTTTAATTTTTGAATAAAAGTTATTGATTTGTATACTCGTACAATTACCTGTCCGGATGTCCTCCATCTCCAGAGAATTCAGATCCAGAACAGTCAATTAAACCTGAAGTTAAATTAAATTTGCGGGCAGAAATCTTAACACCGATTGCTTCTCTTTCACCACGTCTAATAATGTCGAAGTTTACACCTAAAGATAAAAATTAATTGTTTTGTAATTTATTAAATAATTCTAATGTTATATAAAATCACCGACCAGTTATTACAAGAGGAATATTATTACTGGATGTTGCTTTGTCTACGTTGAGACTTATTGAGCTTCTACTGGTTGACGAGGAATAACTTAAATATGCTATATCATCAGAACTAACTGATTCAAGTGGAACCCATTTTTCACTTCCAGGCAAAATCTTTGCACCTGGCATTAATTTTCCTTCTTTTATTTTAATGCGAATTACTTGATCGTTATCTTTTACCATTTTGACGCCAACTACTGCCCTGCATTCATAAAATAAATTAATTTGGTAAAATTGTATTATTATTAAGCACTCAACATATTTTCGTTGCAATTCGATTTCTGTCCTTTTATGTCAAATTTGCGTATTGCGGTCGAAGTGGAATCATTTTCGATGCAAGTGCACAAGCAATGGTTACATTTGCTATTACCGCATCGAGCAGGTACCAACCAATAGTCATCAAGTGAAAGTGGACAGAAATGGGAAGGCATATCTTGTATCTTGGTACCAATTTATCTCCAGAAATGTGACCTTCAGAGTCTTTAAAATATTGATATCGTCTAGTATTACTTTCCGGCTATGCGATTAAAGGTATGTAAATGTAATGGGAAGATTAACAACGAACAACTAGTAAAGTATGCTTTACGTACCATTTTACAAACCTCTACTTGATAGTAGACTGGAAATCTATAAGTTCTGTCGAACCACGTAGTGCAACTATGCAGAATGCCATTACAAGTGTCTTTAAGTTTGCCTCCCCAAGCAGTTCTTCGTACGGTGGTGTAATATTGATCTTTAAAACTCTCACATCCTTGGCATGTATCACCATGTGATAGCTGATCTGCATTAATTATTAAAATTTGGGAAAATTTTTCAAGTTCAATAAAAGTTGTTCCTAGAAAAGTTGATTGAATTCAAATATTTATTTTATTAAATGCGACTTTTAAATATGTGATACCTTACCTCTTTCATGCTGCGAAGGATCACATCGACGAACATCTGTTGGCAAGAAAGCGAACGCTTCTTTCATTATAATTAAATAATTATTCATCCTATCCAGATATTGTTCCTTAGTCAATTTAATATCAGAGTCGTGATTTTCTAAAAAAATATTATATCAGTATCAATATTAAAATACGTATATGTGCATTGATGGTATCTTGCAAAGCTAGACTTACCACCTGATAAATTAGCACGCATTTTAAAAGCCGTAGTGACCATTATTAGGGACCTAATCTCCACTTCAGTAATAAGCGAATATACTTCATATAACCATTGTTGTGGTGATAGGAATTCATCACAGTGTGTATTACCCTAATTAGGAAAAAAATAGTGTATATAAATTTTACAAAATGTGATAGTAATAATAATTAACTTACCTGTGATTGTAGTGTCTTAACAATGGTATGCAATAAACTATCTTTGATAACACCAAGTTCGCCGGTATAAAAATGAGAATAAATATTTTCAACCATTTTTTTTGGACTATCATTGCCAATACTTATGGCAGTTGCCACAAAAGTCGCCAATGTATAATTAGAGACACTTGAATTGAACATATTAACATAGTATGATTTGTAAAGGTAGTTAATATCTCTCATATTTTTTACAATATCGTCTACATCCCGATCAATGCGTGTAAGATCCCGGATTTGCTTCGGAAGATATATAGCCAAGATATCCAACTTTTGACTAAGATGTATACCGACTTCATCAAGACGTTCTGATACATTTTGTACAGATTCTAAAATTTCTTTAGGCATTTTATTCTCTGGTCCAACAGCATTTACCAAAAATGTTACAGATCCTAAAGTTTCAATCCAGAAGTTTGCAAATTCTATAACTTTTTTAATATCAAGAAGTGCTACTGATGATACTTCTTGATGGATTAAAAGAAGGAAGACTAGTGTAATGTTCTTCATTAGCTTCATATTGAAGAATTTCTCTAAAATTTGTAAAAGCAATAATGAAAATAAAAAGTTTTATAATTAAATAGGTAATTTTATTATTAAATTGATATGAATGATATTTTAGTGTCAGCAGGATTTTTTTTCCAAAAATTTAAAGGACATTCTTATGCTTTTCTGTTTTGAACCAATACTTATTAACATTTTTTTGACGATAAAATTAATGATTTTAGCATTACGTTAGAATGTAATTAAATGCCTTTGAAAATATTTCTCTAGATAGACGAATATAGAAATATGTAAATTGATATTAGTTTGTACATTCTAGACGATTGTTCGAAATAGTATGGAGGTAAAAGCTGAAACATGCGAAAATAATGGCACTTTTTCTTTATTCTTGTTTTAGGTAAATTTTTAACTTTTTAAAAACTTCACAATTCGGGACAAAAATGTTTTTAGATTCTGGTCCAAATATGGCATATATGCTAAATTTGTATAGAAAACCTGAATAGGATTTGGATTGAACCTGAATAGGATTTGGGATACGGGGGTATAAAATTAAAGAACATGATAATGAAAATGTTGATTTCTTGTGTTAAAGTTAAATAAAACAAAAACCTTTCTTGGCACATTTTCCAAATTACTAAGCTACGTTGAAAACCGAATACAGATTTTCGTGAACCGACACACTCCTTAAATAGGAGCAATATTAAAAGATCAAAAAATATGGTCGTTTTTATCTTCAAATACAATTCGCTGTTAATGTAAAAGTTAAAATAAGCTATTTCCTAATGAATAAAATAAGGTAAATATAATACCAAAGAAAGGCTTTTCATTCATCAAGGAATTCTCAGCCATTGCTAACAATTAAAAATAAAATGGCTATTAACGCGGAATCGCTTTTCTAATTATTACATTAAATTAAATCGAAATGATATTCCGAATGGGGATTATCCCGTGGCAATAAAAAAAAAACATTTTATTTATATAAAACTGCGACAAACACAGGTCAAGTTTTGAATTTGGAAAACTCTTATCTTCATTCGACGTAAACAAATTGTGCAACAAGACAAACATGAGGAATCGTGACCGATCCTATAGAAAGATTTATTATTACATCTATTTAATTATTGAAAATATCTAAGAACTATTATATTAACATTTTTTGGAGTATACAATTCTTTAAATGTCTTCGAATATTTGATTATTTTTTATAACTCTGAATTAAAATTAGTCATACTGAAACACTGGGATGAACAATTTTCAACTCACCCGGCAAATGTCGTTCGAACTACTTGACAGTCGGTGCTAATCGCGCACTGAAATGCCCACTAGAGCACTAACAAGTACACCATTCCTGATTTGAGCTTTTGTCTACTATTTTTACCTCATCCATGATAACTGCTATCAAGGCGATTAGAGCAAGACACCGGCCTCAGTTCAGTTGAGAGCACAGTTTTCGTTAAATAATCAATGTTATATTATTATAAATATTTCGTTGTAGTTTAATTAAATTTCCAATTGAAAGTAATTGTAATTAGGTAGTTGCAGCTTGCATTTATTTTTAATCCCAAGATAAATTTTCAAATTGATTTAGAAAATTTTCAGTTCTAATTGTAATTTAAGAATTACAATCTGTTTATATATTGTTCTTCATTTTTAATCCCTCGTGTTAATAATGACGAGATAATTAGTAAATAATTAGTTGTAATTGCGGGGAACAAACTATTAGCAATTAATTAAATATGATTTGTGAAATTCACGACTGACATGGTCAACACAATCGGTAAAGGAACATATGATAAATCTAAACCGAATGGGTGAGTAGTTTTGCTTTGCAATTATTAAATATGGATCAAGTCGCTGTGCCCGTAACTTCGTACGCATGGACTATCCGCTGCCCTAACAAATGGCAGGTACGAATTTAATTTTCTGAAGGAAGCACAAAATTTACCCCTTAAATTCAAAATTTTTTAATATTAATCTATCCTAGATGTGGGCCGAAATCATAAACTAGTGCTATGCCACATTATACAGTAAATTGTAATGCAAAAGTAATTTTATTTGATTTTCAGTGTCGTCAGCAACATTTTGAGATTTTGGCCCTGAGAAGTAATTTATAATTTCAGTAGGATTTCTTTCACTCTCATCTCATCTGGAAAAAATAAATTTAAAAATTAAAAATCTCTGTTTTTATCTTTTCTAAAATAAAAAGTGAATTAATAAAATAGCATAGAAACTCAATGGCTCAAATCTGTTCCTTATTTTTCAGAATATTGAAAACAAAACCAAAATATTGAAACTCGTCCTTTGCTTTTCTCGAAATTTTTTTTTTGTGGAGCATTGTCGTTTACGAATTCACCAATTATGTCTATTGAAATTATACATCACTTTTCAAGAGTGAAAAAAAGGATAACTACAAAGTCTAAAATATTTTTGCAAATACAAATTTTTATTATATAAAAAAAAACATTATCTATTATAAAAAATATTCCTTGATAGCGTAATTAGTATTTTGTTTTGTCAAATGTGGTTTTTATGATGTCGATATTAAAATATTTTGAAAAATCTAAAATTCAATTTAAAATTCATTCCACTGAGGTTGCAAAGAAAATTTTATGACCATGGAACACATGTCTTCTTATATCTTGGTAAAAAGCACAAATATTATCGATGCGAGTATTTGTTGAAAGAAATTAATGTAATTGTCCTAGTATAGTCTTATAAATATAAAAAAATTAAGAATTAAAATGTCGTTTAAAAACCATACAAAATCTGCGATTAAGAATTTTTGAATAAGAATTTCTTTGAGTAATGTTTAGTAAAAAGGTGATAATTCTAAGAAAACTGTTCAGGCTTTACTTAAAATCTTTATTTTATCTCTGTCATTTATTAATGAGGAAAGAAATTTGACACATGTTTTATTACGTACTTATTGTACTTGAAAAAAATACAACAATTTTCTAGATAAGTAGAAAAGGTTCGGTAAGAATCTAAAGAGACAACAAAGACCGCGGAAGTTGTCGAATGGTGGAATTTCTAGAGCATTAACAAATGATCTGAAATGAATAAAATCGATCAGTTTTATTCTCTGTAAATATTTCCTGCATTAACTAAATATTAAAAATTAAAAAATAAAAATAAAAAGAAGTAAAGATTTTTGAGACAGTTATAGGCAGTAACAATTTTATTTATATTTTTTTCAAAAAATAACTATAGAAGAACATTTTGAAAAAAGTGTTTGATATTTTTTTACCTTTCTTGTGTACCTTAAGGCATTCCTTAAAATGTTAAGACCAAATACATGAGTTTTAAATTAAACGATTTTATAAAGTCATTTTGAGTTGTATGCGTTTGGAGTTTTAAATAATCGTAGCTCTAGTCAACCATTCCATACTTAACCACTCATAATTTCGTCAATTTTACGAATTTCGACATAAAATCTTACTATTTTAAGAATATAGAAATTTGTTTGACCTCACAAAGTAGGAAGTCCCTTTAATTCAGCGAAATAATAATAATTTGGGTTTATGGCACTGACAACCTACGGCTGATTCAAAACTTTCCAAATATTCGATAAAAATCACTTGTGAAATAGTGAAAATAATAGAAATAATATTGTAAACTTTGTCTTATTTATAAATATTATTAAAAATTGTCAACCTTGTTTAAATCCATCGAATATTTTAATTAATTTTAATTTATTAATTTTAAATATTTTTAAGTCCTTTACAGCAACAAAAAGCCACTCCTGGCTATGGTAGAGGAAAATATACTCCAAACAGAGATGTAACTTTTTTCTAGTTACGTGAGTAAACCAAAACTTGTTGCATACGGTCGCGGGATTTCGTGAATCGAGACATATGGGTTCTCTCAGTCTTTGTCAGAGTATATTGTTTCCAGGTACGCTGAGGTAACTGTTGATTTATTCAGCTGAATAAACACAAAAAGGTTAAAAAACAGTTATTCGACATTAGTATAAAATGGTGATGGAGCTAATCGATGTTTCAGTAATAAGAGTGAAACGACTTGTATCAAAATGAAAATTTTGCTTCTCTTAGCAATTTATTTGGTGTGCACCCTCGGTACGCCACAGTACAATCCGAGAAATAATAAATTCCAAAATACCAGACCAATAGGATGGGTCAATTCGAACAATCGAACTCAGAATCAGAATTTCGGACCACAAACTGGAGGACGTTACCGTAACTCAACGTTAACTAGGCCAACTGGAGGTTTTAGGAATTCCACAGCAGCTAATCAAAATTTTAGACCTCAATTGAACAACCACTATCGTAACTCAACTAGGCCAAACGGCTTCCGTAACTCTACGTTAACCAGACCCAATCAACATTTTAGACCACAATTTCCACAGAGTCACCGAAACTCAACATTGTCAAGACCAATTGGAGGTTTCCATAATTCTACATTTACTAGACCTAATGTCAATGTCAATGGTCGTTATCGTAACTCAACGTCAATAGGTGTCCGAAACTCTACCTTAAACAGACCAAATCAACAGTTTAAACCACATTTCCCAGGGCGTCAACGTAACTTTACATTGAACAGACCAATCAGAAGCTTGAAGCATGTAACATCGGACCAGACTCAGTCAGATATGGAATGACGATTCGACATTAACTGAACCTTTTCAAACCCCTATACAACCGATTGACGAAAATGACGCAAATGTGGATTCGTATAACAAGGATCCAAAAGGTAATACGTAATATGATGATGATCAATACGTGGCTCCGCAAGAAGATTATGGTCAAGAGGTGAATTACAACTAATTAACATTCTTGAATAAAATATCATATTACGCAAAATTAAGCGAAACCGTATACAATGAAAGCAATGAATGGATTTATTTCACATAACCGCACTTTGACTTGTCTTATTAAGTTCCAATAATCTTATTTTATTAATCGTCGATAGTTATTGTTTCAATTAATCAATAAATAATCTAAACAGCAACACGTTTAAATATGGTTTAAAATTGTCGTTGTTATCTGTCCTCCTCTTGAGAGTATCGCACTAGAACTGAAGACCTGTTCCAAATCCTAGGTCTAAAAACCAAAAGTTTTGTTTCCATTAAGCACGGAGATGAGGCTATTGAAGATGCTCTGTGTCATATTTAAAATGCCTATAGAAGTAAATAAAACTACTTAAATGGCAAAATCACAAGAGCATGTTTTGGGGGTATTAGAAAAATCAGGTATTGGCAGATTCGTTTTGATCCAGAAAGTGTCAAAAGGTACCTTATGTTACGATATAATTAACCCTTTGATCGCGCTTCTTCATGCATATGTGAAAAAGACCGGAAGCGCTATCGCGTTTCTCTTAAATTTTTCTCAATAAACTGCATAAATAAGCTTTTCCTAAATTAAGCATTTCCCGTACCACTACAAAAACGAATAAAAATCGCCGGTATTTTTCGCATATGTATGGAAAAAATCTCCGGTCCTCAAAGGGTCAATGTAGCGAAACTTAGCAGCTAATTTTTTCTATTATATTTTATTTTTTGAATTTATACTTTTTAATTAATTTTAGTTTATTACTCGTATAGAAACTCGATTTCGTTTCTTATTAATACTGATTGAAACCCAAAAAAGTACGATATTATCTTACCATACTTAATAGTAAAGTAGTAAAGAAAATTACATTGGATTGGATTCGTTCAATTGATTTACTGCTCCTCCTTAAATGTCCTTCAATTTGTATACTTTGATTACCAAAAGAATACACTTTTACTTCACTACATTTAAAAGACTTACAGAAAAAATTTTGCTTATGGTTCAGTCCGTCCTAGGTCTAGCTTCCAGAATAATCTTCAAACGGTTTGCTAGAAAACCGCGTATATCTTTTATCATAATAAAATAAGAAGTAATATTAATTGATGCCAATAAAAATTTCAGGCAGAATAAAACTTATACACTATTCTAAGTGAAATATTAACTTACGAAAATTACTATATATATGTAAAATAATTAATTTGCAGCCGTATGTTTTAAGTGCCATGAAAGTTATCATACATGCATGCATTTGGAAAGAATATTCTGTTTGAAAATTTTATTAGGTTGATCAATTTAATTGTAGCGTTAAAACCAAATTGTGTTTTCTTCCATAAACTATGAAAAAGGAAGTAAGTTTATAACAAGCTTATGTTTTACTCGAAATATTTACAATTTGTGGCGAAACCATTTAGCACTTCGCGTAATAGATCGAGAAGACGTTATGTATATACGCGTGTATTGTAAAAACTATGATACTTCTTGGTTAGACATTGAAGTATAGTAATAATTATGTTCACTATATTCTACAAGCTCTCAATATTAATATAAGCAACTTAAACAACCAAACAAATTTGTAACAGAGCTACATTGACGCAATATTAACGAGTTTTATTGATCACAAAGGTGGACATATATCCTGATATCAGAGTCTATTGTTTCTAAGTACACCGACTCTACCAGAGGTTTATTCAGCTGAATATAAGAAAGAAAAATAAATGAATTGAGATCTTTGCCGCAAGTATAAATTGGTGGCTGAATTTTGGCTTGTTGTAAGTAAGAGAATTGCAATCAACAGGTGTTCATCAAAATGAATACTAGCCAGATATATCAAATACTGTTTTTCTTAGTACTGTATTCTGTATGTGGTTTAGGTGTTCTACAATCCCAGAGCGGTAATTATGGCCAAAACAAAAGGTACCCACAGACGAATATTAGACCCGGGAAGAATCAAAATTTAGTACGACTAACTACCGGACATTATCGTAACACCACATCAAGTCTACACAATCAAAATCCCCAACAACAATTTGGAATAAGGGATCGAAATCCTACATCAACCAAGCAAAATCAAAATTCAGGACAACCAATTGGTGGACGTTATCGTAAGACTACATCAACTCGGCCTAATCGAAATCACCAACAACAACTTGGAATACGAAATCGAAATTCTACTTTAATAGGGCCAACAGAAAATCGTAGACAATCAAATAATGGTGGAGATCGAAATTCTACAATAACCAGGCCAAATAAAAATTTAGGTGGACGTTATCGCAACACTACATCAACTCGGCCTAATCGAAATCACCAACAACAACTTGGAATACGAAATCGAAATTCTACTTTAATAGGGCCAACAGAAAATCGTAGACAATCAATTAATGGTGGAAATCGAAATTCTACAATAACCAGGCCAAATAA